>CM076573.1:470949365-471409568 GCA_034641835.2 Pinus albicaulis
AAGCTTGTTTCTCACTTTAGAATTTCCATTTCACCTTAGAAAGACCATAAACGAAAAAAAGATAAGAAAGAGGTTATCTTGCACATATAGTGCGCCGCACTTCATCAGCTTACGATTCCCGGATTATCAGCTTACGATTCCGGATTGACAATTAAATGCAGCAATTTAGGACACACTAAATTGACCAAACACATATGACGTGGAGCGAGGAGGTGACATGGAGGTGGGCGATGATGACAGGAGGTGGGCGATGATATGGAGGAAAATCGTTGGAAAAAATAATTGATGTGTGAGTGCAAAAGGAAAGAACGAGAATGGACCACGAGCGGAGCGAGGATCAAAGCGCTAGGATCGAAGATGAGGAGGAAGCGGTTTTGGAGGAGTCGGGAATGGTAAGTGGTTTAAGGAACGGGGGAGGGGGTGGTGTGAAATGTGGTGAAGGTAGCACATGGAATGGGACTGGTAGGGGGAAAACCATATTTTTGGACCCCCACCCGAGGCGGTCAATCTAGGATGGAGAAGTGGGCCCGCAGGATGTACAGATTGATTTGGAGACAGAGAGGATCGTTCGACGGATAACTGTGGGCCCTTTAACCGTATGTGACATAATAATTTTGTCGAGATGTGCCTTTTGTCGCTTTCAAATTTATAATAAAATCAAACTATAGTGTTAAATCCTTATTACAATTTATTTAATCACATTCAAATGATGTGATTAATTTAATCTAAACATACTTAATTATCCTCTAATGCTGCATTTCGACTTGCAAGCATATATTTTTTATATTTTTACTAATTTTTTGACCTTTTTTGGAAATAATTTACAATATGGAATATTATTTGCAACATCTGAAATATAATAACCATCATCTATAATCAAGTGACCCTATAAAAATTTATAGGACCTTAAGATAATCTCCAACTAGGGATGGCACTCTCCCTGTGAGGTACCAAGAACATTGTAGACTAGTAGCTTAATTCATTGGACTAATCCCAAGCGTGCAACATGCTCTGATTTAAAATCTCTGTGAATGAAAATCTCAAGCTGAAATCAAAACCTTTCTGCACACTAAAATATGAAACACACTAAACTGAGATATGAAATGCAATCGGAAACTAAAACTCAAAAGAATGCTTGGAAAAATGCTCAAAGAAGTGAGCTTATTTTCACACTACTTCCTACCTTATACTATTAAAAATCATGCTGAATCAAGTGATACAAAAATGCTAATGAGGCCAGTCAAGTATTTGTTGAAACAAGTGGAATACTTGAATGCTTGTTAGCATAATCAAAAGGATAACTTCATTATTTGTCTACAAAATCAAAGTTGTAACATGTAATGGAAACTATTTATGGATCTGGTCCTTAGAGTGAAAACATGGTTGAACACTTAAGCTTAAAAGAACCTCCATGAAGTCTTCCATAGGATCAATAAAAACATGATTTATTCAATTATCTTTTAGGCCTTCAATGACCAGATGATCATGGATGATTTCATCAGTTGTATCCTTGAGGATAAACCCTGATTCTAACTCTATAGTTTCAGTCTTATACTTGAAAACACAATTCTCATCAAAAGGCAATACAATATCCTCTTGCTTTGCATAAGGAAGATTTTTCAAGAATTGTTTAGGATTTTGGAAATTATATGACTAAATCTTAAAATCGAAAAGTTCAGTACCCTTCTAGCATGTTTTAACAACTAACCCAAGAAAAAAATTACTTTCAGGAGAAAATTTTCTTAATTTCAAACAACGAAACACGACCGTTAAAAATTATTCATCTATTTGAAACTCTGCTAAATCATCATTGAATTCTTTTAAAACTTCTCAAGATAGAGGATTTTCCACATGCCCTGTCATCTCGTTGAGAAATAAATCTGATCAACATGTAGTCGAGATGCCATGAATGCTCTAAAACCTGGATTCCCTGAGAGTGGAGTTACCCTGAAAACTTTGAATCTCTAGATACTTTGAACATGGATTCGCCAGGTGAAAAATTCAACCTTCTTGTGTTTGATCACTGTCCACCATCAGTAATCAGATCTGGAATTGACACATTTTTCTGAGGAAGATAAAATGTTTTTCTCCCCATTATGGTCACCACAATGTTATCACTCCGTAATTTCAAGGCTAAAAAAAAAAATTGGAGGTAACATCAAAACCGCATTTCAATCTGGGATCTAGCCCTCCCAGCTTCAGAGAGAGATCTCTCTGTATAATTTAGCTTTTCTTTCCTAGAAATTTTAGGCTAGTTAATGGGCTTAGAGTTTGGTTTTGAATTTTTTTGGTTGGAAAAACAAGGGAAGGCCATTGGGAAATGAAGTCAAAGAAGCTCGGGGTGATCAATTTGTAGAAGTATCAAGCTTGAGTGAAACAACACAAGCTAGGTTCCACTACTTTAGATCTTTTAGGGTTCTAAATAAATTATGGAAATGGAATAAATATGGAATTCAATAGAAATTGAAAAACAATTAAGTATTCTTCAATCTGACCTTAGTAGAAAAAATGTAAATTGCAAACAACTAGAATAAGGTGTTCTAATTAACATATCCTATTCATCATAGTTTTTGTTATACAATTAATATTTTCATATTTACATATAAATAAAAACAACGGATAAACACATTAACATAAGAAAAACATCACCATTTCGTACACCACATGAATCCTAAAACAACTCATCTTTTATTACTTGAAAATGGATACTTGAACTCACTGAAAAACTTTACAATGAATAGCAGTCTTCCTTATTTTAAAATCCCAACATCCATTACTTCAAATGATGAATTATTTATACAAATTCTAAACTAAAATATCTTGAAAAATATCAATATTTATTACAAATATCTCTAACTATGTTAGACAAATAGAAATTAAACATAGTACATTCAAAATAAATGAATCTTCTTGGCACTATATTTGTGGATTTCCTGTGACAATAAGAGCAATTCAAATTTTATAGTAACTCTTATTTCATGAGGTGGTCTCCAAGTCACTAACTGACTTTGATCTTTTTCCTCCCGAAATTTTGAAAAGTAGTATCTAGATATCCATTTGAATATCTCAATCCATGATAGATATGTAAAACGTGAAAGAGGTTATTGTAGCTAAATATTATTTTGAGATAAACCTCTCTCAATTTCCCAAATTTCTTCTCCATTTGTTCACAAGATGCTCTGCAAAAATATGTCCAAAAGAGGAGTTTTCACAATCATAAAAATAGGATGTGAATATGTGAATTTATTTCTCTTTCTCTAATACCTCCGTAAAACGTGAGATACAATTTTTTATTTTTTCATCTTAGGAAAATAAACCTCCTATAGTTCCTCAATATTCATCTCTAATTGGCCACAATATGCTCTGGAAAAAGATGCCTAAACAAGAAATTTCTGGAAAATGTGCTTTCAAATATACTTTCAAATTTCCCAAACCATAATGACTGGTAAAAAATGGAGAGAGGTTTTGTACATACAGATGTGAGCAACAAAAACCTCCTTCAAGTTTTGAAAATGAATTTCCACCTTCATGGAAACCATATTTGAAAATAATGACTAAAAACAGGAAAAATTAAGAAAATATGCGTGTAAAGATTCCTCCAAATATCCCAAACCATAACAGTTGTTAGAAACATGATAGAGGTTTTTGTATATGAGGATTTTTTCCACAAAAACCTCTTTCAATTTCTTAAAATTATTTCTCACTGGTTTGTAAACCATGTTTAAATATACTGTGATGTATAGGGAAAAAACATAGTTTTAACTCGCCATGAAACAAACATATACATGGAGGCAGGAGGTGACATGGAGGTGGGGGATTATGTGGATTCACCAAGTTGGAAGAAATAATTGATGCGTGAGTGGGGAAGGAAAGCGCGAGAATGGAAGAGTAAGCGGGAGTGGGATCAAGCGGGAAATCGATGAGGAGGAGCGGTTTTGAGAGGGGGTTGAGCATGGTAAGTGGTTTGAGGAAGGGGGGGTGTGAAATGCGGTGAAGGCAGCATGTAGCATGGGACCTGATAGGGGAAAATGATATTTTCAGACCCCCCCCCCCCCCAGCAGTAAAGCGAGGATGGAGAGGGGGGCCGAAAACGGATGTGCGCTGTTGATTTGGAGATTGGGAGGGTCATTCAGCAGATAACTGTGGGCCCTTTAACCGTATGTGACAGAATAAGTTTTTCGGGATGTGCCTTTTTTCACTTTGAACTTTATAATAAAATCAAACTATAGTGCCAAATCCTTATTACAATTTATTTAATCACACTTAAATGATGTGATTAATTTAATCTAAATGTACTTAATTATCCTCTAATGCTACATTTTGAGTTGCAAGCGTATTTTTTTTATATTTTTCTTAAGGTTTTGACCTTTTTTGGAAAAAAAATTCAATATGGAATATTATTTACAACATCTGAAATATAATAATCATCTGCTATAATCAAGTGACCCTATAAATGTAGGGATTGTTGGTTCTGTTATTAGCAGAAATTTTACCATTGATGATATTAATATGATTCACGATGTTCTAGAAATTCTAGTTTTACTATCTCTATGAGAGTATAAACATATTTATGGAAATTTATTTCATCTCTGCTAACTAGTCCCTTAATGGCAGTAGATTGTATGCTTGCCAACTATTTGGAAGAATGCCTTATCCACCATAGATTGCATGCTTGCAAATTGTTGTTAAAATTCCTCAATGGATGTAGATTGCATGCTTGAAAATTGTTTGATGGAATGTCGAATTGGTTGTAGATTGCATGTTTGCATACTATTTGAAAAAAAGTCTACAATGATTGTAGATTTCATGATTGCAAATTATTTTCACAAAATTCCTCAATGGTTGTCGCTTATATGGTTGCAAGCTAATGGTAAGCGAAAAAAAAAAAAAGAATCACATTTTGTGTCCTAGTGTTCAATGGGACTGTTAATTCTCTACAATATTGATGGTTGCTAAGGTGAGACCTTAAATAAAGTATCATGCTATGGTATGCAACATATGTTAATGTCTTTTTTCTAAGCTACATGATTATTATTATTATGTGGAAATTTTGAATGTATACCACCTATATTACATGCGATGAATTGTTGTCAATGTGCTTTGACAAATTGTGGACCCCATGTTGTGGGTCAAGTATAGATGCATGGTGTACATAAATGTTTCTTTGCCTTAATGATAATATGCAATGGAAAATTATGTAAATTACAGTGGATTTGTAGACATTGACTATTTTTAGACATTGAATTTTTATTGGATTCAATGGCTATGGAAGCTATGATGGGATTAATGTAATGAGGTAATATTTTATTTTATTGTTGAGTTAATGAATACTTTAGTTGGGGTATTCAGGAAATAACTCTAGAGTTTTTGTAACACCCCCAAGTTCTATGCTTTTCAAATTAGACATTTGAACATAAATCCAAAGGGGAGTGGACCCCAATGGATAATTATTGTGTGGATGTGGTTAATTATTTATTTATGAAAAATAAATAAAATATTGTGTATGCACTATGACCAAATGAGAAATTGAGGTCACATGCCTAATCCATGAGGTTATGGAAAAGGTAAAGACTTTCCCCAAAATCTTTCAAAAATCCTTGAAAGAAGTTATTTCTAATTTAGATTTTTGAGGAAAAATCTAAATTCCCCAATGATGAGGAAAGTAGTTGGGAAGAGGTAAAAAGATGGAAAAGCTGGAAAAGCAGAAAGCAGCTTTAAAGTCCCTAAATAAGGGAAGCCTAGGCAAACATGAATAAAAGCATCCTGAAATTCTGGACGCAGAATTGGAAACAAGCTTTGGGGAGAGCATAGCTTAAATAAGCTGCTCCAGAACAGATTGAGGTTAGTCTGTTCTTGGAGGATCTCAGCTCGGGGGTGAGTTCTGGAGATAGACGAACTCTAAGGTTGGGAGGACTGGTCATAGTATCGGTATGCATACATAAATTTGGAGATTTATCTATGATTTCTTATGCAAAGTTTATATGAATCATTATGTTATGATTTCTTATGCAAAGTTTATATTGACTGTTTGTTCAGTACCTCATGCAATTGCAAATTAGAGCTATTAGCTGAAAATCCAGTAGGTTAATAGCAGGGACAAATGGTTGGATTCCGGGGATAAGTACCCTGTAGTAATAAAGTTAGAGATGATAGATTTCCTGAATGTCAAATCTAATAACAAATGTACAGGTGTAGCTTGCTGTCTTTTAAAATGAAAATGGAGTTGTTGTGTGTATAAACCGAAATTTTTAACAAAACGGTAAATAGGAACAGCAAGTACAGTCCAAGGGAAGAGTTGTAATATGCACCAGAATTACAAGTATGCTGAATAATCTTAACAATAACATAAGAGAATAGCCCTATTGTTATATGTGGTAAAAGTATGGGTAAAGGAAGATTGTAAACATATTTAAAATACTGGGAAAAGAGCGTCTATCCACTTTCAATATAAACTGCTGTAAAAGTAGTCGAAGCAAAGAAGGTTAACTGAATATAGATAGATGTATATGTAGATATCTATACATAGATGCTGAAATTTTATAATTATAGAGGTTAGAAAGTCTATAAAGCTTGCTAACTGAAAAAGTTAGAGAAAGGGACATATTGATCTGTTAGAGTTGGACAAAACTCTGAAAAACAGATCTGCGAAATACAAATGAGTATATGTTTATATACACATATAAATATCAATCGACTGGGTTGACTGATAGGAATTGAGGTTAAGCCAAAATTTCTCATGGGAATATTTATAATACCAAGAGTGTCTGTAATTACCAAAGAGAAATTAAAGACTTGATAAAAGTATGAATGTGAAATTGATTAATTGAAATATATAGGCGACTGAAATAACTCATGTTAGATAAAATAACGATTTATTGAACTTTAAATTCCTAACATATGAGAGGAACATGGCTGGAGATTAATGACATGAGTTTGAATTTGAATGAAATTACTGTGGGAGAGAAAGACAGTAATTTGCAAAGGAAATGGTTGGAGATAAATACCATGAGTTTGAATTGGATTGAAATTATTGTGGGAGAGAAAGACAATAATTTGCAAAAACACTAGTGGGAGAGAAAGACTAGTGTAACTCCTAAATAAAATGCAATGTGCACTTGATAGAGTTTTCTTATCATTTTGATGATTAAAGGGCTAAGTGCTTCCTGAGTTTTTGTGAAAGTATTATGACTTAAGTATTATTTTACATTTTCTAAATAATTGGAAATGAAAATTCAAGGTTAATGTTCCAACAAGAGAAGAACATCGAGGACGATGTTCTCTTTAAGGGGGGGAGTTTGTAATATCCCTCTCATAAGCCACCATAAAAACTCTCATAAAATGAGGGTTATTAAATAATTAAATATTATTAATTATTATATTGATATTAAATGAAGAATATTCTTGTAATTGTTGATTACAAGAATATTGGAAGAATTATTTATTAATTATTTTATTTATAATAATTTATATTCTTCCATGAAAATAAATTATATTTCCAAGTTGGTATATTTTATGAGTTTTAGAAATAATGAGTAATAGATTTGGAAAAAGTATGGATAAGTGATATTTTTCTCATAAGGAAAAAGAAAATCTACCTTTAAAAATAAAAGCATGAGGGATTTATGGAATGCTTTTCTGATTTAGGAAAATCAGATTTATGGAGGCTTTATGGATTGCTTTTGTGATTTAGAAAAGCTAGAATGCTTTTATGATTTAGAAAATATGGAATTATTTTATGATTTAGAAAAAGCTAGAATACTTTTAGGATTTAGAAAAGCTTGAATGCTTTTATGAATTAGAAAAGATGGAATTCTTTTATGATTTAGAAAAAAATTGGAATACTTTTATGATTTATAAAATCTATTCCATTTTAATTAATTCTATTTTTTATTATAATCCCATGAGAGAAATAGAAGAGGGAAATGGGAGAATACATGGAGAATGGAGCCAAGGAAGAGGAAGAGAGTATTTCAAGCATGTATCAAGAGATGAGTAACCATATTCTTTTAAAATATCTTTGTTTGCATATGGACCCTGATTATATAATGATTGAATTTATTTGCAATAAAAATTTCAGTGTATTAAAAGCTAGATCTACACTTATTTATGCATTATTTTGATAAAACCCCAGGGGGATCTTGTTTAGAAGGCTGAGTAGTTCCAGATCTGGTATGGATCTGATGTTTCAGCCATATATCAGTTTTAGATCTAAATATTAACCTACAGCAGCTGAAGCTCCTCATATAAAATGCTGTCAAGTCTTTCTGCAGCTTTTCCAATTGTTTCTGCTATTATTTTTGAAGGATTCTTGCTCTTGCTTCAAGTAAATCCAATGCTTCTACAAAGGAACTTGATTATAGATCTGATTTCTTGATGCCATACTGTAACATGAGTCTAATGGCTGATTTCTAGTGTCTTCCAGCAGAAACTGCGCAATTCCTGAAGGAGAGTTTCTCTAATTACCAGCTCTCTCCTTTAGCTGATTTTCAGCTAGTGTTGATTGTGGGAGATCTGTTAAAACCTCTAAACTCATTTATTTTTGCTGAAACTTTGCTTGAGGTATGACACAGCCTAAAATAAGGGAACCCAGCCCTGTTCTACGTTATTTTCACACTGGCTTTCTTATACAATGTCCTCCTTGTGCCTATTGCAGATTTTCCTGAGAGTGGAATTTCCCACTTCTTCCTTGGTTGGTTTTTGCTTCTCTTTTGGATCCATTTTTTAGATTTATAGATCTAATGTTCCTAAGAGAATCAAACTCTAAGAGGAGTGTTTCATTCCCACACTTGCTGTGTTTCACCATTCTTCTATAGACAGAGTCTGGAACGGGCCAGGAAGCCTCTGGGTTTCACTCTTCCTTGTGAAGGTGATGCATCCAGTAAATGCCCTACCAGTCTATCTCTGGTTTAGATCTATTGGTGGAATTCTATATTGTTGTGATTCCATAGTGGAATATCTTAAGATATTCCCTACTGAGCCTAATTTTTCCCATTTGGGACATTACATAATTGTATGCAAGGAAATAATTATTGTGTTAAAACTCTTCAAAATGAATAGAAGAGAAACATATATCCTTTTATGCATTATTGGGTTAGATTCTTGGAGAGGAAAAAGGGTAATCACATGCCTTACTATGTAAGATTATTTAGAGAAACATATATGCTTGCATGCATGGGAAAAATATATTTTGAGTATTAGATTTCTAGAGAAAAGGAAGATGTAATCACATAATATTTATTTTGTTAGCCTTCTTTTGGGAAAAATATTATGTATTTTACAAACCTAAAGGGATTAGCTATGGTATTAGCTTTATTTCGGGAGAATATTATGCATAGTTATTGGTGATATATTTTGAATGAGAGGGAAATGTCACTTTGCATGCATTAAATAATAAGTGGTATGCGTTTGACCCTTGGAAAAGAAATGTGTTTATTTTTCCATGAGATATTTATTTAGTTTCTTTTGGAAAGAAATATATGTTTTACATGCAAGAATAAAAAGGCTATGTTATTACATGCACAAATTTATAACTAGTATGTTAACTTGGTTTGCAATAAAGTTTGCATTGTTATAAGTATAGCCAATGTGAATAGATCTTGTGTGGAAAATATGTTTTTGGAAAAGAACATGTATTCACATGCATAAGTATAACATCTATTGCATTAATCCATTTTGAAAAGAAAACATAAGAGTAGGAAAAAAGAGAAATTTCTTGTTGGGATAGTTATCTTGAAAATCTTGTTATGCATTTGTATGCACGGTATTATTATATAGTATGTTAACTTTCTTTTGGAAATAATATGAAAGTGCATGCAATATTTTGTTAGTGTTTGGTGGAAAGAGGATGCTTGATATTGATTTATTTTTTACTAATGCATGTGAAATGATGTTAAATAAGGAAACTAATGTCAATGTGGTTATGTTTTATACATGCATACAAATATTTGTTGAAGTGTCACAAATAGAGATTGATTATTGGTTTATTAATATTTTATCTAATCATGATATCAAGTGTGCTAATGACAACAATGGGAGGAAAGAAGGATGACTTGAGAAAAGGAAATTTCAAGTTTAACATTGTGGAAGATAAAGAGTTGTTAGTCCATGCAGGTTTAGTAGTTCCAATTGCACAATGATCCCCTGAAGGAAACAGTCTGAATACAAAGACAGAGATTGATGATTCATGGGTAAATGGTATCATGATGATTGTAATAGCTTATATCTAGTTATGTTTTGTTTAAGATTATTTTTATATGTAAATTTTATGACAATGGTCAAGGGATGGACTCCCTTATAACCATTGAGTGAGGGGTGACAACCCTCACGAGCATTTAATAATAAAATTAAACGTTTGCTGGTTTTCACCCTACGGGGTTTCCAGGGTATATCGGTGTCTATTTATGTGATTGTTCATTGTGTCATTTTCATGATGTTAATTTCTTTCATGATGTGATTTTTATATTAACAATTAGGTGATGTACTAATTGAATTAAAATGATCATGGGATCGATACATAGTTATAGCAGGAAATTTAAGTTAATATGCTAAAACAAGGACAATTAATGGTTGTGTAAGTCACTATGATTTTTACTAAATATTTCTCTAAGTGATGATCATGGTTATTCACATGGTTAATGTGGAAATATAGAATGTAATTTATAGGGTTACACATTCGTAAATGTTGAAAAAAAGTCCTAACTCCATGCATTTTTCCTGCGAGGTTATCGGGGTATGTTACACAATTTACCCTATAAGAATTTATAGGACCCTAAAAATACTAATATCTATCCCGTAGGTTTATAATATTTTTCTGTTGGGTTTATTGCTTTCTTGGGTTTATAATATTAAACGCTTGCATTTGTTTGTTCTTTATCTTTATAATTTTAATAATTCCTTTGGTTTATAATATTAAACACTTGGGCTTATTAGTTATTTTGGTTTACAACATTAACAATCCCCCGTGTTTATTAATCTCTTGAGTTTAAAATTTTAATTCTTATAGTTTATTATTTTCTTAGTTTTTTTAGTTTAAAATATTAATTCATAGGGTTTATTAATCTCTTGTGTTTTTAATATTGATTTGTTGGCCTTATTGATCCCTTAGATTTTTTATATTTATCCTTGGGTTCAGTAATTCCTTTGATTTATAATATTAAACCCTTGGGTTTACTAGTTATTTTGGTTTATAATATTAATATCCCCTTGGGTTTATTAATCTCTTTAGTTTAAAATATTTATTCTTAGGGCTTATTAATATCTACTGTTTTTAATATTGATCCCTTGGATTTATTGATCCATTAGGTTTTTAATATTTATCCCTTGGGTTTACTGATTCCTTTGGATTATAATATTAAACCCTTGGGTTTATTAGTTTGTTTGGTTATTAATGATAATAATCCCTTGAGTTTATTAAGCTCTTAAGTTTAAAATATTTATTCTTATGATTTATTGATTTCTTAGGTTTTAGAGTTTAAGATATTAATCCTTAGGGTTTATTAATATCTTGTGCTTTTAATATTGATCCCTTGGACTTATTGATCCCTTAGGATTTTAATATTTATCACTTGGGTTCACCAATTGCTTTGGTTTACAATATTTTAACCTTGGGTTTATTAGTTCTTTTGGTTTGTATTATTAGTAATCTCTTCGGTTTATTAATATCTTGACTTTAAAATATTAATTCTAGGGTTTATTAATTTCTTATGTTTTTGGGTTTTAAATATTATTTCTTATGGTTTATTAATCTCTTGAGTTCAAAATATTAATTCCTATGGTTTTTGATCTCTTAGGTTTTTAATATTTATCCCTTGGGATTACCAATTCCTTTGGTTTATAATATTTAACCCTTGGGTTTATTACTTCTTTTGGTTTATAATTTTAATAATCCCTTGGATTTATTAATATCTTCAGTTTAAAATATCAATTCTTAGGGATTATTAATTTCTTAGGTTTTTTACTTTAAAATTTTAATTATTAGGGTTTACTAATCTCTTTTGTTTTTAATATTGATCCCTTGGCCTTATTTTTCCACTAGTTTTTTAATATGTATCCCTTGGGTTAACCAATTAATTTGGTTTACAATATTAAACCATTGGGTTTATTAGTTCTTTTGATTTATAATATTAATAATCCACTGGTTTTATTAATCTCTTGAGTTTAAAATATTAATTCTTAAGGTTTATTAATTTCTTAGGTTTTTGAGCTTAAAATATTAATTCTTAGCGTTTATTAATGTCTTGGTTTATAATATTAATATTTATCCCTTAGGGTTATAATAGTTTTCCTTTGCATTCACTAACTTCTTCAGTTTATATTATTTAATGCTTGGGTTTATTTTTTCATTAAATTTGTAATATTAATAATTCCTTTGGCTTTTTTCGTGGTTTTTTTTTTCGATGCTACGCTCTGGTGCCGCAGCCAGTTTTGTGACTGCACCTACACTCAGTCGTGCCCATGGCCCCTCTGGAGACCATCCCAGAGGTGGCCCCTCCTTCGAATCATGCCCAAGCCTTCTCGGCTCTGATAAGTTCTTTAGATCGGCCTCGCCCTCACCTGGCGATCTCGAAATTTTTCAAGAAGCTTGACGGCATCCAGGAGGTTTCTCTACCTCTGACTATCTCGCGCATGGCTGCCCTTTCTCTTACTGAGAAGGGCCTCATGGGTCAATTCATTGGGTTATGGCCATCTCCGAAGACTATTCAAAAATAGGTCGAGCGTAACTGGGCAAATAAGATCAGTGGGAAAATCTCTATCAGGTTTTCTTCAGAGGCTATTTAACCTTTCACTTTGAAACAAAATAGGAAAAGGATCTGATATTCAGGAACAGACCTTAATTCATGGACACTAGAGGGCTCTATCTCAACAAATAGACACCTGAGTTCGATCCAGAACTTGATGTGCCAAACATTGTTCTAGTTTGAATATGCCTTATGCATATCCCCTTACACTGTTGGGGGGATGACTCTGTTCGTGCTATCGTAAATGTTGTTGGAAAATTCATTGATCGGAGTAAACCAAGAGATAATGTGCAAGCATGTGCCCGAATTTGTGTCGAGGTGGATCTGGGAAAAGGTATCCTTGAAGCAATCCAGCTCAAAGTTGACAACTCGACTCAAATTCAGTAGCTCGATTACGAGAAAATCCCATTTAAATGCAAGGTATGCCAGGAATATGACCATTTTGCTAACAGATGTCTTAAAGTTATTGATGTTGAAAACCTAGATTCAGGCACAAAATGGGAAACCATAAAAAAATAGATCACTTTGAACCCCAGAAGCATCGGCAATCCCTCAACCCACTCTACCTCTCCTCTCAATTTTTCCTCCTCTATTCCCTCCTCATCCCCCCAACCCTCTGACCACTCCCAACACCCTGTTGATTCTCCCATCCCTCCCTCCATCGCCTCTCTAGTATATTCCAACCCCTTTTCCTCCCTAGCCCCCTGAAAAGAGGGTCGTCCTCATCCCTCTATTCCTACATAGCCCTCTTCCCCTCATCACTCTCCCTCCAATATTGATCCCCCCTCCCCTTCTCCAGATCCCTCCTCAGCCCAGATCACTAGAAACTCTGAAAAAGAGCATGGAGTCACATTGGAAATCCTCAAAAAAACTGGCCCTGGAAGGAAGTCACCCAAGCACCACAGGGATAAAGCTACCCAAAAGGAAATATCTCATGGAACTTGGAACCCTATTGAAACATACATTTTAGGGAAAAAATACAAATAATCAAGCCAAAAGGAGCAAGGAGGGAAGGCTGGCTCTCGCTTTTCATTCTTGAAATGATGAAAGCCCTCTCTTGGAACTCTAGGTGTTTAGGGCACCCCTCCAAAAACGCAGCCCTAAGAGACCTAATGAATCAAGAGAATTTGGATATCATCCTCCTCCAAGAAACTAAACAAGGTGATCCTAACATGGGAACTATTACAAGAAGAATGAAGAATCATGCTGGCATCCACTCAGAATCTAGAGAAGCCTCGGGTGGATTGGCTACTATTTAGAACCAAAGTATCTGGAAACAAAAAAGAGCTACAAAAACACAAAATTGGATAAAATTAATCTTTCAAAGCATTAAAGAGAGTATAGATATCATTATCTACAACATTTATGAACCTAATCACTACAAGGATAAATAAGTCTATTGGAAGGCACTAAAAGCAGACATTGAAAATGAAGACAACAAAAATATCATTATAGGAGATGACTACAACTTTATCTTGCATGTAAATTAAAAAAGGGGTGGAAGTTTGAGCCCAGACCCTTCTAGAGATCTACTTGAAATCATAATTTAGGAACAAGATTTGGTTGATATCACTCCAAAAAATCGTAAATACACTTGGAGTAACCATGGAATTGGAGGGGGGAGCATCATGGAGTGTCTGGAAAAATTCCTTGTGGTTATCCCTCTCCTCTCGTACTATTTCGTAACCTCCACCAACATCCTTTCCTCTACTGCCTCACATCAATATCCTATTTCTCTTTCACTTGGTGAAAACCCTCTCTCGGCCCCCTCCCCTTAAAATATAACCCTCTGTGGAGCGATATCCTTGAAGAAAGGTAACTTGTGCGTTATACCTCGGAGCAACATGTAGAGGGATCTCCGTCGTATATCTGGGAAACAAAGCTTAATAAGGTCAAAATGGCCTTAAAATATTGGGCCAAACTACATTATAAGGAACTTGGTAAGAGTAAAATAGAAATAAAATAAAGCTGGAGGTTCTCCATAGGAAAATTGATACCCATGGTGTGAGCCAAGAGAACTTAGATCAAGAAAAATATCTCTACTGGCAATTATATAAAATCAGCAAGAAATAAGAGGAGAAGTGGAGGATAAAATCTAGAAATTTGTGGTTTTAGGCAAGTGACAAAAACAACTCCTTTTTCCACAAGCAAGCTACAGTTTGAAAGACAAGAAATAACATATCCTCTATCATAGACAAAGAAGGAACAATTCAAATAGATTAATAAGGTGTAAAAGCTGCTGCCACAAACTATTGTAGAGATATTCTCACTGAAATAGCTGAGCTAGAAGACTATTCAGACCTCCTAAGTCATCTGCCAAAACTGATCACGGATGAGACCAAAAACACTGTGAAAAAAGTTGTTGAGGAGGTCGAAATACAAAGTTCCATATGGTCCTTACATCCAGACAAGGCTCTGGGTCCTCATGTCTTCTCCATCAGTTTCTACAGGACCTAATGGGACTTAACCAAAAAGGATCTAACCAAAATGATACAATGGGCTCAAATAAAGAAGAAGGTAGGGGACTTCACCAACTCGACCTACCTTGCTCTTATTTCCAAAGAAAACCACCCCTCCTCCTTTTCTAGGTTCAGACCCATCTCCCTATCCAATTCCTCTTAAAAAATTATCACGAAAATCCTTGCCATACGCATTAGGCCCCTCCTCCTCAACCTCATCTCGAAAAACCAAGGAGGCTTCATCTCCCAAAGGAAAATCTCGAGCTCCATCCTCATTGTCTAAGAATCTACTGATTTGAGTATGATGCGCAAAGAGAAAGGCTTCATTCTCAAGCTCAATCTTGTGAATGCCTTTAATAGGGCTAGACACTCATTCTTATTCTCTGTCCTTCAGCAAATGGGCTTCGACAATGAATTCATCTCCCTCATCAAAGCTTGAATTACCAATCCTTGGATCTCCCCCCTCATAAATGGCATGCTTGCAACCTTCTTCCAATCCTCACGTTGTCTTAGACAAGGTTGCCCCCTCTCTCCCTTCTTGTTCATCCTTATGGTTGAATCCTTTTGCAGGTCCTTGGACCATAAGCGAATATTTGGCCTCATAATTGGTATTAAATTTTGCAATGGGGTCAAGAATATGAATAATTAATAATTTGCAAATGATACTCTCCTTATGGGTGGTGTAACCTGTATAATTTCTCATAGATTTAAATATCTCCCTAATAAGTTCATGCTTTACTCTAGAGGGTTGATAAAATATCTAAAAGGTTGTATTTATGGGTGGAACACAAAAAATC
Source organism: Pinus albicaulis (assembly GCA_034641835.2). NCBI lineage: Eukaryota > Viridiplantae > Streptophyta > Pinopsida > Pinales > Pinaceae > Pinus > Pinus albicaulis. The sequence continues at coordinate 470,965,359 of CM076573.1, forward strand.
AAACCATTCACAACATAGCTCAAATTTTTGGATTCTCTTACAAATTGAACTGCGTTCACTTCAATTACGTAGGTATGCCAGTAATTGTCTGGCCTCTGAAGTCTGAATTTTGGAATATTACAATAGAAAAAATGAAAAGAAGAGTACAACAGTGGGGATATTCTTGGCTAAACTTGGCTGGGTGAATCATATTACTCAAATATACCCTCTTATCTCTGCCTTTGTATCATTTCACTTTTCTCTACGCTCCTGCTAGCACTCATCTCAAATTTGAAGCAATATTAAGTCATTTTCTTTGGCAGGGTGGAAAAAATGATAAGAAGAAATACAATCTTGTTAAGTGGACACAAGTCAAATAGAATTATGAAAATGTAGGGATTGGAATTCACATTCCCAAAATTTTGAACAAAGCCTTTGGAGTAAAGATTGTTTGGCATTTGATTAGTGGACAACAAACATGGCGGAAAAAAGTCCTTGAATCCAAATATCTTAGCTCCCCCAAGCAACATCTCGTTGAGCATGACATTCCAAACAAACCTTGGTCCAGAATCTGGGTTCTATATAAGAAAGCTATTCCCTTCTTAATTAGAAACCTCTCCAAAGTCCCACAAGGGGGAAGCAACATCAACATCGAGAATGACAGGATCATGGGACAAACTCCTCTTTCAGAAAGGTCGAGCACTCATCGAATCCTATCTCATCTTAAAAGTATCGACTTAAACTCTCTAGATAAAATTTCAAAGTGGGATGCATAGAATAAAATTTTGATTGGATGGAATTTCCCTCATGTCCCTCCTCTTTTGGAAGAATATCTCTCAAACCTCAAAGCCTTGCTCCACGGTGTTGCACCCTTGCTGAAAGGAAGTATGGACAACTTTCGCTGGGATCCCTCTGGAAATTCATACACCGTCAAATCATCTTACTTCCAACTCAGCAAAGAGCACCTTCCCTTTCCTCAATGGCCAACATGGAAGCTCACTTGGAAGTCAAAAGCCATTCCAAAGATAAAAATCTTTATCTGGACTCTCTTCAAAGGCAAGATATTAACCTCAGAAAACATAAAAAATGGGGTGCTAATGGTCCATCTAGATGCCCCTACTACCAAGGTGTTGAACAGATAGTGCCCATTTGCATTTAAATGCTGGAAAGATCTCACACCCTTCTCTCAAATTCAATTAGACCCCATCAACAACACTCCTAATCTAATAAAAACTTGGAGGAAAAATTATCCATGGGGCGAAAAGAAACAAAACATATCCAGAAGGGTTTGGGACACCCTCCCCTATATGATTTTATGGAACATATGGCTTACTAGAAACAAGATTAATTTCAATGATAAAAAGCCCTCTCTTCGGAAAGTTCTAAAAAAAACATGGAGCCTCACCCTAGAAACAATTGCTTCCAAAAGCATCAACAATATCAACGTCAGTGACCTTCAAGTGGAAGAAAGGAATTTTTTGGGCAAGTTGATGGATATTCCTGGACACTCCAAGCCTCTAGTCACTCGACCTCATTAAATTGAAAGATGGAAGATTCGACTAAAAGAAAAATAATTCATTGAATGGCTTGAAAACTGCTGTAGACCAACTCTCTTCTTCAATGGAGCTTCTAAATTGAACCCGGGGATTGCTAGAGCATGAGGTTTTATCAGAAATGAAAATGGAAGCAATCTTCTCTCTTTTGAATGGGGACTCGACTGCCTCTCCAACAATAAATTCAAAGCTTATGACCTCCCTCAAGGCCTCCAATTGCTAAAAAACAAAAACATCACCAATGCAATGGTGTTGAGCTACTCTTCTATCATCATCACCATGATGATCAAAGACCTCCCCATCTACAATATTGATCTCTAAAGAATCATAAGTAGATGTCATATCTTATCCAAAGATATGAAATACATATCCTTCCACCATATTCTAAGAGAAAATAACAAGGCTGCTGACAATCAGGATAATAAAGCTTGTGCAAGAACAACTGGGCAAATCCATAGCAATAATGTCCTATATTTTATTCCCCTACCATGATCTTGACGCAACAAGAAACTCTTCACTGCTAGATCTTCTAAAAAAGAAAATATGAATCTCCCAGCACCTCTTGTATTCCCTTCACCTCCACGGTGGTTACCCCATCCCCTCGGGCTCTCAACCTCCCTCCATTTACCCTCCTCCTCTATTCCATTTATCTCCCTATCCACTCCTTATTATATCACCTCGCTTCGCTGCATAACTCTTCCCCGGTTCTGTCCTAGTTCCCTCCCATTGGTCCCTTCTTCCTTGATGTCTTCATGTTTTTTCCCCCTTATCTCCATATGCCCCTCCTCTCCCCTCCTTCTTCGCCTTCCATCCTCACATCCTTCCCTTCACTATGCTCACTCCCTCCTCTCCTCCCTTGATTTTCTTCCCTTCCCATTGCATCATGGCACATAGTGAAGACTGTTTTCACCATGCATACATGCAAGATGAAATGGAGCAAATTCATGCTCAGCAAATACTTTTAGATGAAAATCAGCAAGTATACATGAACCTCTTTCAGCACAGGGCATCGTCACTCTAGTAGCAGTTGAATGATCTTTCCAATATTTTCTGTCATGCGGCAGAATCCAATCAAATTCTCAAATACATCCTTGAGAAATGCTAAGCTCCAAGCTCGAGTTCCAACAATGTTAGAAATTCCGGTACAGATGACAACACAGATGCATCAACCAGGCGGCCAATAAGCATCAATTGATCTGCACTACCCTTCCTTCTCTGCATATGTATTTTAAGTTTGTGCTTATGTTAAGTCCCTATATTAATAGTGTAGTCCCTTATTATGTTAGTGTATCCCCCCTTATTGTTATTGTTGTACCCCTCTAACCCCCATATTGTTATTATTTTTCCCTTACATTATTATTGTTAGGTCGGCTAGGATTACATTGTGGCTCCACAGACTCCTATATATCGAAAGGAGGTTTTTTAATTTGTATCATCCAATAATTATTCATTCATGTAATGTATTGGAGGTTGCCCCATCGAAGTGGCTTATTTATAAGGCATTGATATCTCTTTTCTTCTCTTTTTGGAGCTGGTTTCACAACATTTGGTATGAGAGCTTTGAGATTCTAGGGTTTCATTGCTCCAAACAGGTCATCGTGGAATTTTCGCTATAACTGTTTTTCTACGAAGGTTCAGAATCTGAAATTTTTAGAGTGCGAATCCAAAATCCTGAGGAATGGCATCGCAAAATTTCAGAGCTTGGTTCACAATATTTTCGGAGATATGATCTGTGCAAGTTAGGTAATTTTGCAGGCTCCTGAATTTAACCTAAACAGGCCATTGTGGTATTTTCATAATAACTTTGTTTCTATCAATTTCAGAGCCAAAGGAGAAAACAGTAACACATGGCAAGTCGTACAAGTTCGCTCTACTGAACCAGCCCAAAATTGGGTCATTGTGGGAAATTGGAAATAACTTTGCGTTGAGGAATCCAAATCAAATCAGACCTATGGCATTTGAAAGAAGCTTCAAAGGACCACTATAAGGCTGAATTTCAGATATTGAGGATTGGAAATTAGAGATATAATTCAATTTCAATATCGAGCTCCTCAAAATCAAGAAAAAGTTGTGTATTTGGTTTTTAAAATTGCATAACATTTGTTTGAAAAAGAAGTTTGAAGTGATTCCAAGGGAATATTTTAGAATTTTTATCAGTATTGGGTTCTATAATGCCTCCAAAAAATAATTCGACACCCGTTAAGTGTTTACAAAGCTATACTATGACGCATGAACAGGAAGAATTGTAATATGAGATATCAAAATTACGGTACCAAGTGCAACAAATTTCTATCTTACGAAGAGCAACCAAAGATGAAATAGATGGTTTAAAAGTAGAAATGGAGGCTAAGTTGGATGGTTTGAAGGATAAAATAATAGTTGATATGGATGATAAATTAGTGGAAGATGACATCGAGCATCAACAACAAGTTCTCCAACTCTCAAAGGATAACCTAACTTTGGTGCAAAATCTAATGAAACAATAGGAAGATCAACATCACATTGAAATAAGTTATGAAGTAGCCACAGAAATGAGAACTTGACAAGCACAATCAATTTCAGAGTATCTCAGCAAGTGGAAGAACTTTCTAGTAGAAGATTCCACATGGGAGGATGAGAATTTTATATAGAAGCATCAAGAAATAATCAAGCGTTGAGGACAACACTTTTTTGAAAGGGAGGGGCATGTTAAGTCCCTATATTAATAGTATAGTCCCTTATTATGTTAGTGTATCCCCCCTTATTGTTATTGTTGTACCCTTATAACCCCCATATTGTTATTATTGTGCCCTTACATTATTATTGTTAGGTCGGCTAGGATTACATTGTGGCCCCACTAGGATTACATTGTGGCTCCATGGACTCCTATATATAGAAAGGCGGTTTTGTAAATTGTATCATCCAATAATTTTTCATTCATGTAATTTATTGGAGGTTTCCCCCTCCAAGTGGCTTATTTCTAAGGCATTGATATCTCTTTTCTTCTCTTTTTGGAGCTGGTTTCACAACAGCTTCTTATTTCTTAGTTTTTTTTAATATATTCGAAATCCATATTTTAGTATATCCTGAACACCAGATTCAGAGAAAGCTTAGCATTTTTTGGTTGCTACCTTCTTTGTCTCTCATCAGTAACATCATATGTAACAAGGAAACCTCTCCTTCCTTTTCTTAGAGGAATATAAAATACCATCTGATCTTGTTAAAAAAAAATTCCTTTGGTTTTTCATTGAATCCCTTGGGTTTATTAATCCCTTCAGTTTAAAATATTAATGTTTATTTAATGGTTTATAGTTTTTATCTAAGTGTTTATAAAATTAAGGCTTTATAATATTAATATCTGAGGTTCAATATTATTCCCTTAGGTTATAAACCCTTGGTTTTTTAGTATTAATCCATTTGGTTTATGTTATGAAACCATCTCCAAAAATAGAAGAAAAGAGAGATGAATAACTTAGAAATTAGCCACTTCGATGGGGCCACCTCCTTTACATTACATAACGAAAAAATTCTTGGATGATTCAAATTAAAAAACCTCATTTCTATATGTAGGAGTCCATGGGGTCACAATACAATCCTAGCTGACCTAAAAATAATAATCTAAGGGCCAACAATAGCAATAATGGGGTTTTATGGGGCACAAGAATAACAATATGGGGAGTACAGGGGTAGAACAATAAAAATAAGGGGGCTACACTACAACAATAAGGGACTAAACTATCAATATAGCGACCTAAGATGCCCCTCTCCTTAAGAAAAGTGTTGTCCTCAATGCTTGAGTACCTCTGGATTATTTTGTTTAAAATTTACATCCTCTCGTGTGGAATCTTCATTGGGTAAGTTCTTCCACTTGATGAGATACTCTGAAGTTGATTGATTTTGTAGCTGTCGAGTTCTTTTTTTTGTGACTCCTTCAGGTTCCAATACAATTTTTCCTTCCTCATCAAGTTCTAGAAATATTGTTTGAACTAGAAACATGGAAAACTGGGTGCACTCTAGAAGAAGTAGGAAGCTCAAATTTGTATGCCATAGTACCAATATTTTGAAACACCTTGTAAGGACCATAACACTTTGGTGATAAGTTAGTATCCTTCTTAGCTTTCTTGAGTGACATTTATTTATATCTTTGTAGACGTAAAAATGCCCAGTATCCTACATCAAAAATTCTCTCGCTACGATGTTGATCTGCCTGTTGTTTCATTCAATTTTGTGCCAAATTTAAGTTATCCCTTCAAATTTGGAGAACTTGTTGTTGATGCTCAATGTGATCTTCTACTGTTTGAACCTTAGAATTTTCTCTTAAAGATGATGTGATGGACTGTGGATGATATCCAGAAATTCTCATAAATGGGGTCATTTTTGCTGCAGTATGGAAGGAAGTGTTATACCACCATTCAACCAGAGGTAGCAGTTGACCCATTGTGTTTGTTTATCAGATATAAAAAAACGAATATATCCTTCCAACATTTATTCACTATCTCAGTTTTCCCATCGGATTGAGGATGATAAGATGAGCTATGGGCTAGTTGAGTACCCAAACAAGAAAATAATTCCTTCCAAAAATTTCTAGCGGGAATGGGATTTGTGTCACTTACAATAATATTTGGGTTCCCTTGTAGCTTTTGAATTGTTTCCATATATATAGTAGCAACTGTACTTTCTCTAAATGGATTAGATAATGCAAAAAAGTGTGCATACTTGGTAATTTTATCAACTATCAACTACCACCATGATGACACTATTTCCTTCAGACTTAGGTAAACCTGGGATAAAATCCATTGAAACCTCTTCCCAACATTAACTTGGAATGGGTAAAGGTTGTAGAAAACCCAAGGTATTAACTGTCTCAACTTTATTTTGATAGAAAACCAAAAATTCTACCATAAACATTTGAATATCAGATTTAAGGCCATCCTAAAAAAAATATTTCTTCACCCTGTGGTAAGTTTTTAAAAATCCTAACTGTCGTCCAATGGGTGAGGTGTGCAATTCCAAAAGAATATTTTGTTTTAGTTGGGAATTCTAACAAATATATAAGTGATATTTGTACCATAAGGAATCATTTTTCCAGCTAAAAGTATCATATGTACTAGGATCTTCCTGCGGATTTTGAATGAGTGTACACATTTCTTCGTATTTCTTCCATTCCTTCCTTGATTTGGTTATCCAATCTGGTTGGATAATATAAATGGGACAACACACTACATCCACCTCCTCATCCTTTCTTGAGATTTCATTTGCAACAAAAGTTTGCTTCCCTTTTTTGTAGATGATTTCAAAGTCATAACCCAACATTTTTGTGACCCATTTTTGCTTCTCTTCTGAAGATAGTATTTGTTCCAACAAGTATTTATGACCATAATTATCAGTTTTTACCTTGAAGTGTCTTCCCATTAGGTAAGTTCGACATTTCTTTAGTGCATGTAGTTTTTCCAACATTTCCTTCTCATAAATAGCTTTCTCTAAATACTTTCCTTTGACTGGACAGATTTCAGTTTTGAATTGTCATTGATTATGGTACCCCTCTATCTTGTGCAAGATTGCGGGGTTTTAACCGACATGAGAATAAGTCATCCTTGCCGTAAAATATGCTATTTCAGATTATTGTTTGAAGGGTTCAGCAAGGCCCGCCCCTTTTATTATTTTGTCCTGGTTCTTCATTCGCATGAATACCCATTTTTCATTTTATTTAGACTTGGGTTTTGGTTAGTGTTCCGCTTGACTTCATATAAAAATATGAGTAATATGCAGCCCTTAGCTCAGGCTTTCGGTTGTTTTTTCCATGACGCCATGTCATTGGGATTGTTACCCTTGCACATGTAATGTTTCTGAACAGAATTGAACTAACAAGACTAAATTTATTTTCGTTTTCGGTGTTCAAGGCAATACATTTATAATTTAGTACACAATTTCTTGAATATTTGAAATCTGTTTATTCTTTTATATACTCTACATTTATGATATTTGTGTCTCATCCTTGAGCTTTTTCATATGTAAGGCCCGGTTTAGAGAGTGTACACATTAGTATTTACTTTATTTCAATGATGTTCGCACTCCTATTTTGTAATTTTTTATCTTTGGATTATCATAAATTGTCGCATGTTTATTTTATATCTTTACTTTTCTAAATATGGGTTCTCTGGCCTAAAGGACATGAACCCTGACCCTCTCTTCGGGTCTGGGTACTAAACCCTCTGGCTTAGACCCTTAGTTCTTAATTGTTAATAATCATACCCCTCAAGGTATTTCTTACAAATTCGTTCAACTAATAGACTATTCAACTATATGTATATAGCAAAATCCTTATTTTAGGAGTAAGTGGAATTAATTTATGCTTTTAAACATTAGTAAATATCATAAACAATATTTGGATTTTTACTGTAATTTTCTATTTACAGAGTTTACTGCATATTTTTCTTTCATGGTAATTCATCATCTCCTATTTTAAGTGACCCTATCTATAATCATTTTTTTATATAAAATGTTCACATAGTTTTTTTCATGAAATATAAGTATAGTCATAGGCAGACTTCACACAGCTTATACTATTAATGCAGATAGCACAGGAACAATTTAAAATATCACCTACGTTGTAATTCTCAAAAATAAATCTATATATTTCCTACTGCTGGAATGCAAGAATTAGAAATCTAATATACATTAGTACCTAATTTTAGATGAATTCATCCTAAAGTCTGATGGTTCTCCCAACCTTCAACGAGGAAATTACGTCATCAAATCCCCCCCTTAATCCTCACTAGGGTCTAGGTGCTTCTATGAGACAAGAAGTTAGACCTCGGGATTAAATCCAGTCTTATCTTCTTCTAGGTATTTCCTGAGCTCCACTGCTTTCCTCACTAGCTCTGGATTACTCATAGCAACAACCTGTTTCTTAACCCTGTCATACTTTCTACAAAGAACCCCATTCCTCCCTGGGATTTTCCTATAAATCCTTTTTCGAATGGTAACTGTCAGAATTGTCTCCACCTTTTTACCCTGGGTTCTTAGAATACCAATTAGTTACTTCTTCCTTTTACTCAACGCATTTATTAGTTAACTCTCTTGGAAAAATACCAAAGATAATTTATTAAATCACTGTTAACGAATACCCTTATTCGTTACTCATTCAAAATATGTCATAACAAGATTTTAGATCCATAATTTAATTAAAACATGGTGTTACATCTTCCCCCATCGAAGCAAACACTGTCCTCAGTGTTATTTGATCAAAAAAAAAATTTCTCTGGGTAGGCTTCTTGAATAATATGCTTGTCCTCCCAAGTGACCTCCTATGCACCAAAGTGCTTCCACTAAACTTTAACTTGGGGGATGAGTTGCCTCCGGAGCATTATTTATCTTCGATATAGAATATGTTGCAGTTCTACCAGGAACTCACCGTCTGGTTCTACCTGCATACCGTGATTATTAACATTAATTCAAATCAGAAATTTTATTTTTGACACAATGGTAATACATTGTTAACTTACATGTATACCGTGCCAATGTATCACATGTTTGGGTTCATGTACATAATGTTTCAGTAGTGATACATGAAACACATTATGTACCAATATATGGCTTTATAGAGCCATTCGATAGGCCATAGGTCATATTCTTTCCAAAACGTCGAATGGCCTGCAATATATGGGAGCCAACTTGGCACAAGCATTCCATCGCAATGTGTTTTTTTTTTTCTATTTAATTCTCACATAAACATGATCACCTATCATGAATTCATGGAAATTTATTTTCTTATCAGCATACACTCTTTTCTGGTCTTGAGCTGCCTTCAAGTTCTGCCTGATTTTCTTTACTTCTCGCTCCATTTTTTCTAGCATGTCAGGCCCCACCATCTACTTATTTTTTGGACCGCTCCAGTTTATAGGATTCTGGCATTCTCTTCTGTACAATGGCTTAAAGGGACTCATCTTAAGGGATTCTTGATACTCGTTGTTGTAAGTGAACTCAACCAAATGTACATACTCCTCCCATTTCGTTGGCTATTGCATTACATACATGTACAACATGTCTTCTAAAATTTGATTCACCCTTTATATTTTTCCATTTGTTTTCGGATGGTAAGAAGTACTAAATTGTATTTGCATCCCCAGTCCACTAAATAGCATCTTCCAAAATGCTAAAGTAAATTTTACATCACAATCTGAAATGAAAATTCGGGGAATACCATGCAATCTAAAAATTTCTTTCATGAAAATATCAGCAGTTTGTACTATTTTATAAGTGGACTGGATGGGAATTAAATGTGCCATCTTGTTGAGTCTATCAACTACCACCATAATCGAATCATTGTGCCTTATATTTTTGGGTAGGCTAGTGATGAAGTTGAGGGAAATGACTTCCCCCTTCCATTCTAGCACTGGGATAGCCTGAAGAAATCATGCAAGACGCTGATGCTCAACCATAATTTTCTAACATTCTAAAAACTTGGTCAAATACTCCACAATGTCTGTTCACATTCTAGGCTAGGAATAGTCTTTTCTAATTGTAGCTAACATTTTCTGATATCCTGGATGTCTTACATAGTAACTTCTGTGATATTCATCAAAAATATTTCTTTTCAAATTATTTTTATTCAGAATATTTATTCTTTTCCGGTAGACTAAGACTTCTTATCACTGAGTTCATACTCTGACTATTTTCCTTGCTCTTCATCTGCATTTTCCTATTGCCATAAGAACTGGTATTCAAGGTCCTTATTTGCTGCTTCCATAATATGTCATTGAAATTTGAATTCAATTTTATTAAAGTAAATCTCATAGATGCCATGCATATTCCTGATTAATGCATCGGCCACTCGACTCTCTTTACCTTTCACATGTTGGATATAAAATCGAATTGACTTAGAAAAAAATTCCACTTAGCTTGGCAAGCATTCAAATCAACTTGTTTAAAATAGCTAGTTAAACTGATGTGATTAGTTCTTAGCATGAACCTTTTCTCTAGCAGATAATGCATCCATATCTGAAATGCATGCACTACCGCAGTTAGTTCCAAGTCATAGGTTGAATACCTTTGCTCATGATCCTTCAGCTTCTTATATTCATGTGCTATGACTCTTCCCTCTTGAGTCAAGACTGCTCCTACACTTTCCTTACATGCATCGGTACATACTTCAAACTCTTTACTCAGATCTGCTACTTTAAAAACAGGGCCAGTGGTTAACAGCTCCTTCAATAATTCAAAGTTGTTCTGACATTCTTGAGTCCACTTAAAGGCTCGTCCTTTCCGCTGCAAGAAAGCAATGGGAAAATCTATTTTAGAGGATCCATTGATAAATTGTCGATAGTAGCCAGCCAAACCCATAAATGAAAGTATGTCTACTATGTTCTTTGGGACCCTCCATTCCATGATTGTCTTATATTTTCCGGTTCCATCATAATCCCTTCAGCAAAAATCACGTGCCACAAATATTGGATTTTTTCTTTAAAAAATTCACACATACTAAACTTAGCATAGAGCTGATGTTCTCTTAACATTTTCAGCACAATGCGCAAATGCTCCTTATGCTCTTCCATGTTCTTGGAGTAAATTAATATGTCATCAATAAAAAATAAATAAAATTTATGCAAGTATGGGTGAAAATTTCCATGCATTAATCTCCTAAAGGTTGTTGGTGCATTGTTTAACCTGAAAGGTAATACCACAAACTCATAATGTCCATAAGATGTATGGAAGGTTGTTTTGCTTATATCTTCGTCCTTGATCCAGATCTAGTGGTAACATGACCTTAAGTCAATCTTGGAAACACCGTTGCTCCTTTGACTCTATCGAATAAGACATCTATGCGCGGTAGTGGGCATTTGTTTTTAACAGTCAACTTGTTGAGCTGTCGATAATCCATACACTTGCACATAGTGCCATATTTCTTTTTCACAAGCAACACTAGTGCTCCCCATGGGGACACTTGGCTGGATGTAACCTTTATCCATCAATTCTTGTAGCTTCATCTTTAACTCTGTTAATTTAGGCACACTCATTTTGTATGGATCTCGGGACATAGGTGTTGCCCCGGGTATTAGCTCTATAGTAAAGTCTGTGTCTCTTTTTGATGGAAATCCTAGGATTACCTCAGGAAATACATCTCGGAATTATCCCACTATAGGAATGTTTTTTCCAGCATAAGGGTCTTATGTTGGAGTTGGTGAATCCCACTTGGATTGCATGGAGTTAAAATCCCTTCCTTATGCATTTACTTAATTGAGATGCTGTAATGGATTATAACTGCAATGGTTTGTTAATTCCTTGCAATTCTTGTTGTGTCCCATCCTTTGATTTAAAATAAATAACTTTATCCTTATATTCCACTAATGACCAATGTCTCTCAAGCCAATCCATCCCCAATAAAATGTCGTAAGATCCCAGAGGTAGAATTTTGAGTTCCAAAGTGATGTTTTGATCCCCAATACTCAACTCACAATTGGATAGTTTGGCATTCACTCGCCTTCTTGCCCCTGTAGCCAGCTGAAATAACCAAGGATTTTTTAATTTTTGTTTCTATAATTTACAGTTTTCAAGTACATGGAGGTGTATATAGCTCAAGCTAGCCCAAGGTTCAACTAAAATAGAAACAGATTGGGTTTGTATACCTTCTAACTCTATCATGGTTGGTCAGAAGTCTGCCTTCCAATCCTCTAGAGTTGAATTGATTATGGGTATTTTTCAAGCTACATTCCCAATAGTTGAAGCCTCTTGCAGATTTTTTGCCACCTCATTTCTTCCTCGATGAGGATAGTTTTTGAAATAATGTGCCTCCCCACACCTCTAGCATTGTAACAAATTTTTTTGGGACTGTCCAATGTCAGGTCTGCTAGAAGCTTCAGTATGCCGCTCCTCACCAGCACAATTGGTCTTTGATTGACCTTTTCCATTCTGTTTACTCAATGGATTCCTTGCAGCATTCTTATAGTTTCTGGATCTATTATTTCTAATATTGGTGAAAATTTTCTGCCATTTTCAGGGTGGCCAACTTTTCCCTGTTTCTCCCTTTTCTTTGGATTGTCAATAACACATTCGTGCTTTCCTTATCACTTCATCCTAGTTTTTGGGTTCAAAAAATCAATCCTCTCTTTCATGTGTAATGGAAAACTACCCAAGAATCGTTGCACTTTTTTCTTTTCATCTCCCAAATAAGGTACATATCATAATAACGGAATAAATTTCATAACAAATTCATCCATAGACATTTGTCCCAGTTTTATATCATGAAATTCTTAGGATTTTTCATCGTAAAAGCGTTCAATCATATACTTATCTTTGGAATATTGTTGAAACTCATCCCAAGTTACATTTTGGTCTTCCACTCCACGCACATTATTAACGTCTTCCCACCACAATGTTGTTTTCTCTCATAGTTGGTAAATTGCTAAAAGAGATTTCAGTTTGATATTATATTCATACACCTCAAATTAATTGTTCATATTTATTATCCAGGCTTCTGCCATTTCTTCAGCCTCTCTGTCAAATGTGGGAGGCTTAATATTATGGAATTCACCCTTCAACTCCACTTTTTGTTTCTTTAGCTCTTGTTGTTCTAAAATATTCGCAGATTCAGCCTCATTGTAGGTTCAAATTTTATTACTTTGGGGCATTATACTACCTTCAGGATTACCATGTAGGGGTTTCCATTGTTCTCCTTCTTCCTGATTGTCCCTCTTGGTGTTAGGTTGTGCATTGGGATGATTCTATCTGTCTGAAAGGATTTTTAATATCCTTTCCTGATCTCTCATTAATATTTTATTGTCACTGTGAACCTTGAGCATCTCTTTTTTAAGTTGCTGCACAGTATCAAGTAACCTACTCGTCTATCGTTGTTATTCTTACAACATTCTGCTTGTTTGTTGGTGTTGGTCCACGCTTAACTGCAACCACATTTTGGGGTTGACCTCAGGATTGGTCATAGGATGGGTTTCACCTGTGTTTTTGGGTACTTAATGGCTAGATCCCCTCCTCATGGTATCCTAACGCTAATATTTTCCTGTACTTTACACAATTTCCAACATTAAACTCTATGTAAGAAAGACAAAAAAATTGATGACAACCATGTTATTTTATTGGCCCAACTGGCCCCAGTGTATAACCACGCTCTGATACCACTGGTAACATCCATACAGTTTGAAATATAGTCATAAAAAAAAAAAAAAAAACTTCTTATTACCTTTGACAATAATTCCCTAGCCATATTTAAACCAATTATGAAATCATTGTTTACACTTCATAACTAATTATATCCAACCCTAATGTATTCATCAAGGAATTAAATTTATGCTTAACATACATGATTATATTCTAACCATATATTTATAAATAAATTGAAATACCATAATCCACATTTGGTTGACATTATTTACATGGTTTATATATACTCGTCCACCCCAATTGGGTTTCCCACAACACGGATTAAATTCCTCCGTAGTACTCATGATCCACCAATTATCTATTGATGGCATGGTTTAATGTTCGTCAACGAAAAATCTCACATCATAAATATTTAATTCCCATTTGATTACGGTACTATTGATATGAGGTAGGTTAATGATCGCTATTGATTTGCATGTCTCATTATTTGTAACGATTACACCTATCCTCATTTAGTTTTACTCTTCCCGCGCTTCGTCCTGGATTCATCTGGACCATCCGATCCTTATCTAAGGGATCAATGGTGTGGGTTCAGGATGGGATGGTTAGGGTAACTACCCACCCCATCCTCATGTTCGTTCAATCATTTGTTATGCCATTGGAAACCTATTCCTTGCTCTGCATATCATCGTATTTGCTTGGGGACTGGTGCCCAATGGCTTCTTTAACATTTTGCTGCTGCTTAGTAGAATAATCCAACCTTAGTTAATTTTCACTGCAGAGGTTTGTTTCAAATACTTTGTTTCAATAATTGGTTTTGGTTAAAATATTATTCAACATTGTCATCTATTTCTCTGCAACAGTTTTTAATTCTGACAGGGTTTTATGATGCCAATTTCTGTAAGGTCGTTTTCTTAAGTGTAACAGGCCTCATTTATATTTACTAAAATTCACTTTTTATGTATGATGGCTCGAATAAATTTCTTTGGCCAACTTTTTTCCCATGTTTCCAGACCTGTATATGCCACAGATTAAACATTCTACACATTTTTTTTATAAATTCAACTGTCATTGTTTTAAATTTTTCACGTTAATGACCTTGCACCACTACTGTTGTGGTGTTTGTAGGTCTTTCGACTCGATGAAGCTGGGAGACAAGGCCTTTTGGAATTCCCTTCTGGCCTCCTATACAATATGTTCTCAGATAACTATCACGACTAATCGTTTATTTACTAGATTTTCAATTGTCATTGACTACGACACCTCTCTATCTCCTGCAAGATTTTGGGGTTTTAACAGGCATGAGAATCAATCAGCCTTGCTATAAAACCTACTCTTCTAGATTATTTTTTGAAAGGTTGGGCAAGTCTTTCTCATTTTATTATTTCGTCTTGGTTCTTCATTAGCATGAATACCCATTTTGCACTTTATTCAGACTTTGGTTTTGGTTAGCATTCCACATGACTTCATATAAAAATATGAGTAATATGTAGCCCTCAGATTGGGCTTTCGGTATTTTTTTCCATGATGCTATGTTATTGGGATTGTTACCCTTGCATGTAATGTTTTCGAACACAGTTTATCTATCAAGACTAAATTTGTTTTCATTTTTGGTGCTCAAGGCAATACATTTAGAAATCAGTACATAGTTTCTTGAATATTTGGAATCCATTTATTCTTTTCTTTAATCTACAGTTATGAGAGTTGTGGCTCATCCTCAATATTTTTCATATGTAAGCCCCGATTTAGAGACTCTACACATTATTCTTTACCTTTTGCAATTATGTTCGCACTCATATTTTGTAACTGTTTATATTTGGATTATCATAAGTTTTCGTATCTGTAGTTTATATGTGTACTTTTCTAAATATGGGTTCTCTAGCCTAAGGGACCTGAACCTTTACCCTCTCTTTGGGTCCGGGTACTACACCCTCTAGCTTAAACCCTTAGTTCTTAATTGTTAATAATCATACCCCTCAAAGTATTTATTACAAAGTTGTTTGACTCATAACACTATTCAACTGTATGTATATAACAAAATCCTTAATTTAGCAGTATATGGAATGATTTCTGTTTTTAAACATTAGTAAATATGTTAGACAATATTTTTTTTTTTAATGTAATTGTATATTTACAGAGTTTACTACATATTTTTCTTTCATGGTAATTCCTCGTCTCCTGTTTTACAGTGGCCCTATCTGTAATCATATTTTTTAATAAAATGTTCACATGATTTCTTTTCATGATATATAATTATATTCATAGGAAAACTTCACATAGTTTATACTATTAATACAACTAGCATAGGAATAATTTAAAATATCACCTATGCTGTAATTCTCGACACTAAATCTATATATTTCCCACTGTAGGACTGTATGAACCAGAAATATAATATACATCAGTACCTAATTTCAAATGAATTCCTCCTGAAGTATGATGGTCCTCCCAACCTTGAGTGAGGCAATTACGTCCTCATCTCCCCCCTGTCTCCTCACCAGGGTCTAGGTGCTTCTATGAGACAAGAAGTTAGACCTTAAGATTAAATCATGTCTTATCTTCTTTTGGGTATTTCTTGAGCTCCACTGGTTTCCTCATCAACTATAGATTACTCATAACAACAACCTCTTGCTTAACTGTATCATACTTTCTGCACAGAACCCCATTCCTCCCCGGGATTTTCCTATAAATCCTTTTTGGAATGATAACTGTTAGAATTGTCTGCACCTTTTTACCCTAGGTTCTTGGAATCATTTACCAATCAAGTACCTCTTCCTTTTACTCAAGGAAATCATTAACTAACTCTCCTTGAAATAAGACCAAAGATAATTTATTAAAGTATTGTTAATGAATACCCTTATTCGTTACTCATTCAAAATATTCTATAACAATTTTTTAGATCAATAATTAAATTAAAACAAGGTGTTACAGAGGAAAACAACAACAAATAAATTCATAATACAAACGGATATTTTTTTTCTTCAGTTAAATAACAAATATTATACATTCACTTGATTTTTAAAGTGAATTTTAGTTGCTTCCAAAAAGCATCCTATTCCATATCAAATTTTACCTGGTTCCAAAGCTATTTAATTACACCGAAACGTAATGCTATGTAAATTGGTAATTAATCCATATCAAATTTTATCTCATTCCAAATGTATTTAATTACACGGAAAAAAAAAAGAATCTTATTCGATATCAAATTTTACCTGGCTCCAAAGGTATTTAGTTACACATAAACCAAATGCTATGTAAATAGGTAATTAATCCATATCAAATTTGACCTGGTTCCAAAGGTATTTAATTACACAAAAGCCTAATTCCATGTAAATAGGTATTTAATTACACAAAAGCGATGAACAAAAGTACCCCTTCAAATAGCTTCAAACCCGTAGGAGTAGGAAGCGACATGAATCAAACTTTTCCCCTGGAAGAATGTTGCTCCAGCAATCTCATAGTAAGACGATGATTAACAGGTCGGTTCACCAGAACTACCTTCCCCAGTGGCATAGGAGAGGAATGTTGTGTTTTCCCCTAGAGAGATTTTAATTCCATCTCATGCACATCTTCGAGAGATTTTCATTCTATCTGATGCACATCTTCTTGATTTTTTTTATCCTCTATCTTTTGGATGTAATTATCTCCTTTGATTATTCTTTGAGCATGAAGGAGAAAGGGGTTGAATATGTAGTTGTCTGTGTTGTATTGGTATGAATTAAGAAACATGGAAAAGAAAATATTCATAATATTACAGCTCAGTGACTACTTATGAATAAAAGGAACGAGTTCAAGAAGGAGGTAGTTAACCTCATATTCATATAATATTTTTTAATTAAAAAATATAATTAAAAATAATAATTTCTAACTATTAATAAAAATATTCTAGTAATCTATAACTACTTATAAAAATATTAATCTAAAATAATATATAACTACTAGTAATCTGAAATACTAGTAATGTATAATCGACCTCTTTGGATTACCATCCTCTTCTCCTTTGAATGTTTTGTCTTCGGACCCTCTGGGGGGATACAATATCTTCTCCACGGAATTCGATAGGTAGTGATATCGATTTTTTGATAATCATTCCCGAAGTGGAATTGGTTCCCCTTTTGGTTCATATTGGTCATCCCGTGTCTCCCTCCATAGTTATCAGCCCCGCATCTACCTCCAATATCGCTATCAGAAAGGGTAGAGTTTGTCCCCGTCAAAATATTAAGTCCATATCTGCCAAGGTCAATTATATTGATTCTCATAGTGGAAATTTTCGTGATATCTCTGTCACTCTGCCGTTGGATAGAGTCCTTAGAGAAACAAAGCCCTCTAAGCAGGTGACATAATGATCCTATGCTCACTTAATATATGGGCTCTCGGGGAGAAGGATAAAATTTGTGTCTCTAAAGAAGTTCTATCTTCTTTTGGACCTGTGTTTGATTTTTATTTAGGAAAATATGGCTCTGTGTGACCAAACTATCTCTTTTTTTTTACCAATGTTTCCAGAGTGGCACTTGACTTCGAATGATACGGAGGGGAATTATGGGGGTCTAGCGGTCCTATGGGATTTGAGATGGACTTCTTTCAAGGCATACAACTTCTTTGGTGGAACCATCATAACAGGTCACCTCCAGGGACATTCTCATAGAGTTACGATGACTAATCTCTATGCCCCTTATAATAACAGAGAGTTATTCTGGGTAAATGGACGGATGCGAAATTCTCTCCCTCGAATATTCGATCATTGTGGGGGACTTGAATTACACTCTTAATGTTCAAGAGGTATGGGGCTCGAGGAGATTGGATCCGCTGTCGGATTTCATAAGGGATTTGCTCTATGAAAATCATCTTAAGGATGTCATCCCACAGAAAATGGGCTGAACATTGTATAATGGATGATGGGGCGGTAAATACATTGCTAAAAGATTAGATAAAATTTTGGTACAGGCAGACCTGTTGACACATGTGGGGGGTGTAAATGCTCGGGTGGAGGACCTCCTTGTTTCTTATCACCGACCCACTGTTCTGGAATGGAATTTTGACAAAAGGATATAGGGGTGTCCCTTCAAATTAAACCGGGTATGGCTCGGCGACGAGGATTTCAATTTGATGGTTTAGGATTTTTTTATGACTCATAGCAGGGAGGCTGGGACACCTTCGATGATTTACCTTTCTAACACTTTGAGGTGATTAAAACAGAACGTCAGGACTTGGGTGAGGGACAAGAAGCATGAGATGAGACTCATATTGGAGGTTATCTCTGCATAGATGTCTAATCTACTGGGAAAAATCGATGATGTTTTTAGGTCCAACGATATTTAGGTCTGTATTAAAGATATGGAGTCAGAAAAAAGGAAAATACTCCTCATACAAGACCATACCTAGAGACTGAAAACTCGGGCCATATAGATAAAAGAGGGAGATGGAAACATGAAATATTTCCACTCTTTTGCAAATGGAAGGATGTTACATAACTCCATTTGGAACATTTCTAGTGATGGGATCACTCACAATACTACTGAGAAGATAAAAATGGAAACTGTAAAATTCTTTGACAATTTCTATAAGGCATGAGAGGGATATTTTGTAGAGGATCTGATATGGGCTATCAACAAGTACCCTATGATGTTCTCGATTGAGGACAATGAAAAGCTAGTCAAACATGTCAGTATGGAGGAGGTGGAGGACATACTAAAATTGCTATGACCTGACAAGAGTTTGGGGCTAGACGGATGGACCCCATATTTCTTTTTACACTTCTCTAGTATTTTATTAAGGGACCTAACAGATATGGTTGAATAAATAAGAAAGGAAGGAAAAATTTGTGGGGCAATAAACTATACCTTTCTGGCCCTTATTCCAAGACTAAATGCTTGACGACTTTCAAGGATTACAAACCTATATCATTGTGCAACACTTTATATAAAATCTAATCAAAATTGATTGCAAAAATAATTAAAGGGGTCTTATCCACCCATATTTCTAAGGAAAATTTTGGTTTTCTAAACAATCGTCTTATTCATGATGCAGTGGATACAGTACAGGAGATTATGCACACTATCCACAACAGGAAAAGGGAGGTTTTTTTTATGAAGGTATACCTTAGCAAGGCTTATGATCAAGTCGACTGGGAATTTTTGAGAATGGTCCTAAATTAGATTGGGATGCACAGGGAGGCAGTAGAGTGGGTCATGGGATGTGTATGTAATACATTGATGGCAATTATAATTAATGGATCGGCCTCCAGGTTTTTCAATCCTGGGAGAAGCCTTCAGTAGGGATGTGCTCTGTTGCCTCTACTTTTTCTTTTTATCATGAATTCCCTTAGAATTAACATCAATAAGGAGAATTCAGTAGGCCTGTTTCGGGGGATCAAGATTACTACAAACTGGGAGATAACGTATAGTCTATTTGTGGATGACGTGATGATGTTTGGTCTTTTGATCCGAGAGTGCTGGGAAAGACTCTATTTTATTTTCCAAAAAAATTGTTCAGCGTCGGGAATGGTGGCCAATGGTGATAAATCTTGCATTTATTTTTCATAGGGAGATAAAAATTGTGTTGAACAGGTTGGGAACATTTTTAGCTTCCAATATAAACCACTTTCTTAGGTTTTAACCTACTTAGGATTTCAGCTGATACCTTCGACATATCGTGTGGCTAACTAGAAGTGGATTATAGAAAAATACCAAAAGCCGATCAATGGATGGTCCCTTAAATGGTTGACTAAGGTGGGGAAGCTGACCTTAATTTAGGTTGTATTACAACAACTCACTGTATAGTGGGCTCATCTCTTTATGATCCCAAATGTAATAATCAATAGGATTAAAACTGCAGTGACCAACTTCCTATGGAATGGAATCAAGGGGGGGAATAAATACCACATTGCAAGGTGGGAAATTATTACTATGCCAAAGGAATGAGGGGGTTGCGGGATCTTGAATATAGATTTTTTTGGGAAATCACTCCCGATGAAATCCTTATGGAGGTGCATGCATTCACCAGTATATGGCATGATATCATTTCATACAAATACATAGGGACACAAGACATGGAGGAGGTATTTTTCATGGGATGAAGGTATGTGGATAAGGGGTCACAAAAAATGGAGGGGGTTTAAAAAATTGTGGCCAATACTTAAGAGACATCTCAAATGAACCTTTGGTAATGGTAAAAAAGATCATGATTGGAGAAGGAAACATTCAGAGTTTTCCTAAGGATATCATATTAAGTGAAAAACTAATATTACAACAGCATGGAAGAGACATATTTTTACTAACGAAAGTCATACAACAGTGGCAAGAAGAGATTCCAAGATGGAAAGGTGCAGCTAAATTAGGGCTACGGGGTGTTATTGCCAACGAAGGGTCGAAATATATATACATTATGAGGGGAATGGGCTGGGGAAGAACTAATATAGGAGACCTAATCACATGGAGAGGGAACTTATATAAGGGCCTTATAAGCTCCAAGGAGACTTATTTTGAGATGATTAATCTATAGTGCTGACTGGCAGATAAGTGTTGGTTCGCGAAATTATGGAAGGAGAAGACTCAAAATAATATTATCATCTTTCTATGGTGTGTTTGGCAGAATAAAAATTTAACTTGGACAAACCTTATGAGGAGGGTAGAGATAGGACCGGGCATGTGTGCATTGTGCAAGAGTGTGGAAGATGACAATCAACACATTTTTTATAATTGTGCATTCACTATGGATTTCAGATCCCTATTATGTAGAAACTTCAAGTTTCAAGAACCTGACTATCAATCAGTCTATGAATGTACCCAATGATGGTCTGCAAAGGGTAAGAACTATCGGGCCATACCACTTATCCTTCATTGGAGAATATGCATTTGCAGAAATTTGAGGATCTTTGAGGAACGGTACACCACGCCTATGTGGATAGTGGAACAAATAATTCAGACTTGGGTGGATTTTAAAGTCCAGTAGAATCCTCTTAGCAACTTATCTGTAAGACAATGTCCTCACGATATCCACTATCCTGCTGGGTTTTTTTATGGGGCAACACAAAATGGCAGGTGTGGCTGCGGGACATGGTTGATGATTAATCCTTTATGTCATTATAAGATTCATTGGTTTGGAGGCCATGGGACCAACACCATAGAGAAGATACTGACTTTATTGGGTCTCCTTTAGTTCACCAAACAACTCTACATCGACAAAATCTGCATATTCGAGGACTCAAAGATCCTGATTAATCACTTTAACCATAAAAATCAACTGGCTCCTATTCACTTATGTTCTTGGATAGATCGGATAAACATTTTTGTAAGATCCTTCTCTAGCGTTACATTCACACATATTATAGAGAGAAAAACATGACCATTGACTGGTTATCGAAGAAGGGACTAAGGGGTACTTATGGGGAGATGCACTATGAAATTTCTGAAGCGACTAGTACATGGGAAAGGGGCACTGTAAAATTTCTCTGATCACAAGCAACCGCGGAGTCAACAAAGAGAACACTTAGAAGATTTGGGTACTAAAATATATGGAGTCGAAATCAATTTTGACTGTTTTGGGTTACAGACGTTATTCTTTCATAGTGCAAAAGATTTCACTTACACTCTGCATGTGTGATACAGTTTTATAAGACTTTTTTTTATAGTTGAGTACACATCTATAGCGAATGTTGACTTCAACCTAAATAAGATGATGTCTCAAAGAGGAATGTGCGAAGAAAACAAATTTTGTTATGAAAAGTTAATAGAACCAAAGACCAGTAACATGGTGACAACAATGGCCACTACAAAGTTTCACTTGATTATGTATTTTGCATTAAGATCAATTAAAACCTATATGTAAGAAAGAAATTGGATTTCTCTACTGGTACATGCATATATACTAGAGATTTTTTCTGCTTAAAAACAAATATATATATATATATTCTAAAATAAGTAATAGTAAAAATAATTAATAAAAATATTCAAACCTAAATAGTAATCTATAGCTACTCTTAAAAATATTCGAAAGTATTATTTGAAATTTATTCACTTAATAAATATTAATAAAAAAATTAAAACTTTTAAAATTTGAAATAAACACTCCACAATTTTTTAATAAAAACGGAAAACAAGGTCAGCAGCTTTGTCTGGTTGTTGGTAGCGTCTTGGGTTCGTGAGTTAAACTCCTCCCGAGTATAGATTAATTGGAGTAGACGTTTAGATCGGACGTCTGAGATTTGTTTGTGCAAAGAAAGCATGTTGAAAAATGGCTGAGTATATATATATTTTGTAAAATTTATATTAAAAATTTAATATTAATAAAAAAAATTACATTAAAATATAAAACAATTGTAAAATAAAAAATTATATATATATATATATATATATATAAAATTTAAAAGTATTTTTTTAATTTCTTAAAAACAAATTATAAAAATTCTAATTATAAGCAACTAGAGCTCAACAACTTTACACATTAATAAGAATTGAAATTGATTATAGATAAATTACAATATACACTAATGACAACAAAAATATAAGTAAATTCATAAAGCAAAGACATTTTTTGTTTCAATTAAATAACAAGTATTGGACATTCATTTGATTTTTACTTGCTTCCAAAGAACATCCTATTCCATATCGAATTTCACGTGGTTCC
Source organism: Pinus albicaulis (assembly GCA_034641835.2). Classification (NCBI taxonomy): domain Eukaryota; kingdom Viridiplantae; phylum Streptophyta; class Pinopsida; order Pinales; family Pinaceae; genus Pinus; species Pinus albicaulis. The sequence goes on from CM076573.1 coordinate 470,988,608, forward strand.
AACGGTATTTAATTACACAGAAGCTATGTAAATATGTGATATATGTGGTAATAGTGAATTTGCTCCTGAAAATATCCCCTAGAATGCTTGAAAATAAATACCCAGAATGTACAATTTCATATCATTAAGCTTGAAATAAATTAAAGTATATCTTTAAGATATTTCCGTTAAATAAGAAGTATTATATATTCACTTGATTTTTAATTGTTTCCAAAATGCCTCCTCTTCCATATGAATTACCGGGTCCCAAAGGTATTTAATTACACAAAATCCTAATCATCAAGCCTAAAATAAACAATAGTACATCTTTGGGAATTATTAGAAAGCATAAAAAATTTATTTTGACTGAACATTGGAAGTAAACACACAAAAACGTAAAAAATATTTTGACTGACTAAACATTGGAAGTAAAAACACAAAACGTACAATTTGATATCATTAACCCGAACCAAAGTACGGGTTCAAATAGCTTCGAACCCGTAGGAGCACGAAGCGGCATGAGTCGAACTAGAAGATTTTGGCTGACTAAACATTGGAAGTAAACACAAAAAATGTACAATTTGATATATTAACCCGAACCAAAGTACGAGTTCAAATAGCTTGAAACCCGTAGGAGCACGAAGCGCGAGTCGAACTTGTCCCCTCGAAGAATGTTGCTCCAGCAATCTCAGAGGAAGACGATGATCGACGTGCCGTTTCACCAGAACTGCCCTCCCCAGCGTCACACTAGAGGAATGATGTGTTTTCCCCGAGAGAGAGATTTTCATTCCGTCTTATGCACATCTTCTTCAATTCTTTTCTGGATGTAATTATTTTCCTTGATTTTTCGCAGAGCGTGAAGGAGAAAGGGATCGGATATTTAGTAAGTTGTGTTGTATTGGTACGAATTAATAAATACTATTTGGCAAAATAAACATTCATAATATTAAACCTAAGTGACTGCATATGAATAGAAGGAACAAGTTCAAGAAGAAAATAGCAGAGCTTAAATGCAGGAGGCAGTGGATCCAGACAAGGACACAGTAATAGCTAGAGAAGTTATTAAAAAAAAAAAAAAAAAAAAAAGCCTTAAAACGTAATTACATTCATCATTTATTTCAATGTGTTCTTATTATTTTAATAGTTATATTTTAAATTATATAATTATATTGTTTTACGTTGAACAACATACAGTACCATTTGAATAACCCGTTGAATAACAAAACCCTTTGTAGAAGATGAAAAATTGAAACGTCGAAGTCAAGGCTCATGTATTCTAGTCATTATGTATAATATATATTCGTGACTATCTCATATATGTAGCTAAATAAGTAGAACAATAAAATGTGTTGAGACACAGTTACCACTAACAACTAGCGAATAAATACTAAAGCATGATCATGCTCCAAAACAAAATTAAGTGTTTGGGCACATTGACATGCACAGTTATCACAAGAAAGCATGTGTGTAAAGAAAGAAAAATGGTGTTAATCTAGAAAATATAAATGCTAAAAAAAATATCTATTTTTATTTGTAATATGGAGTTTGGGTTTATTAAAAAATATTATCTACATTTATAGATATGTCTTTAAAAAAAAGAAATTTAAGCTACAATCAAATAAAATATATATATTTTCGGAGTTTTTAATACAAGTCAGAAAGCATTGTCACATCACTAAATATTAAATATATAAATATCAAGTCGGTTTCCAATAATATTTAGCCCTAGCCTAGGGAAACAATTTATATATAGGAGACTTATGTGCAATTTACAAAATTATAGAATAATAGTTTAATAAAATTTTAGGTAGTCAATTTTCATGCTTACAACAAAGTGGTTTCAAACTTCACTACTAAGTTTTTTACACATATATACACTAATATAACATTCATCTTTTTGAAGAGTAAGTAACCCTAATTATGGCTTTGGATAGAATTTGGCTTATTTTCTAGAGATAGAAATGATGGCACTGCATCAAAAAAAACAAAAAAATACAAGTAAGATGATGGGTACTTAGGGAGGACTTGAGCATAAAAAACTTAATACCCTTCATTTTGGTAACCCTCAAACAAAAGATCCAGACTAACCTACCACGAGCATAAATTTTATTATGAGAAATGAATGAAAAAGAAGAAAATTTAAATTAACTTTTGGATTAAAAAAGGATTAAAAATATATTAAATTCTTAGAAAGGACTTTAGCATCGCTAAAGAGTCTTGACCTTGTGACATAACCAAATTCTATTAAGAGAGAAGTGCTTGCAATTTATATACGAAAGGGAAAGGCTAGTCTTTAAATAAATTATGTGAATATTATTTGGGAAAGTATTTCGTTGGAATTCTGGAAGAGGTGAAGATCCATAACCCTGTGGAAAGGAAGAGTAGAGTCTTGTTATCAATATATCCAACTTAAATGAGAAAAATAGTCTTCCCATTTAGGTTAAAAAAAAAATCTACATTTCTCACTTGGAACACTAAAACAATCTTTTCTTCTTTAGAGATTGTGATCTTAAAATGCAAATCCCTGGCCAAAAATTAAAATTGTATTTATAGTTGTAAGATAATGCCACCAAGTGCATGTACCATTGTACTATTGAAAAGAGAAAATGCAAGTTCTTTAAGCGAGCCCTAGTCCTACACAATAAGGTAGAAACCTTACTTAGCCATTAATTCCAAAGTGTATAGAACCAAAAAATTATAAGTACAATGAAGAACAGTAAGTTGAGACCATAAATTCATGAAAAAATTATTTAAATGGACATACATGTAGAAAGGTGACCAAGCCAACACCTTAGTAATTTCTAACTCTAAATTATAACTAGAAACAAAATATTTGCTTTGCGTAATTTAGGTGGAGATCCCTACTAGCTAAAGAATTAAGGAAAATGAAAAACCCTAAAACATCATCTATTTGAAGAGGAGGGGAAGGGCTTATTATCCTCGCCACCCATACATATCGTTGGCCATTATTGGATTTCCTAACCTAAATCGTCATCGTTCTCACTCTCGTCTCTCATGTGTCCAGGTGAGTTTTTTCCTTTCGAGCTAGGCCACGTTTCTCAAACAATATTCATAATATGTATACAATAGGGTTACAGAAATATATTTACATTGATAATGCCATCAACTCAAATGGATGTTGGTGAAGGGATTTTTTTTTTTTATAAAACAAGTATAATTGAAGAAAATAAAAAAATCGACTAGTGACAACATGATGACAATCCATGGATGGGTGTTTTTATTAGATATGTGGTCGTTTCAACCTTGATATGGGTCTAGTGAACATATATTTAAATTCACATATAGATGTGATGTAACTTATGGCATGTTTCGTAACACCTTATTTAACTCACATTTTTTAATATTGTAATAAAAAATATCAACGATCACGAGGCAAACAAAATAAACAATTTGGGTTAAATTTATTTAGTAAGTTAGACTTTTTCGTCTATAAGTTTATATATAAACTTACTTAAATATATAAATATAATGAATTTTGACATTATATTTTTATTTTAAAATTTGATTTTATCGAGAAAGATTTTATTCTTGGTGGTGGTGTTTGGTTTTAACTCACTTTTTTAATATTGTAATAAAAAATATCAACGATCACGAGGCAAACAAAAGAAACAATTTTGGTTAAATGTATTTAGTAAGTTAGACTATTTCGTCTCTAAGTTAATTATTATATATATATATATATATATATATATATATAGATATATATATATATATATATATATATATATATATATATATAGATATATATATATATATATATATATATATATAGATATATATATATATATTTAAACTTACTTATATATATAAATATAATGAATTTTGAGATTATATTCTTATTTTAAGAAGAGATTTGATAGAGAAAGATTTTATTCTTGTTGGTGATGTTTGGTAAACATGAAATTAAAATAGATATAAAATGATTTAATTATTAGTTATAATTATAATTATAAATATTATTTTTTATTTATTTTTAACTAGTTTAACTTTGTCAAAATGTTTTATTGTTAAATACAAATATTATTTATTTAATTTCTATTTTCATTTTGTTTTGATTTAGTCAAAATGTTTACAAGATATTATATTAAAACATCTCTAACATACTAGGCCACATGCAATTAATCAATTTAATTATAAGCAGAAAAGATATATCTACTTTGAAGATAAAATATTTGATTTGTGAATATTAGGAACAATATTCTAGAATATTTCTTAGAGGTTAAATCTCTACCATCCGTCTAATTTTTATGTATAAATAAATTGAAAATCCTAAAAGCCCTAATTAATCAATTTAATTAAAACCCAAAAAAATTAAAATACTAAAATCTCTAATTAATCATTTTAATTAAAACACAAAACAAAGTAATTTCTTTTAACATAACCATGGACCTTACTACTACTAAAAATATTGTATAATAGTCCATGGAGGTTAAATCCTACCATCCACTTAATAATTGACTGTTAATATTTTAAGAAGGTCAAATTGAGACAAAATAATTATTATTAGATATTATTTTCCCAATATTTTTTTAAGAATAAAAATAATAACATAATACTAATAATAAATAGACACACATATCAACATAATTTTTATATTGACATATAATAAATATTAGTAAATAAAAAATATATTATTTTAATTATAAAACATAATAATAAAAAATTTGATTTAATTAGAGGCTATCATATAAATTTATATGAGCTTAAATACCACGTTTTTCACCAGAAATGTTTTTTTTTTCAAATGGAAATTTAACTTTTTCAAATTTATAATATTTTTTTAATTAACTTTTCACAAATATAATTTGGTTGGTTTTTTTTTTTTAATTGAATTAATTACTACTAATATAAAATTTTGTTAATTAATCAAATTTAAAAGATTCAAATTATTATTTCATATTAATTTTTATAGATATTTATATATATTTATTTAAACTTTTAATTTGAATAGTTTAAGTTATAATTTTTTTTATAAAATCTAGAAGAAAATTTGATCTCAAGAGACTTGATTCCTTTTGTCTCTTACCAAATATAGAAATAATATTTTTCTATTTGCAACACACTAATAAAATGTTTTAAGTACAACCAAAAAAAAAATCATATATGTATATGTGGGACAATGAAAAAGTTTATTTATAAGACAATCTCCACATTAAAATAGTGATATATAAATGGTTCCTCATATTTCAAAGTGGAAAACATATATCCTTAGGATATAATTGTTCTATTACTCTCTACATTAAAGTATTTTTGTTATTAATATGTTTCTAAATGTGATGTGTTAACTCAATGGAAGGAATGACAAATATCCTTCATACATTGAATTAGACAGAACATATTAATGGAATAGCTCTCTCTCTCTCTCTCTCTGTGTATATATATATATATATATATATATATATATGATTTATAACCCACTTAAGCTATTTTTTAATTAAAAATTGTTAAAATTATATTATATATCAACTCTATAGCAAGAAATATAAGAATATTCTTACTTTAAAGAATTTTATTTTTATTCTTATAAAATTGACATAAGATTAAGTTATCTTAGACAGAACATATTAATGGAATAGGTCTCTCTCTCTCTCTCTCTGTATATATATATATATATATATATATATATATGATCTATAACCCACTTAAGCTATTTTTTGATTAAAAATTGTTAAAATTATATTATATATCAACTCTATAGCAAGATCAAATAAATTACATATCTCCCTTATAATGGAAAGTGGAAATATAAGAATATTCTTACTTTAAAGCACTTTATTTTTATTCGTATAAAATTGACATAAGATTACGTTATCCAATATAGACATTGAAATCCACAAATGGGGGTGTGGGGCCTCTAAAAAAGTTCCCACCCCCATCGAGCTTGTAATTAGGAATTTATGATGGAAGTATGCAGATGGAACCTTGCATACATGAGCATGCAACTTCATTCTCGGCCGAGGGCTTATGTAGGCATTTGCATGGTCAATGAATTCATTTTTGGTGTGAGGGAAGAAGCTGAGGTAAGGTTCTCAGTATCCTACTGCAATTCTCTCGCTAAGGTGGCATGAGGGAAGATCTTGGTGCTATGGGTAGTGAAGTTTTATGTTAGACGGCTAGGACTTGAAGGTATTCTTCTCAGCTAGAGTGTGACTGAGTGGGACATCATCAAATTATCATGTCACTGGTTGGTAGAATTCTCTGTTGTAAAGGTCCTATTGGAGTTTTCAATTTATATTTTTTCTATTCTTTTTTAGGTACTTCCCTTCTTTATATTGATTTTCTCACTTAGGTGCCCTAGAGGGCCTCTTCTTAAGAGTTTTGGGTATAACGCTCTGTGTATGGATTACCTCCTTGTGTATAGGAATAACATTGGGCGTTTTATTTTAGTTTCGTGTTAGGGCCTATCTTGGGTCTTTTCTCTTCATGTTAGGAGGGTGCTGCTAGTATTATTTGGAATTTTCTATGAGAAATAGCTTGGGAGGGTTTATTTCTGTGTCTAGGAAAGTGTTGGGTGTGGGAATGAGGTAATTGTCTCATTTCTCTAGGGTGAAAATTTCTCTTGGTTACTTGATGGTGTTTTTCTTGTTCAATGGTCAAGCATAAGGAGTATCTCGCTAAGGAATATTTATTCCCTTCCATCCATGGTGGGTCTTCTTCCAAATTCAAGTCTTTTATATGGGGTTTAAATTGTGATGATATTGTTTGTTAATTTTTTGGTATTGAAGAGGGTGTGTCGAGTCAATATTTACATATTTTTGTAGGTAGAGGAAACACTTTTAGAGTTAACTATTCTTCTCCCTCAGACTTAATGATTCCACCAAGGAAGATGATGGAAGAGCTCACCCTAGGAAATAAGGGGCAATGCTCTTTACCCATATTTCGGAAGCTACTTATTTTAATGCAATTTTTTGTGAGATGTGTTAGGAAATATTTTACGTAGATATCAAAGTAGGAGAGGAATGGAAGTCCCTTTTGGACTTGGAGATTTTAGAGGATATGCGAGTTTGGGTAATGGACCCTCAGGACACCTGGGCTATGAGAAAACAATATTTAGACGTAGTAGCTCTGCATTGGAAAAAGAAGACTTTGTTGTGTTTGGAATGAAGGGACAAACAAGTGGAGAAATACACCATCTTCACTACTATGGAGGATGTTAAGATGATGCTAAGGAATGAAAGATTTTATCTTAACTGAATTGATTCTCATATGGCACAGGTGGAAATTCATATAGCTTATGACTCTGATGATGGGGACTTAAAGGATCCTCTAGGCTCCAGCGCAAGGGCTCTAATGAATATTTTGTCTTCAGATAATGATCACTAAGCATGGATGGTGGGTGGGTAATCTAGGTCTTATCTAATGCCCCTAGTTTTGTTCTTTTAAGGTTTTTTATTGGCTTCTTTGTCTTGAGATAAGATCGATGTAGTTTGGTCATAACCTTGTGTTTCTATGGGGTGCTTCTACATGTTTTTGGATTTTAGTATTCCTATTTTGTTATATGCTAGTTGTGGTATTGAGATTCAATTGTTTGTGAAAGGATGTATTTTTACGAGTCTCTTATTGTTGGGTTCTTGTCATAGTTGTCGGATTTCATCGAAATAATGCTTGGAGGGTTGTGGCTTGGCGATCTCGCGAGTCTTGGCTAAGATCTGGAAGAGGTGTAATAGTCGGTTCATATATCTTGTTGGGTGAATGCCTCGGTGGGAGATAGAGATAGACATCCCTCCATGGGTATATTTCTTAGTATCGATTTCGAGTATATATGGGGAGGTAGCGAACCCATATCTAGCCTTGATTCTCATGTATTATTTGAAATGTATCTTGTTTTAGATGAATGACAAAAAAAATTTGCTAAAAAGAATCACACCTTATATGTGCACTCATATATCCATGTAAATCAATTTCTTTAAATAATATAAATACTTGAATTTAAAAAATATATATATACATATATAGATATTGAAATATTTTATTTATAATTAAAATTAAATTTTTTTAAGTAATATATTTTCATTTTAAATATTATATGTCAATTACTCATCATCTAAATGTTAAAACTAATAATTTAATATATCATATCTAATACTTTTAAATAATTACATAACTTCAATAGCTATTATTTTTAATATTTTTAAGTTAAATATTAATATTGTAATCATATATATGTAAAAGCTTATCACCTCCTGCGTGCAAATATTAGTGTCAATATGTAGTGACACTATCATTGACATTCCAGATAGAGATATATTTTTTCTTTTAATTAATAAATTAGTAGTATGCGGACGTTTCTCCTCAACCCTATTGCAATTGTTTTTTAGTTGTATATTTTAATTTACATCGTTTTCTGTTTAAACCTTGAGTCGATGTTTACCACAGCGCACAATAGCTTCGCAGTGAAAAAAATATTATTTTTCAAAAGGTTTCAATTAAAATGGAGTTAGTCTACCCAGGCAACGTTTTAGCCCGGAAATGCTGCCCATCCGAAAATATTTGCTGCCCGTCTGGGGAGACCTGACTTGAAATCGGAGTAGTCTGATATGACGTTGCAATGGATGGATGGTCATGCATGCCACTGGTACTTAGACGACCATCTTAGTTTTCCGGCTCCAGAGCTCTGACTTACGCATTGACGACCATCTTAGTTTTCCGGCTCCAGAGCTCTGACTTACGCATTGAATGCTGCAGTCAGCTTTAATAAAATAGTACCGCTCCCGCACCCATTTAAATTTCACAAAGTTGCCGCTCAAATTATTTGAATTTCAATTTCGGTACATCTAACGCACATTTGAATTTTTTTGATAATTCGTCACCCAAAGCGAGTGGAGCTGTCCGTGGAAATATGTTACAGGCATTTTAGGCCTGGCGGTAAGTCCATAGAAGTTTGTTAGAGGGATTTTAGGCTGGACTATAATCCAATACTTCATTTTGCTCAAGTTTTTGTTGCAGCAATCCATCCCATACCTCATTTTTTGTCAAATTTTTGTTGCAGCAACCCGGAAATGGAATGTGAGAACTCCATCACAGGGCGGTAAGTTTTATGAGTTGCAAAGCGAGTCAGCAATGGGGAAGAAGGAAGATACTACACAGTGAAGAGTTGAGGTTCTTGGTTACTATTGAATTTCCCTGGTCCAACCTTTTCATTTGGTTTGATTTTTTAAGAGTCGTTAAGAATAAATGACTCTCTTTACTCTTCAAAGCTTCATTTATTGGTTTACAGGTTTCTTGATAAAGCAACAACGTTAACAGAAGGTGACAGAACCTCAGATGAAACACGCTATCTGGAGCCTGTGCTTATTGCATATACTACCCATTTGGGTATGCACAATTATTTGCTCAGTTGTGTTCACCCAAATGGCATGGCTTCTATATTCCAACTGCAGGGATGTCAATTTTTACCATGGTTTTAGCAGCTGTAGTTGAATTGTATCGTCTGACAATTGTGGAAAAATCCCATGGCCAAAACTGTCCGGGAACTTTCTAGCAAACTCCTCAACCTGCCCTCATTGGTGCGTTAGAGGCGTTTATGTGTGTTGGGCTGCTGGAGTTTTTGAATGACCAAGCTCCTGAAGGATTTGGAAGCTTTGATAATGCCCTGTGGATGACATCCATTGCCATGGGGAACTATGTGAGCAGTTTGATTGTCACCATTGTAATGGATATGACCGGCTGGATCCAGAAGATCTTAACAGGGGTTGCATAGGTAGTTTATGTTTCTTATTTGCATTCCTAATAACAGTTGACTTTGTTGCATATGTGATCTGTGCAAGACGCTACAAAGGGATTGCACAATCCATGAACAAGAACGAAGATGATCCAGAACGGAACATTTAAACATATGGGTTTAATGGTAAAGGTTTGTTTACGGTGTCTTTTAAAACTATCAGTAAGAAATATGTTTTTAATGGTAGAAATATTACCGCCACTGATTTTTAAAAAGAAGTTCCTGGAAAATTAAATGGTTAAAAAAGGAAGAGCAGGGTAAGGAAAATTTGAATTAGTTGATTCAATATTTGAAAAACAAAAATCTACAAATATGTTTTCGAGTGTGGAAATATTACCAACACTAATTCTAATTTTTATAAGGAAGTTTATTCATATTACAGTGGTTGGTTTTTTGTATTCATTGGGCACCATTAGAAATATGATATTCAAAATATGGTTTATTGAATAAGATATAAATTATTCTTTATATTAAATTCAAATATTTATTGGGCAATCTATTATTCTGTATTATTTTGTATTTGTTTATTTAAATTTTTATTATTAATCCGGAAAAATAAATAAATAAAATACAAGATAATTTCTATTTTAATGAAAGAATATGAATTTAATCAACTTTTAATTTAATTTTTTTCTTCTTATGGAGGTTACAGCTGCAAATTTGTCTTGACAACAAATAAAATGAAAAAATAAAACTCATACAACAATTTGTTAATCAAAATTTTATTAGATAATTAGTAAATATGAACTTAAGGATTATATATATATAATTGGTTGTTGATATAATTTAGATTAGAAATTTTCGCTATTTAGGTGTTCAATTATGTAAAACCCCTAGGTTAAAAAATTCTTGATTAGTGATCTCATTACAAATATGGAACATAAATTGCAAAAATGGGCATTTCGAGTTCTTAACGCTCCTGGGTGACTAATTTTATTAAAATCAGTGATGCAATCTATTCCTATATATCAACTTTCTGGTAGAGCAGCCTCGAAAATTGTCTGTAACCAATTGGTAAGTCTGTTTACAAAATTTTTATGGCAAGGGGCGCAAAATAGTCGGAAGTGGCCCCTTGTCTCGTGGAAGCTGATGATTCGATCTAAATTAGCAGGGGGGTTGGGTCTTCGTGATCCCTTTGTCCTTAATCAAGTGATGGGTGCAAAACTCTAGTGGCGATGGCTCCAACGAGGACAAGACTTGTGGAAGATGATTTGGGAAACTAAGTATGATATGCCAGGCTCTATTGCTGAAAATTTGAAAATTGATGTGGTTCCTAAAGGATCAGCGATATGGAATCTTGCAGCGGGTAGCCGATCCCTTATTCGTTAGCATAGTTTTTGGGAAGTAAGGGATGGCACAATTGTGCTTTTTTTGGAGGATTCATGGAAACAAAGAGAGAAGTTATTTACTCGTCTAGACCTTGCTAAACTCTTCTTATTCACCAATATTCCACACCACCGCTTTGTGTCTAATTATTGGACTCAGCATCAGATGACACACTGGAGGAAATGGAAAGGCAAAGCAGCATGGCCAGACGCACCTGACGCTCTGCAATGGCGAAACTATGATCGAGAGATGCAGACCAGGAAAATTAATGTACAAACAAGGCCAAAAATTCTCCGTTGGGGTCACCGCACAAAAGGAATGTTTACTTTCAATGAAGATTATCATATACAAGGCCATAATTATCATGATCAAGTTTCTCCTGTTTGGAAGAAGATCTGGGGCATGTTTCACTAGCCCAAAGTGGCTTACTTCTTATCGATTGTTGGTCATGAGAAAATATTAACGTGGGATAATTTGCAAAAGCAAGGTATGATAGGGCCGTCAGTTTTCTCCTTCTGTAGACAAGCCAATGAAACCACTGAGCATATTTTCAATAGCTATGGCTATGTTGTACCTCTTTGGCACAGTTTAGAATTCACGTTCAGGCAAACAGATCGGGATCCCACCAGCGTGATTACCACCTTTCTGAATTGGTGAAAAGGTGGCTACCAATGTGTGGTTTTAAATCGTGCCTGGTAGCTGGTTTTGGGCTTCTTAATCTAGGATCTCTGGAAGGAACGTAACCAATGGATTTTCCATGGTGAGGACAATCATAATCACAAGGTCTGGGAAAAGGTGCTTGTCAACATCAGAGAAACTATCCTCGTTGAAAAATGGCTTCAAGATGATTGAAAGGCCGAAGGATACGAAGCACAAATATTACATAAGTTAAACATCCATCCACATATGTTAGCAGGCAATCTTTGGAAATTCAGACCTCTTCGGCCACAGTCCCCTCAACGTTGGCAACGACCTACTCAAGGATTTATCAAACTCAATTTTGATGGGGCCTCTAAAGGAAATCCTGGGCAAGCTGGTATAGGAGGTGTGTTCAGGAATTCCCAAGGCGATGTCTGTCGAGTTTATGCTTTGTATTTGGGGTATGCAATGAACAATGAGGCGGAATTGGCTTCGCTCCAATAGGGATTAATCATAGCTAAGCGAGAACAGTTCCACCGGCTTATTATTGAAGGAGACTCTGCTATGGTGATTGGAGCTTTGACCAAGCTTCAACAAGGTACACATTGGGATAAAATTAACCAAAGTTGGCGCACTGCAACTATGCTACAAGAAATTAAGACTCTCGTTCCTCAGTTACATTATATCATTCCATCTCATACTCGACGAGATTGCAATGCAGCGGCTGATTATTTGGCAAATTGGGGTTGCCAAAATTGTGATAGACATCTAGATATTACCCCCTCTGCTAGGGCTTGGGATATTGAATTTTACTCTTTGCAAGTTATCGTAGACAGAGATCTCCGAGCTAGTGATATGAGAGAAAATCCCCGATCGGGGTGCGGGCCAGAATCTGCAGCGTCAGCGGCTTTTATGGCATAAGATGGCTGTCATTTTTTTCATAATGACCATGATCTCCCGAATGTGGACATGATCTTGTGTAATTATACCTCTGCATGTCGACGCGATAGCTCTTTATGACAGCTTCCAGGTGGGTAGTATGCTCATTTCTATGGTCCTCTGGTTTAGTTTTCCGGTTTGGTGCAACGCAGGAGGTTATTCTGTTGGTGCTTCTAGTTCTTGCCAGCGACTGTTCATCTGGTTTCGGTATGTAAAGCTTCACTTTCACACTGTTAACTCTGTGCATCCTTTGCAATATACCATGTGTTTCTCACAGATGAAGGATGTCTTCCTCGTCATGATCTCATGATGTTTCCATGAAGATGAAGAGGTTAATTCGTGTTTCAGAAGTCCTGTTTTCAATTATTGTCGTATAATACGGTTTTCGAAGGATTTTGTTGTGGGTTTATTTAATTGCTTCTCCCTTTGTCATTGTAATGCTTTTCTTGGCGGTTATGAAAGGATGCTCTGTGGCACGACAATGGTTTCGTATTCTGGATGCCGACTCTGTTTGTTTCTGTGTTGTTTTCCCGGTTTTGTTAATAAGACGATAGGGGTTTGTTGTTTTTCATATCGGCTCTGTGGACATGATTGCAGTTTCTCCAGTTTTCAGCTCGCCCTTCGTCATGCTGGCCCTTATTACTCAGTTCTGTGCATATATATTTCTGGTTTTTGGCTAGTCCTTTGTCATGTTGACCCTTATTACTCACTCCTGCGCATATATATTTCTATTCAACCTTGCAACTGTTTCCGTCGTCCTGTCTTTCACAGATTATCTGCCTTACTGTTTTGCTCTGGTGCATCTCTTTTTCTCACAGGCTGCTTGGGCACCAAAATGACTAAGTCCACATTGTCAGCTCGTAAATCAAGAGGCAAGGGTCAGGCAACGAAGGTCCCTGTGCGCTCTTCTAAATGAGGGCGTAAAACAAATGAACAGGTTGTTGAGAATCTAGTTAATGCATATACAACCATGACCCCTCCACCTATTTGCAAGCAAATTGAGGCCTGGGAGCAGTGTAGTTTGGATGACGAAGCTGAACCGCACTAGCAGCAAGTAAAATTGGATTTTCTGCTAGACCCTGGCAGTACTAGGGGTAGGGTGTCTTTGTTCCAGCAAACTGTTAAGATGTATTGGCGCCTTAAATGTGTTCTTGCAACAGCTCTGATGAGTATGAAGGAACAAGATTCTCCTTGTTCTTTGTTATTTGAGCTTAATCATATCAAACAGGACATGACTACTATGACTAAGATCCAGCAACTGCAGAATGATCATATTGGACGTATTGAAGAGCATCTGCGAGATATGCAGTGGGTGGAGCTGCTTGGGTCTGAAGAAGATCCAGTCCCAGTGAAATCTTTTGATGTCTAGTCCTTCTTGTTTCTTTTTTATTATATATGTTTTTTGTTCAGCGCTATTATAGTTGTTGTTGTATATGTCAGTATTATGGACACAGTCGTGTAGCTCTTACTGCTACAGCTAGACAAAAAAAATATTGGTTTTGGCTAGCCTTTAACTGTTTAAGATGGCCAACAGACCTGTTTTCCCTTTGGGCAGGTTGAGGCATAGTCTTTTGTTGTATTATTTAAGCAACTTGCTCTTTATAATAGAAAAGACAGGTCCTACGGAATTAACAAAAAAAATTAGATTAGAAATTTTTAAAATTAATTTTATTTCTCACAAAAATAAAAATAATCTATTTTAAAAAATTTAAAAATAAATATTTAAAAGAACTAAATACATCTATAATTTCAATTTATATAAATAGATTAGTTTTCATAAATTAGATAAAAATGAATCTCTCAACATATTTATGATAAAGATAATTGAAAAGGTGCACTATGAATTTCTCATTGTTAATTAAATTAAAGTAAGAAGAAAAATAATTACTAGTATAAATCTATCATAAGTATGGATCTAACACAAATATTTTTAGAGTGCAAAATAAAATGTGTTATTTTCATGTGTTTTTTTTTAAAGGGGCACATATTCACAAACTTACACAACCCCTCATACTGGGTGTATTATGCTCATGAATCTCAGGCATATTACAAAGGAGAATCCTCAAGGATTTTAAATACTTTACTGCATGGTATCCATGAGCTTAATACCACACTAGTATAGATTCATCTTAATCATTGATGCCTCGACTGATCTACGAAGATTTCATTTCCTTTGCAACTTGATATATATATATATATATATATATATATATATATATATATCATTTTTCATGGTAAATTGTATTTGTGGATGTCTAAATGATTCAACACCTTCAAAATCTTCTTGACCACTTAAATTGTGTAGAGGACTTAGTTTAAACTTGCGATTCCAACAAATATTTATTGTATTTCATATAACATTGATAATCCTGCGGTGATAATTGGGTGATAGATTTATTTAGGGTTTGATAATTGTGTGGTAGATTCATTTAGGGTTTATAAGTGTGTTTTAACATTTAGTTGAATCATTTTATGAGTAGTAGTGCATACCATTAGGAAGGGCTTCACTATTAATTAAATACCATGTGTTGGAATTATTGAATATTTTGTTGTTTGAGATGTTCCAACTTTTTCATTTTGTTTGATGGATGGGAATAATGTAATATTCAATAATATGAGTGTGCTCATTGCTTCTCCATTTTGTTTGTTGGATGGAATTATTGGGCAAAGGTGCATTCTACAACTCAATATGAGGGTGATGTGTGATTACCCATTTTGTTAATTGGATGGAATTATTGCTCAAAGTTGGCTTGCATTCTACAACCTAGTATGAGGGTGAAGCGTGATTACCCATTATGCTTGTTGGATGGAATTATTACAGAGAGTTGCAGTGCATTGCAATCTACAACCCAGTATGTGGGTGATGCGTGATTACCCAGTGTGAGGCAGAGTGATGTGTGATTACCTATTATAAGGGAGGGTGGTGTGATTTTGCAAACTAGAGTTGACACGTGTCTCTCTTAAAATGAAAGTAAAATATTCTCTAAATAAAAAAAAATATCAGCTATAACAAAGAAAAACAAAAATGAATATAAGTTCTTCATATTCAAAAGAGATGTGGAAAAAATATTTCAATGGCTTTCAACCCTAAATAAAATATTTGGATGTTTACCTAAACTAAAAAAAATTTATATCTACAAAGTTAAAATATCTAAAAATAAAAAATATATATATTTATTTTTGAATGTGAATAAAAGTCGGCAAGTGTCTCTTTTAAAATAAAAGTAATACCATAAAAATAAAATATCCTCTAAATAAAAAAAAATGTTAGAATAAAAAAACAAAAATGAATATATGTTCTTGATATTCGAAAGAGGTGGAAAACATATTTCAATCACTTTCAACCATAAATACAATATTTGGATGTTTACGTGAAGTAACAAAATTTTATATCTACAAAGTTAAAATAAGTAATAGTAAAAATATATATATTTATTTTTGAATGTGAATAAGAAGTTGGTAAGTTTCTCTTTTAAAATAAAAGTAAAATATTCTCTAAATAAAAAACAATATAAGCTATAATAAAAAAACAAAAATGAATATATATTCTTGATATTCAAAAGAGAAATGGAAAAAATATTCCCATCACTTTCAACCATAAATTCGATATTTGGATGTTTACTTGACCTAACAAAATTTTATATCTACAAAGTTTATATATATATATATATATATATATATATATATATATATATATATATATATATATATATATATATATATATATATATATAATGTGAATAAAATCTAATTTTTATTTTTTTTAAATATTATAATACAACTCTTAAATAGAATATTTATGAATACCTATACTAATTTATTTCAAAATCAATTTCACATATATACACATGTATATAGAGTATTATAAAATATACTTTAATGTTAATCATAATAAAATATTTTAATGTAGAGAAAATAGTAATTGAAAGTAAAAATATTCAATTATTTCCTAATAAAACTAACAAGAGTAATGGTGTAATTCATTTAATTCTTAATATAAAATAAATATGTGGATATGGTTAAAAAAAAAAAAAATATACAATAAAAGTAAAATATTCTCTAAATAAATAAATAAAACAAAAATGAATATATGTTCTTGATATTCAAAAGAGATGTGGGAAAAATATTTCCATCACTTTCAACCATAAATACAATAATTGGATGTTTACTTGAAGTAACAAAATTTTATATCTACAAAGTAAAAAAAAAATTTTAAAAATAAAATAAAAATAAATAAATAAATAAATAAATATATATATATATATATATATATATAAAGTGAATAAAATCTATAATTCTTATTTTTGAGAGGCTGATCTTGAAAAGGTTCAACCAGATCAAGCCCTAAATCCTTATACCTTAACCTCATTGGGGAGATGTAAAGAAAGATCGAGAAAGAGCAGACCGCTCTGATACCACTGATCCAGATATTGGTTGAAATGAACCTCTTGCTGCAACTTTGCTTATAAATTCTGCTATAGGTGATAAAATCAAACTCTCTCAAATACCCATTTGAGGTATTGAATAGATCTTTCCAGTGATATAATACACTTGAAATTTTATAAATTGTGGGGTGATAAAATGATTCCACAAACTCATAAGACGCGTGGCGGTGCAGTGTTCCAAACATGTGTAACTTAAATTGCTCACATCTCTCAAATTGGCAATCGAAATCAAATTCTGTAAAACCAATTTGAGATAATAAAAAATACTTCAAAAAGAGATATTTTTCACTCTCTAATATGATCTTTGGAGACCGTGGCATGTGCATGAAATTTACTAAAAATTACTGCAAAACATTAAAACTGAAATATGTTTCAAACCCTCATGGAGTTGTAACCTAAACCTGGATTTATGTAGGAATGAAAAAAAAAATAGAAATACACATAAACGCAGAGATGCAGCAGAAATAATACTTTATTTCATTAATATCACAAAACTGAAATATGCTTACAGACAGAATGGAAATAAACTAGCTAAGGCGATGGTAGCTTATCTCTGAAAAGAGGTGTGGTGGCTACAAGCCTGTGAATTGTGTTACAATGAGGCTCAAGGGCCTTTGTATTATTTAACAATAAGAGAAGAAACTAAAAAACCAAAATACCCGAGGAGATGTAACACTAAGAGTTTATGGGCCCCGTTGGGGTTAGTTGGGTAGGCAAATTCTCGGGGTCGTAACTTGGTTATATTATCTCCGTTTGGCACATATGATACCTCGTTGGAAATATATCTCTAAGGACTACGTTTTTTAGGGCCTTAAAAAAGCTCTAGAAGTTTAGAACCCCCAAAAACAACTAAAAATAGTAAATAAGAAAACTGATAACTGACTAGTGGAATAGGCGGGTGGCCACCAATATCCACCTAGATCATTTTACAAATCAATTTCATCATTCTATACAACAGTAAAGAGAGAAAAAAACTCAAGGTTTCATCATCAATTGACAAGAAATATTATGTTTATAGGTTAAAGAAGGCATTGTATGGTCTCAAATGGTATCAAAGAGGAATTTTATGGTCCCATTTTCCTTATTTTTCTCATTACCTTTCCAATATTGCTTAGTCTCACACCTAGGCTTCGATTTCTCATAAAAATGATTCAACTTTCTAATGGCTTCCACCAATGATCTATGCTCATCAAACTTGATTTTTTCCTTGAATGCTACCAACAACCTATTGACGAATCTCTAAATCTTTGCTTTCTCCTCCATCAGATAAGGACCATACCTCAATAACTCCAAGAACCTTCTATTATACTCCTCATTGATCATAGATCCCATCTTCAACTAATGAAATTCATTATCCCTGTCATCATAGTATCTCTCAGATAGATGCTTCTTCTAGATAGTTCTTCTTGAAAAGTCTTTCAAACTCACTCTTAGTCAACTCCTCTTCTCGAATTCCTCTAACATTATTTAATTCTTCCCACAAAATTTTTGTTTTACCTTTAATATTGAACGTATCTATTCTATCATTCATGTTCTCAGAGTAATCATGTAATACACAATACTTATTCATCCCCAGCAACCACACTTCTACATATTGTGACTTCTTAATTTCTCCATCAAATGTATGTGGCTTTACTTTCTTTAACTCATTTGGTAAATATCCCCTCTCACACCTCTTGCAAGGATGATAGTGATGACGACCATGGTACCTACCTGAACCTGAACTAGAGTAAAGGCCATCTCCACTTCCTTGTCTATCAGGGGTATCCAAGAACCTTCCATCTCTGACGAAATCACCTCTATCTGACCTGTGCCCACCTTGAAACCCACTACCATAGGCTCCATTAGTCCTATCCTCATGTCCATGAATGATCCTAAGTGTTCCTTGTCTCTCCAAGTCTGAAAAACTCTGAAGAATAATTGCATTGACCTATGCTTGTTTCTCTTGTGCCCTGGAGAGTCTCTCTTGTGACTGAATGATTCTGTCATTATCTGATTTGCAACTCCTTATTTCTGCCTTCAAACTTTTTTAAAGTGTTTTCCATATCAGGATAGTACCCATCACCATGTTGCTCATCTAATCTATAGGGAAAATCACGTGAAATATAATACAACTTTTTTTTTTATTCATATTCGATCTTCTTCTTCCTGCAAGTATATCATGTCAATTAAACCAAAACATAAACATAACCAACATACCTCAGTATAGTTCAAGGGAGGATATCTCGTCTGCAAGTTCAATCAAATTTAAAAAAACTAACAAGAGTAATGGTGTAATTCATTTAATTCTTAATATAAAATAAATATGTGGATAAGGTTAAAAAAAAAAAAGCAATAGAATAAAAGTAAAATATTCTCTAAATAAAAAAACAATATAAGCTATAATAAAAAAACAAAAAATGAATATATGTTCTTGATATTCAAAAGAGATGTGGGAAAAATATTTCAACCATAAATACAATAATTGGATGTTTACTTGAAGTAACAAAATTTTATATCTACAAAGTATATATATATATATATATATATGAATAAAATCTCTAATTCTTATTTTTGGGAGGCTGATCTTGAAAAGGTTCAACCAGATCGAGCCCTAACTCCTTATACCCTAACCTCATTGGGGAGATGTAAAGAAATATCAAGAAAGAGCAGACTGCTCTGATACCACTGATCGAGATCTTGGTTGAAATGAACCTCTTACTGCAACTTTGCTAATAAATTCTGCTATAGGTGATAAAATCAAACTCTATCAAATACCCATTTGAGGTATTGAATAGATCTTTCCAGTGATATAATACACTTGAAATTTTATTAACTTGTGGGGTGATAAAATGATTCCACAAACTCATAAGACGCACGGCGGTGCAGTGTTCCAAACAGGTGTAACTTAAATTGCTCACATCTCTCAAACTGGTAATCGAAATCAAATTCCGTAAAACCAATTTGAGATAATAAAAAATACTTCAAAATGAGATATTTTTCACTCTCTAATATGATCTGTGGAGACCGTGGCATGTGCACGAAATTTACTAAAGATTATTGCAAAAAATTAAAACTGAAATATGTTTCAAACCCTCATGGATTCATAACCTGAACCTGGATTTATTTAGGAACGAAATAAAAAATAGAAATACACATAAACGCAGAGATGCAGCAGAAATAAGACTTTATTTCATTAATATCACAAAACTGAAATATGCTTATAGACAGAATGGAAATAAACTAGCTAGGGCGATGGTAGCTTATCTTTGAGAAGAGGTGTGGTGGCTACAAGCCTGTGAATTATGTTACAATGAGGCTCAAGGGCCTTTGTATTATTGAACAATAAGAGAAAAACCTAAAAAACCAAAACCTTAACCTAAGGAGATGTAACACCAAGAGTTTATGGGCCCCATTGGGGTTAGTTGGGTAGGAAAATTCTCGAGGTCGTAACTTGGTTATATTATCTCCGTTTGGTGCATATGATACCTCGTTGGAAATATATCTCTGAGGACTACATTTTTTAGGGCCTTAAAAAAGCTCTGGAAGTTTAGAACCCCTCCCCCCCCCAACCCCAAAATAGCTAAAAATAGTAAATAAGAAAACTAATGAATAATAAGAGCTCTTTCCCTCTTGTATTTGATGAGTAAATTTGTTTGTTATTATGTAATTTTAATGGTTGTTCTATCATTGTTATTACGTTGGTTATAAGAATGGTTTTATGGAAGACTTGAGTTATGGCTCTCATCATGTTTTGATTATTAAATAAATGGATAATGAATGGATGAATTAATAGATGATATTGCAACTATTTTGAGAGGGCATCATACCTTCTTTATGACTCTCAAATAAGTATTAGACCACTGTGTTTGAATGTGTATTTATGGCCTGTACATTACATGTTCATGATGTGTTTGAAAAAATATATGCCATGGTTAGGATGATTCAAATCAGGTCCTTGTTCAAGTTTGGCATTAGAGGCATTTTCTTCTTTTTATTTAACATTCCTGAGAATTTCATCAAGTTTTGGGTAGAGGCCTAACTCCTAACCCTAAAAAAATGGCTCAAATTTTGGGGTCGCTGGCACAAAAATTCCTAAAAAAGACTGCAGTCGCATGGATTCCTTGTTATGGGAGCAACTGGAGGGTTACAGTCACATGGAGGGCTTTTCATGGGAGCGAATTAGGGTCTAGTTTAGTTTAAAAGAAAGTTAACTTAAGGGTTGGGCACCTGGAATGGTTAGTTGGCCGTTGAGGGCCCTATAGCTCCTAAGAAGGGTCAGTTTGGTTTTGGTTTATAGATTCCACTTCCTTAATTATACTTGAGGAGTTGAATCATATCATAGTAATTCTTCATCACATATTTACCATGGTGGACAGGTTAGCTTGGGTAAGTTTTGGAGGAGGGTTTTATAGAGTGGTATCACAACATGGTTCAACCCTTGGACTGGGTGGGCAGAATGTGTTTGTCGTGCATACATGTCGGTTGTATATGTCTTCATTATGTTAGTTGTCTATATGTTTGTTATGTATGCATGGAAATATTCATTGTTATAGTTGTGTTTTCATGTAGAAATGAGTTTGTCATGAATGCATGTCAGTTAAATATTCATGGGTTGTGCATGCCAATGTTTATTCGTTGTTGTGCATGCATTGCGTCTAGTTGGTGTTATAGTTGTGACATCATGCATGGTATCTGGGATGATGATTGAGATGATGTATATATACTACTATGATTATGTATATAGATGTATTTTTTAAATTTGATTGAACTTGCAGACGAGATATCCTCCCTTGAACTATACTGAGGTATGTTGGTTATGTTTATGTTTTTTTTTAATTGACATGATATACTTGCAGGAAGAAGAAGATCGAATATGAATAAAAAAAAAGGTTGGATTATATTTCACGTGATTTTCACTATAGATTAGATGAGCAACATGGTGATGGGTATTATCCTGATATAGAAAACACTTTAAAAAAATTTGAAGGCAGAAATAAGGAGTTGCAAATCAGATAATGACAGAATCATTCAGTCACAAGAGACACTTTCCAGGGCACAAGAGAAACAAGCATAGGTCAATGCAATTATTCTTCAGAGTTTTTTAGACTTGAAGAGACAAGGACCACTTAGGATCATTCATGGACATGAGGATAGGACTAATGGAGCCTATGGTAGTGGGTTTCAAGGTGGGCACAGGTCAGATAGAGATTATTTCATCGGAGATGGCGGGTTCTTGGATACCCCTGATAGACAAGGAAGTGGAGATGGCCTTTACTCTAGTTCAGGTTCAGGTAGGTACCATGGTCGTCATCACTATCATCCTTGCAAGAGGAGTGAGAGGGGATATTTACCGAATGAGTTAAAGAAAGTAAATCCACGTACATTTGATGGAGAAACTAAGAAGTCACAATATGTAGAACTGTGGTTACTGGGGATGAATAAGTATTATGTATTACATGATTACTTTGAGAACATAAATGATAGAATGGATACGTTCAATGTTAAAGGTAAAACAAAAAATTTGTGGGAAGAAGTAAATAATGTTAGAGGAATTCGGGAAGAGGAGTTGACTTAGAGTGAGTTTGAAAGACTTTTCAAGAAGAAGTATCTAGAAGAAGTATATATCTGAGAGATACTATGATGAAAGGGATAATGAATTTCATTAGTTGAAGATGGGATCTATGTACGATGAGGAGTATACTAGAAGGTTCTTGGAGTTATTGAGGTATGGTCCTTATCTGAAGGAGAAGAAAGAAAATATTTAGAGATTCATCAATAGGTTGCTGGTAGGATTCAAGGAAAAAATCAAGTTTGATGAGCCTAGATCATTGGTGGAAGCCATTAGAAAGTTGAATCATTTTTATGAGAAATCGAAGCCTAGGTGTGAAACTAAACGTGATTGGAAAGGTAATGAGAAAAATAAGGAAAATGGGACCATAAAATTCCTCTTTGATACCATTTGAGACCATACAATGCCTTCTTTAACCTATAAACATAATATTTCTTGTCAATTGATGATGAAACCTTGAGTGTTTTCTCTCTTTACTGTTGTATAGAATGATGAAATTTATTTGTAAAATGATCCAGGTGGATATTGGTGGCCACCTGCCTATTCCACTAGTAAGTTTCATCAGTTTTCTTATTTACCATTTTTAGCTATTTTTGGGGGTTCTAAACTTCTAGAGCTTTTTTAAGGCCCTAAACAACGTAGTCCTCAGAGATGTATTTCCAACGAGGTATCATATGCGCCAAACCGAGAGAATATAACCAAGTTACGACCCCGATAATTTGCCTACCCAACTAACCCCAATGGGGCCCATAAACTCTTGGTGTTACATCTCCTCGGGTTAGGGTTTTGGTTTTTTAGGTTTTTCTCTTATTTTTCAATAATACAAAGGCCCTTGAGCCTCATTGTAACACAATTCATAGGCTTGTAGCCACCACACCTCTTCTCAGAGATCAGCTACCATTACCCTAGCTAGTTTATTTCCATTTTGTCTATAAGCATATTTTAGTTTTGTGATATTAACGAAATAAAGTCTTATTTCTACTGCATCTTTGCGTTTATGTGTATTTCTATTTTTTATTTCGTTCCTACATAAATCCAGGTTTAGGTTATGACTCCATGAGGGTTTGAAACATATTTCAGTTTTAATGTTTTGCAGTAATTTTTAGTAAATTTCATGCACATGCCACAGTCTCCACAGATCATATTAGAGAGTGAAAAATATCTCATTTTGAAGTATTTTTTATTATCTCAAATTGGTTTTACAGAATTTGATTTCGATTACCAGTTTGAGAGATGTGAGCAATTTAAGTTACACCTGTTTGCAACATTGCACCGCCGCGCATCTTATGAGTTTGTGGAATCATTTTATCACCCCACAAGTTATAAAATTTCAAGTGTATTATATCGCTGGAAAGATCTATTCAATACCTCAAATGGGTATTTGACAAAGTTTGATTTTATCACCTATAGCAGAATTTATCAGCAAAGTTGCAGCAAGAGGTTCATTTCAACCAAGATCTGGATTAGTGGTATCAAATCAGTCTACTCTTTCTTGATCTTTCTTTACATCTCCCTAATGAGGTTAAGGTATAAGGAGTCAGGGCTTGATTTGGTTGAACCTTTCAAGATCAGCTTCCTAAAAATTAGAATTATAGATTTTATTCACACACACACACACACACACACACACACATACATATCTATAGTTATTTTACTTTGTAGATATAAAATTTGTTACTTCAACTAAACATCCAATTATTATATTTATGGTTGAAAGTGATGGAAATATTTTCCCACATCTCTTTTGAATATCAAGAACATATATTCATTTTTATTTTTTATTTAAGAGAATATTTTACTTTTATTGTATTGCTTTTTTTTTAACCATATCCACACATTTATTTTATATTAGGAATTAAATGAATTACATCATTAGTCTTGTTAGTTTTATTCCAAAATAATTGAATATTTTTACTTTCAATTACTATTTTCTCTACATTAAAATATTTTATTATGATTAACATTAAAGTATATTTTTATAAATACTCTCTATATACATTTGTATATATGTGAAATTGATACTGAAATAAATTAGTATAGATATTCAAATATTCTATTTAAGAGTTGTATTAAAATATTTAAAAAAAATAAAAATTCTAGATTTTATTCACATATTATATATATATATATATATATATATATATATATATATATATATATATATATATATATATATATATATATATATATATATATAAACTTTGTAGATATAAAATTTTGTTACTTCAAGTAAACATCCAAATATCGAATTTATGGTTGAAAGTGATGAGAATATTTTTTCCATTTCTCTTTTGAATATCAAGAATATATATTCATTTTTGTTTTTTTATTATAGCTTATATTGTTTTTTATTTAGAGAATATTTTACTTTTATTTTAAAAGAGAAACTTACCAACTTCTTATTCACATTCAAAAATAAATATATATATTTTTACTATTACTTATTTTAACTTTGTAGATATAAAATTTTGTTACTTCACGTAAACATCCAAATATTGTATTTATGGTTGAAAGTGATTGAAATATGTTTTCCACCTCTTTCGAATATCAAGAACATATATTCATTTTTGTTTTTTTATTCTAACATTTTTTTTTATTTAGAGGATATTTTATTTTTATGGTATTACTTTTATTTTAAAAGAGACACTTGCCGACTTTTATTCACATTCAAAAATAAATATATATATTTTTTATTTTTAGATATTTTAACTTTGTAGATATAAATTTTTTTTAGTTTAGGTAAACATCCAAATATTTTATTTAGGGTTGAAAGCCATTGAAATATTTTTTCCACATCTCTTTTGAATATGAAGAACTTATATTCATTTTTGTTTTTCTTTATTATAGCTGATATTTTTTTTTTTTAAATTTATTTAGAGAATATTTTACTTTCATTTTAAGAGAGACACGTGTCAACTCTAGTTTGCAAAATCACACCACCCTCCCTTATAATAAGTAATCACACATCACTCTGCCTCACACTGGGTAATCACGCATCACCCTCATACTGGGTTGTAGATTGCAATGCACTGCAACTCTGTGTAATAATTCCATCCAACAAGCATAATGGGTAATCACGCTTCACCCTCATACTGGGTTGTAGAATATAAGTCAACTTTGAGCAATAATTCCATCCAATTAACAAAATGGGTAATCACACATCACCCTCATATTGAGTTGTAGAATGCACCTTTGCCCAATATTTCCATCCAACAAACCAAAATGGAGAAGCAACGAGCACACTCATATTATTGAATATTACATTATTCCCATAGATTTATACTAGTAATTATTTTTCTTCTTACTTTAATTTAATGAACAATGGGAAATTCATAGTGTGCCTTTTCAACTATCTTTATCATAAATATGTTGAGAGATTCATTTTTATGTAATTTATGAAAACTAATTTATTTATATAAATTGAAATTATAGATATATTTAATTCTTTTAAATATTTATTTTTAAAATTTTTAAAATAGATTATTTTTATTTTTGTGAGAAATAAAATTAATTTTAAAATTTTCTAATCTAAATTATATCAATAACCAATTATATATACAATCCTTAAGTTCATATTTACTAATTATCTAATAAAGTTTTGATTAACAAATTATTTGTGTGAGTTTTATTTTTCATTTATTTGTTAATATAAAAGACAAATATGTAACCTCCATAAGAAGAAAAATTAGAATTAAAAAAGTTGATTAAAATCATATTCTTTCATTAAAATAAACTCATCATATTTTATCTATTTATTTTTCCAAATTAATAATAAAAATTTAAATAAACAAATACAAAATAATATAGAATAATAGATTACCCAATAAATATTTGAATTTAATATAAAGAATAATTTATATCTTATTCAATAAACCATATTTTGAATATCTTCTAAACCAGAATTCTAATGGTACCCAATGAATACAAAAAACCAACCACTCTAATATGAATAAACTTCCTTTTTAAAATTAGAATTAGTGTTGGTAATATTTCCACACTCAAAAACATATTTGTAGATTTTGTTTTTCAAATATTCAGTGAACTAATTCAAATTTTCCTTACCGTGCTCTTCCTTTTTTAACCATTTAATTTTCCAAGAACTTCTTTTTAAAAATCAGTGTCGGTAATATTTCTACCAACCATTAAAAACATATTTCTTATTGATAGTTTTAAAAGACACCGTAAACAAACCTTTACCATTAAACCCATATGTTTATATTTTCTGTTATGAATCATCTTCGTTCTTGCTCATGGATTGTGCAATCCCTTTGTAGCGTCTTGCACAGATCACATATGCAACAAAGTCAACTGTTATTAGGAATGCAAATAATGAACAAAAACTACCTATGCGACCCTTGTTAAGATCTTCTGGGATCCAGCCGGTCATATCCATTACAATGGTGACGATCAAACTGCCCACATAGTTCCCCATGGCAATGGATGTCATCCACAGGGCATTATCAAAGCTTCCAAATCCTTTAGGAGCTTGGTCATTCAAAAACTCCAGCAGCCCAACACACATAAACGCCTCTAACGCACCAATGAGGGCAGGTTGAGGAGTTTGCTAGAAAATTCCCGGACAGTTTTGGCCATGGGATTTTTCCACAATTGTCAGACGATACAATTCAACTACAGCTGCTAAAACCATGATAAACATTGACATCCCTGCAGTTGGAATATAAAAGCCATGTCATTTGGGTGAACACCACTGAGTAAATAATTGTGCATACCCAAATGGGTAGTATATGCAATAAGCACAAGCTCCAGATAGCGTGTTTCATCTGAGGTTCTGTCACCTTTTGTTAACGTTGTTGCTTTATCAAGAAACCTGTAAACCAATAAATGAATCTTTGAAGAGTAAAGAGAGTTATTTATTCTTGACGACTCTTAAAAAATCAAACCAAATGAAAAGGTTGGACCAGGGAAATCAATAGTAACCAAGAACCTCAACTCTTCACTGTGTAGTATCTTCCTTCTTCCCCATTGCTGACTCGCTTTGCAACTCATAAAAATTATCGCCCTGTGATGGAGTTCTCACATTCCATTTCCGGGTTGCTCAACAAAAAATTGAGAAAAAATGAAGTATGGGATGGATTGCTGCGACAAAAACTTGAGCAAAATGAAGTATTGGATTATAGTCCGGCCTAAAATCCCTGTAACAGACTTCTATGGACTTATCGCCAGGCCTAAAATGCCTGTAACATATTTCCATGGACAGCGCCACTCGCTTTGGGTGACGCATTATCAAAAATTCAAATGTGCGCTAGATGTACCGAAATTGAAATTCAAATAATTTGGGCGGCAACTTCGTGAAATTTAAATGGTTGCGGGAGCGGTACCGTTTTATTAACGCTGACTGTAGGTGTAAGTCAGAGCTCTGGAGAAATCGGCGAGAGTTGTACAAGTGCCGGAAAACTAAGATGGTTGTCTAAGTACCAGTGGCATGCATGACCATCCATCCATTGCAACGTCATATCAGACTACTCCCCGATGTCAAGTCAAGTCTCCTCGGACGGGCAGCAAATATTTTTCGATGGGCAGCATTTCCAGGCTAAAACGTTGCCTGGAACTTGTTATATGAGATTTTCAACATGTGAGAGAGTATTGGTATAAATAATTACAAGGTTAAAAATTAGAAACTTTGACATGTAATACGAGTTGTGAAATCAAGGGTCCACTACAAGTGATGACTATCACACCTTGGAGAATAATGCAAAGGGTGGAGGATCAAATGTTTACCTTATAAATATTATCATATGTAAGGTCAAATTAATTATCAATAATAGAAGTTTCTAGTGAATTTCAAAAGTAATTTTGTTGAATTATTTTTTTATATATAAAGATTAGATAATTTGTCTTTTCATTTTAACATATTGTTGTTTTTAGTATTTTCTTATATATATCATTATAAAATTATTGAAACCCTAGTCATGAAGGCGACAACCTCCCCCTGGTTTATGGACTTCCTGTGGCTTTGGTTTTCCTCCATTTCTTTATGGCCTTGATTTGCGGCTTGACCTACACATTGCTCCCATTGGCCTTTCCCTCATTATTCATATCTCTACTATACCCCTGAACGCTAACTTGGTGCGCATCCGACTGGGACCTCTTTTCTCGGGCCCATTGTTTTGTTTTTTACCCGCGATATTTGTGATTCTCTGCAGGTTGCAGGGTCGACTCACTGTGGTATCGATTATTTGAGGTCAGGGTGCATTTTTTCTGCAAGAGCACGAGTTCCTCGTGGTGGGGTTATACATATTTCTCCGCCGGTCATTTCTGGAGCCTCATAGGTTATCGGGTGGGGCTTTTCGTTTGCCATCATGAGCTCTTATGAGGAGATTTTCCACTACACCGACGACCCATTAGAGGGGATGGACATTTGGGGACAAAAATATGATGAGGGCACTGTGGATATGATTGACACGGTCCTGGGCCTGATACTTTCAGAATCTATTCAGTTAGACCAAGTCTCCGTGGTGGGGGTTACAACTCCTAATGATGATGGCTTTGAACCCATCAGTTTCGCGGCCCCCTCCCCATCGGTTAACGGTCCTTGGGGCCTTCCATCATCGAGCACGCCTATCATCCCCATGGTTGACCAGGTGTCATTGGCACCTTTTGAGGACGCGATGTTGTCCTACATTGGTGCCACGACACAGATGCTTGAAGACCTCAACATTAGCAGCATCAGACCCTCCTCTTCTGCTGAAGCAGGGATACCGGTCGCGGCTTCGGGGGTTTTCGTTAATATACTGGCCGATGCCCCTACTAGTGATAATCCGCTTCCATCGTCTGACTCGGAGGGCTCGGGTGACCCTATAAAGGAACGCATTGACTGTGGTAAGAAGCATAAGACGACCAGGAACAAGTTCAATAGGAACTCAAATTTTGGGCGTGACAAAGGGATGGACGATCTGGAGCAAATAGCTGCCACAATGCTTGTTGGCAAAGTTAGGGGTAGGAAATATTCTACTACGCGGCTTTAGTAATGGACCAAGGAGATATGGGGGGTATTATTGAGACTCTCCCATAGGTCTCAATACTTACCTGCGGCTGGTTTACACTCACTTTTGCCTTCTCGGCACAAATTGATTGGGTCCTCAAGCAGTATTGGCACATTGAAATGCACTCAATTATCCTGAAGACATGGACACCGTTTTTTGATCCCAATAAAGAAAATGCGGGGGTTGGACCCATCTGGATAAGGCTCCCTGGTTTACCAGTCCAGTTCTAGAATGACACCGCCTTCCGGAACATCGGCGAAGACTTCGGTCACTACCTTGATCATGATCTTCCTAGAAACTCGGGATGGCCTGCATGAAAATTATAATATGTTCTTTGAGGGCATAATGTGGCAACAAATGCTAGACTACGAGGGTGTTCCGTTCAGGTTTAGGAAATGTCACAAAGTGGGGCATCTGTTTAAATATTGCCCAAGATTGGGTATTGTCAAGCCGAGCTTCAAGCAAACCTCCGTTGCGGCCACTCAAACGAAACCTTTTACATGCCATTGTCAGGGGTCTGCAGTGTCATCCCATGATGAGTCGACGAAGCCACTTGAATATGAGGCGATGCATACGTTTCCTACTTGGCCGATTACACAAGCCATAACACATACTCTGACAACACCGGACTCTATGCATCACGCCTCTACGGTTCCAGGTACTCCTCTTTCTCCTGCGTCTCTAAATTTCATATTTACTCCTGTTTCGTCTTCCATTGCAAATCACTCTGCTTTCAGTTTCCCTTCACTTAGCTTCACTATTTCACAGGCGCCTCCATCCATATCTCCCACCATACCTCACACATCTGCAGACCTATCTAATTGTCCCACCTCACCTAACACTGACTCATATACCGCGCAACATTCCTATTTCCTTAGATCTGTATCCCTATCACACCCCTTTTCTACCCTTGGTATTGGCCCGTGACAGAGCTGCCTATAGACCAAATCAAGGGGTCGACCAGTGGAGATGGCAAAGGCCATCAAACATGCAAACTTTGAGGTTGAAGCAGGCACCCAATCCTCCATTTTGCGGGTTCTTAGAGCAAGAAGACCCAAGAGTGAGGTTACCTCATGATTTGTCTCTCTTTAAATTGCAGGGGATTAGCCAACCCCATTAAGAGATTGGCTCGGAAATATCTTCTTGCTCAGAACCCTATTGATATTCTTTTCCTTCAGGAGACACTGGCAAAAGGCTCATCTGTTTGTTCCATACTCAAATCGTTCCTACCAAACTGGACTTTCATCACTGTGGATGCCCGGGATAGATCCGGTGGTTGTGCACTTGGCATAAATAATAGGACAACTGGATGAACAATTGTTGGAGTAGGGATGGGGTTCTTGTCATGGACATCAATTTTGGTAACATTGAGCTCCCTTTTACCCTGATAAACATTTACGGGCCCTACACTAATAGGGAAATTTTCTGGCACTCTTTGTTGACTTGCTCTCTCCTTCAACATCCTCACACCATTATTGGTGGTGACCTAAATTTCTCTCTGGGAATCTCTAAATCCTGGGGTACGCATGTTGTCCCAGATCCACTGGTGGAATTTATCTTATCTAGACTGGAATCAGCCGACCTTATTTACATTCAGATGGCTAAGTTTCAGCCCACCTGGAGGAATCGAAGAATTGGTGAGGCAGCTTTGGCTTGAAGACTCGATAGATTCCTTATCAAGCAGCCCTTACTACAAGTCCTGAATAAAGCTAGACAATGGGTGGGTCATGGTGGCATTTCAGATCATTCACCTGTCTTTCTGGAATTCAAGATTGGCCCTTTGCGAGCTTGGCCACCATTTAAATTCAACTCAAGATGGCTTCTTGACCCGGACTACCACAACTTGGTGGTACAGGAATGGAAGCATTACCATCAATTACCTGATCGTGAACCTGCCAGAGTTATAAATGACAATCTAAATCCCATAAAGGGCTTGACAATCAAATGGATTGGGGAAAAAAACGGAAGGAGAGAGAGGAACTGCAAAGGATTGAACTTGAGATCGCCCAACTAAATGGTTCTGACCTTATGGGCTTCCAATAAAATGTTACAAAAGAGCATCTTATAGCCCTCAAAGCTACCAGAACTAAGCTCTTGCGCCAAAAAGACGCTGATTGGAGACTCAAAAGCAGAGCCATTTGGCTTCAGGTTGGGGATGAGAACACCAAATTCTTCCAGCAGCATGCAAATGGTCAAAGGAATTGTAACATGATTTGGTAACTTACTGACCATCACGGCTTGGTGGCTCGCACTCATCCGCAACTACTGGATATGGGCATTCAGTATTTCTCCAAGTTATACAGAGTCCCTCTACAATGTAACCTTCTGGAGATTATGCACATCACCAGATCTTTCTCCAGATTTGTGGACCAAGAACTAGAGGAGGATCTCATTTCACCGGTCACAAAGGGGGAGATTGAGGGTGTACTTAAATGGTTCAAAAAAGATAAAAGCCCTGGACCGGATGGTTGGCCCATTGAATTTTTCCTACACTTTTTTGAGTTAATGGGAAATGACCTTCTTGCTATTGAGGATAGTCGCATACAGGGGAAGATCTATGATGGTTTCAATTCAACATTCATTGCTCTTATACCTAAGACTGATCATCCTAACACTTTTCAGGATTACTGGCCCATATCCCTCTGCAACTGTATTTACAAGATTATATCAAAAATTATTGCTAACTGCATCAAACCCATCTTATCATCTCACATCGCCAAAGAACAATTTTCTTTTCTCCACCATAGGCAGATTCATGAAGCCATCGGTTCGGCACAAGAAGCCCTACACTTCATAAAATCCAAAAATCTCAAGTCTACCATTCTTAAAATTGACCTCGCAAAGGCTTTTGATCAGGTTAATTAGAGCTATCTCCATATCATCCTCATTCAAATTTTTTTCCCCCTTCTTTCATTAACTAGATTATGGGGTGTATGTGTCATGCATCATATGTAAGGTCAAATTAATTATCAATAATAGAAGTTTCTAGTGAATTTCAAAAGTAATTTTGTTGAATTATTTTTTTATATAAAGATTAGAATTTTTTTTTTTTTTTTCATTTTAACATATTGTTGTTTTTAGTATTTTCTTATATATATCATTATAAAATTATTTACTAAAATTAGTTAATCACAAGGTTTATATGAGAATACAAGAGAAAATGGTTAAAATGTGGAATAAAGAGAGATGAGATGATGCTAAATGCAATTATTGAGATTTAGGCTCCAAATCACCACTAAGGTTTTTTTTTGTTTCATTAAAAAAAATATGTTAATATATTATATTAATTTTATGTATTTGTAGACTTTTCTATTTTATTACTCATAGATATGAAAATATATATTTGTGTATTTAATTAAAGATGTTGAAGAGTAATACAAATGAAGTGTTAAATACTTTCGAAGGTTATATTAAAAAAATACAACATTGAAATACAAAGAAACAAACATCTTTAAAATGGTCAACTTGGTGACATTCTTGACTAGCACATTTGAATGGGATCGACATTGTCTAGTATCATGTAATATTAGGTGATTGTGAAAAAGAGTAAAGTCTTT
Source organism: Pinus albicaulis (assembly GCA_034641835.2). Lineage (NCBI taxonomy): Eukaryota > Viridiplantae > Streptophyta > Pinopsida > Pinales > Pinaceae > Pinus > Pinus albicaulis. The sequence goes on from CM076573.1 coordinate 471,021,790, forward strand.
TTCCTAAAACGAATTACTCTCTAGTTAATGTATATATCCCTCATCGTTATAATATCCAAAACATTTGATATGATAATAATTGTTATACTTATAAATGTTATAAATTTTATTAATACATAATTTGATTGAATTTTTTTACTTCGTGTTATAAGAAAAATCTTACCATTAGTAGTTCTATTTGTGATCTATTTGCTAGTGACATTCAAAGTATATATATTGAATATTGGCAAAATATAATATATATGATTCTATTCTTATGAATGTAAAAGATGGAGAACATAGGCAATTATTAATTTATAATGCTATGGCAAGAAAGCTAGTTCACATGAGGAAACTAATTTGAAGAAAGAGATGGATAACAATTACTAAAATCCATAATCACTAAATAATTGTCTTACATATACATTTTCAAGTGAAGGAAAATGGGTTTATATTTATTCTCTAGTTCATGTAAAATTTATGATATAACATATACAAAATCAAAGTTTAATATTTATTATTTTTAATTTGTGTATTCATCTAAATTTATTTAAATATTTCTTTTGTGTTTGGTGATTAAGTGCAACAATAACATGTTTCTTATAAAAGAGGAAAATTTACATAGCCGTTGAAAATGACCTAGGATAATGCAATTTTATTCAACAAAGATCTAATGTTATTAATGCTCTTTTAAATGAAATTCAAGATGCTCATTTGATGAAAGAAGATTTTAGTAAAACACATATGTAAAAAATATAGAAGAAACCTCATCTACCATTATGCAAAATATTTGTAAAGAATAACTTTAAGGGACATGTGAACTGTTTGTAAATGGTCACTTTAAGGGACTTCTAGACATCAAAGGTCTAATGGAAGAGCAAAATGATCCAATAAAAGTGGCATAGCATTTAAGAAATAATGATGAGCCTCATGAAAATAATGAATTTAGATTATATTATATTGTTGATTAGTTTTAAATTATGCTTGAAAAACATAATGAATTTTGTAAAGTATTAATAAATTATAGACTTAATGTTTGACTACGAAATTTTATAATAAAAATATATTTTTATTTTGTTTCTAATTAATAATTTTTATTATTATTTTATTTTAAGTGAAACATTAATACAGAAAATTAACTATACAAACATTGACATACACACATCAATATTAATCATTTCTAAATGATAACTCCTGCCACCCCCTTCCCAGGTCTCATCTATGTTTGTGCTTCTATTCCCTTCATCCTTTTATATATATATGTATATATATATATGACAAAAACTCGTAGATGAGAAAATCCCCTATGGTTTTGCTTCACCCATTAATTTGGGTGATCGGCCAAAAACCATGTAAACTAATACAAACATCTAAACTCACATACGCAAAAATCATCGCACTCTATGAAAAATCAAAAAATCATTAAGGAATTTTTAAAACTTTTGTGGGTAATAGTCAGATTTGCCAAAGAAGCCAAATTCCAAAACTTGCCTTTATTTTGCTGTGACTAACCATGAAAGAAACTAAATTCCCATTAACATGATGTTGCGTTAAGGAAAAATCCAACCGAAACACTTAAAAACTTACCAGTGAAATACAAAAGAAATTCAAACTCACAATCTCCTTCACTACCACCACCCCTCTGAGACAGAGCAGAGCGAAAATAGTGAGGATGTTTTCGAAAACATAGAAAAAGGACCAGAAGAATGAGCACATAGACCGAAGAATATACAATTTTCTATAATTTCGTATGTCCATTGTAGTTCTAACTTCTGTGCAATTCCACCCCTGCTCTGGAATTCATGCAATTTTATGGCTCCACCTTTTCATTAATGTTCTGCACCAAACCCTACGTGCCCGCCGATGATGACGTTTTCCTGGTCAATAATGTGCGCGTAGTCTGAAAATTTGGTAATCTGGTAATGATTTTCAGAAAATTTGGCGAAGATTCACAATCTTGTTTACAGTTGTTAAACTTTAGTATTTTGAGTGACTTAAAAGTTTTTGATAATGCTGAATCCATTTCCAGCATCAAAAATGGATTCCAAGCCGGCGCTTGCTGGTTCAGCCATTCCGATATGGATGCTTCCCCTTGATCCAGAGGGATTGTCACAGAGGATCCCGTGATGTAATCGTAGGGCAAAACGGGGCCAACGGTCCAGACGGGCTTCCCGCAGCTTGTTTCCATGTATTCGATAATTTCGGGTTCCAGCTCCAAAAACGTATTGACGATGTATCCCCGAGTGTGCCTGTTTTTCTTCACCTGCCGGCTCACAAAGAGGTGCCATGGACTACATCTGGTGGCCTTCAACAAGCTGGGAGTCAAATCCGATCGATTGAGAGTCAGGAAGTTGGGAACGTCGGGGAGAGCAACGGTGTCGGAATCATTATCCAGGTGGGGTAGATGAAGCCACAGGGAATTGTAAAGCAGAGTCCCGTAGGCCGGGGAAGTGTAAAAAGTGAAGCCGGGAATGCCCATCTTCATAGCGGATTCTTGCACCCATCCGGTGAACATGTCGCCAATAACACAGGTGGGTTTCATCCATTCTTCGTCGGCGTTTACCTCTAGGCTCTGCACAAGACTTTCGAATTGGGGTTGCAGCTGTTCCGTGGCGAGATAGAGGTTTTCGAAGTGTTTTGGGTGGAGGGTGTGGCAGCTTTCTTGATCTGGCGGCAGGCCGTCAACGGGCGGGAGCAACAAGTGACGGAAGCGCAGGAGGAGAGGAGGAGATTGGGGGCGGGGGAGTCTGGAAGCGAGAGCGGTTGCGTTGAGAGGAGTTGTGATGAAGGTGACAGCGAGGCCTCTGTGTGCAAGATGAAGGCTGGTTTGGAAGGCAGGGATAAGGTGGCCCTGCTCCAATGTCGAAAATACCACCACATGACTCCTCCTCCTCGGCTCCTCCATCTCCATTTCCATCTCCCTTTCGTTGAGTGTTCCTCTGCCCAATGTTTGGCTGGACACTACGATGGCAGCACCCCCACTAGAGCACCAGCGCCAGCAGGTGGACTTTCTAGAAAAGATTATCAATACACCCTGAAACTTTGATCAAATTTTTTTCACGTAAAACCCACACATTTTTCACTGTATAAAATATTTACTCCATTGAAATTCTGCGAATCCAAAATTGCACTCTATTTAAATACAAATCTCTTTAATATTTGAGGTTTGCCAGAATGTACAGTTATATTCAATGCGCTGTACATCCTTTCCCGAAGACTTGTTCACAGCTTCATAGTGATTGATTCCTTTGCCAACCGCTGGTGGTGAGTAGCAACCAAAGTGCACCAGAACGAACCCGGCGGGGTCAACAGTGATTCAAAAGTAGAACAGTACATTTACATATGTTATTTCATGTCTTGTAATGTGCTCCAAAACTTCTCCCCGCGGGGTCAACCCAATCAATACAACGAATTTTAAAACTGCACGACGTTGCAATTTAAGCTTTTGCCAAAAAGGAAATCTTGGGAGGAGAAAAACGTTCAATGAAGTGAAATGCTGTAATTTGTTGTTTTACCAAATTTTGGAAAAAGCCATATTTTCTGAACCTGCATTGTCAGAATATTTTAGAAGTTGTCTACTATGCCTGGATGGCAGAAAATTGTCGGAATCCGGTCAACTAAAACTCGAAAAATCATGTGTTTAGAGTGTTTAGAATTTATTTTTAATGCTGGAAATGGATTCAGCACTATCAAAAACCCTTAAGGCATTCAAAATATTAAAATTTAACAACTGTAAACAAGATTCTGGGCAAATCTTTGCCAGATTTTCTGAAAATCATTGCCAAATTCTGAGTGAAAAAGCAGCCTTTTTAGACTTCCCAAATATTTATTCGATCCAGCTGTAAAGAAAACGTAAATCACATTCAAGGGCATCTAAAATTACTTCGATCACAATCACAGAAATCACAAGAATTAGTTCGATCATAAGCACAGAAATCACAAGAAGGTCCAACAAAGAAGAGAGGACAAAGAGAAGAAGAAATCGGATTATTTAAGGTTTGTTTTGGGGTAATCTCTCACACGTGCGGACTGCAATCAGGGCATCTTCTCAGCTAAATCGAATTACAATCAGGTCAAGGGTGAAAGAAGCATCAAAATTCAAGTCGAATAGTCAAAGAGGAGAAGCCAATCTCAGCGAAGGAAAAAGGAAGAAGAATTCTCCATTATTCTCACACTTCCCAAAAACTAGGGTTACTGTAGTAGCAGAAATTGCACTCACAAATTGCAGGTCCTAGAAATTTGCAAAGTCATAGATTCTCAAAGCATTTCGAGTTTTTGAATTCAATCAGAATTTTTAAATGTGAGCCATGGTAAGACCTGGAATTTAACATTTCACAGAACTTTTTTTTGCTTTTCTAGACATATTTGATGGTCAAGGAATATTTTGATATGTCAAAAAGTCTTAAATAAAAAAGTTTCTAAACATATTTAAAACTGCACGATAGTGCAATATAACCTTTTTGCAAAACGAAATCTTAAGAGGTGAAAAAAACATTCAATGTAAATGAATTCTGTAATTTGTTGTTTTACCAAATGCTGTGAAATAACATATTTTCTGAGCCTTCATTGTCTGAAGATTTTAATTCGATACAGCTATTAAAACGCATTGAATGAAATAAAGTTTGAAAGCCCTGTTTTGTCAAATTCTTGAAAACGTTATAGTTTATGACATCAGACACATCCAATGAAGTAAACATCTGCTTTGTCAATTCTGGGAAAGGTTAAAAAAAAAGAAAAAAAATCTGACTTAGATCTCTGAAGGTTTTTCATGGATCCAGCTGTGAAAAACATAAAACGCTAAAATTTCAAAGCTCTGTTTGGTCAATTCTGGAAAAGCCAAAAATAATCAAAATTTCTAAGCCTTTAATGTCTAAAGACTTTTCATCAATCCAGCTGGAAGGAAAAAGAAAAAAAACTCACAAAACGCATTCAATAAAGTAAAATTTCAAACCACTCTTTTGTCAAATTCTGCAGAAGGTTATAGTTTATGACATCATACATATTCGATGAAGTATGCTTTCAATTTATTTTTTTAATAAATCATAATTTCTGAGTTGTTGGCTTGCTATCCAATTAGAAGAAAAGTTTTTCTACTATGCGTTACCCACTATTTGTTTGGTAGTAAGTACCATTATAATGATATATCCAAAACTACAATATTCAACATTTATGTTCTTATTATTATAAATAAGAAGATATTTTATCTCACAACCAAATAATTTGTATATGAATAAAAAAAACTAAAATTCATTTAAAATAATGAATTATAATAATAATAATTTATTACAAATAGAGAAATATTTTTAATATTTAATATATAATTAAAAAAACATTAAAATTAACATTATAAATAAATAGATATTTTTGTGTATGAGACTCCTTTATTTGTGGGAGTTAAATTTATTTTAAAGTCACAGCCAAGTCAGCCACCAAATTGGGGAATGAGACCCTCTTGTTTATGAGAGTCAAATTTATTTTAAGAGAGACTGTTAAATCTATAAAGACATACATACTCTTCCACTTCTGATTTTGAACCTATAACCTCTTAAAAGAAACACATATTCTTAACCATTAAACCCAATACTAATTTAACCAAGTCAAATTTACTACCTCAAACCAAACCAGCATTTTCAAATTCTTTTGAATAACCTTCACAATACTAAAATTTGCGGCATTCAGTTGGGTGCACACTAAACCAAAAGCCCAAATCCCTGAAGAGAAATTAAGGCACCGTATGATATTGCTCCTTCCCACCTACCACTGTATATAGAGAGAGGAATCTCGATTTAGTTAATTTTTTCTGAAATTTTTAAAAGGTTCATTATGATTGAAGTTCAAATTTCATTGAAACTCAAACTCAATGGAATGATGGAATTTCGTTATATTTTAATTTGTAAGGTAATGCTGGGAATTTCGTTATTTTGTTTGATATAATTTTGTAGTTTTTTTTAAAAGAGTTTTAGGTATGATGAAGATGTAGTTTTGCTAAACTTTTACAAAATAAATAAATAAAAGAAAATAAAAATTTCAAATGGTTTAAAATTTTATATCGTTACAAAAAGAACCATATTAGTGGTAACTTAATGCTCATTCTTCAAAACAACAAAAAATATGCATCGAGTCAAAAAATTGTTGAAGGGAACCATTTTCCAAATTCGTTTGACCATCCAACATAAAATTTCATTAATTTGTGATGTTATAGAAAGAAAATTCAAGTGACTTATTTTGTTCAAGCCATTGAGGTGTCCTATAACAAGCATGGAATCTCCAGATACCTCAAATGAGAATAAGCCAATTTTTGCAGCCAATCTAAATAAACACAAACAAGTCATAGCTCCCTTAAATTAATAGAAATTCATACATTATTAATACATTCCCACAATATTAAACTATAGAAAACTACTTTGAATCTTGATTTTTCAAAAAAAGGGGAAAATGACATCAATGGTTTACCCATGTCAATAATTTTCAACCATAGTCAACAATGCCAAACATAGTCAACCATGGTCAACATGGAAAATGATGGTAAACATAAACTACCATGTTCATGGTTAGCTATAACTTGAATATATGTAACTATATCATTCATGTTCAAACATGGTCAAACAAGTTTAACCATGGTCAAGCATGGTCACCAAGTTTAGCCATGGTGAACTTTGTTCAACAATGTTACATAAATACATCGTTATATTAATGATTGACCATGGTCAATAATGGTGAACCTTGTCAACCCTCTTTAACCATTAATGTAAACATTAATTTATCCTTAACATTAACACCAATGTAACATCAACCATGGTCAACCATAGTTGAAAAACATTAATATAACAATGCTCAACATCGATGTAGCATAATGTAGAAATTAATGTGTAGATTCTAAAATTCTCATGAAATTTACTAAATCACAAGACTAGAAGCTACTCTAATGATCTGTGGAAGCAAATTCACGATCGAGAACACAAGCCATTAGCATGCATCAAGATTAAACACACATGCATAGAGATTTATCTACGGGAAAGCAATTGCTCAAAATCCCTTACTATCTATATTGAATTAATCAAATAATTTGGATGAATACAATATGCTTGCTCAAGCTTGAGCACAACTTGCACCTGTATCTTATATCCTCTACTTGATTGATTGAACTTGGCCAATACTTAGCCAAAATTTCAAGCCTCCAAGCTCCTATTTCCTTGTGTTGTTCCTTTGGGGATGTTAGACCAGGAGGTAACTCCTCAAAGTGAATTGTGTTTTTGCATTAAGATATATACATGAAGGGAGAGACTCTTGGGTTTCATCTCCCAATGTCTCTTCATCTTCTAATTTCTCCTTATTTTATATTACAATATTTACATGGATTTACCTAATCCCAAAGATTATGTGTCAACATTCCCCCCCTTAATTTGAATGGATGTTAGTGAGTCCAAGCATAATTCTAAATCTTTCAAATTTTTCTCTTCCAAGCGCTTTGGTGAAGATGCATGCAATCTGCTCATTTTTACAACAATGGCGTAGGTGGATTGTCTTAGCCTCAACATGATGTCAAATCAGATGGTATTTTGTATTGATGTGCTTCGTTCGATCATGGAACTTTGGGTTCATGGTCAGCTTTATTGTAGAAGTGTTGTCAATCATGAGAGGATTTGAATGCACTTGTTTCTCCTGCAAATCTTCCATAATTTTCCTAAGCCACACAATTTCCTTTGTTGCTTCAGCTGTTGCCACATATTTTTCCTCAGTTGTTGAATCCGTTGGAACTAATTGTTTGCGTGACCTCCAGGAGACAACTCCCGATCCAAGACTCATAGCATAACCTGAAGCAAATACCTCAGTTTCTTTATCTCCATCGAAATCTGAATCAGAGCATCCAATCAAGTTGAAGTCGCCCACCCGTGTATACTTAAGTCCAAAGTCTTAAGTTCCCTTCAAGTACTTTATAACTCTTTTTGCAGCAGACCAATGTCCCTCACAAGGATTTTTCATAACCCTGGAGAGGATTTCAACAACAAATGAAATGTTTGGTCTGGTAGTAGTTAGGTGGTTGAGACTTCCTACAAGTTGTCTATACTTTGTTGCATCCTCAAATTATTTTCCTTCAGTGGATGTGAGCTTTAAGTTATGTTCCACTGAAGTAGTCAAAGGATTGCACTCAACCATGCCAAACATGTTCAACATATCTCCATTGTACTTCTTCTCAGAGAGGAATATAAACTTTAGATGTTGAGTTACTTCAATACCAAGATAGTAGTGAACGTAGCCTAGGTCAGTCATTTCAAAATGTTTCCTCAATTCCTTATTTATGGATGCAATATAGCTCTCATTATTTTGTGTCATCAAAATATCATCTACATACACCCCAAGATATACAACTGTTTTTCCAACTTTCTTGCAAAACAAAGTTGCATCATCAAGATCATAATGTTTGAAGTTGAGTTTCAGAAGATGCTCAGTTAAATTCTTGTACCTGACTCACAGAGCTTGCTCGGGGCCATACAAGGATTTTACAAGCTTGCATACTTTATGTTCTTGACCCTTCACAATAAATCCTTCTAGTTGGGACATAAAAACATTCTCTTTCATATGTCCATTCAAGAAAGCTACTTTTACATCCATTTGATGGGCCTTCCAATTGTTCTATGTTCCCAAGGCAAAGACTGTATGGATGGTAGCCCATTTTTCTATGGGGGAAAAAGTCTCCTCATAATTGGCCCCTTCCTTCTATGCAAAACCTTTTGCCACAATCTTGTCTTTGTGCTTGTACTGGATCAAATTTATACTTGTTCTTGTAGACCCACTTGGAGCCTATTGGTTTAGTTCCCAATGGAGGATCAACCAGCTTCCAGGTGCCATTCTTTATCAAGGAATCATATTCTTTTTGCATCGCTTCTTTCCATTCATCATGAGAAGCGAATTCTTGAAAGAAGTTAGTTCTAAGTATGTAAAAAAATTCAGTTCAAAATCATAAGAAACATCCATATCAACAAGTGAATCAGAATCGTCTACATCACCTCCTTTTGGTTTGGTTGAGCTTCTTGTTCCTATCTTTCCATCCTCATCAGGATGAAAACTTTAAAGTGTCTTTGTCATCCATTTTGGAGGACCTTTATGAGATGGTCCAGGCTTCTCAGTTGACTGAAATGAAGCTGAATCAAGATTTATTCTCCCAATTCTTTCAATCACACCACTCAAAGTGTCATCAGTGGTTGGAGATTCATGTGGGGGAGAGAGTGTTTCAGAAGAAGATTCCACATATTGATCGAGTATAGGAATCCCCCCTTCAAGATGTGGAATCTCATTATATTTTGCATGTCTAAATCTATCCAAGTGATCAAGATATCCCTTTGTTAGTCTTGGAATATTCCAAAAAGATCACATCTCTAGATATTATAAACTTCTTCTTAACTTCATCATAGATATGGTATTATTTGGAGGTATTTTAGTACCCCAAGAAGATACACTTACAAATCATTGCACTATGTTTGTTTCTTTATTCCTTAGGTATCAAGGCTTAACAAGTGGAACCAAAAACCCTGAGAGGCCTCACCGAAGGAATGTGGCCATACCACATTTCATAGAGAATCTTGTTTTTCATAGAATTATATGGACACCTATTATTCACATAGAACTGCATCAACCCAAAACATTAGTTTAATATTCTTGAAAATCATCACGAAACGTACCATATTTAAGATTTTCCTGTTCATTCTTTTAGCTACTCCATTCTGTTGGGGATTATAAGGCACTGTTGTTTGATGTTTGATTCCATGTTGGAGAAGATAGTTATCAAATTCATTTGAAGTGTACTATTTTCCATTATCAATGCAAATAGAGCCAATATGATATTGTGCATCATTTTCAATCCATGCATGAAAGTTATTGAATGTTTGAAAAGCATCAAATTTGTTCTTCAATAAATAAACCCAACACATTCTGGTGTGGTCATTAATAAATGTCATCATATATTTATTAACATTTGTAGAAGGAAAAAGCATTGGTCCACATAAATATGAATGAATGAGTTCAATTTTTCTATGTGCTCTGGAATGAAAATCATGAAAAAATTGTTTGTTATGCTTTCCTAAGATACAAGCATCACATTGCTTAAGTTTCCTAGGAATTGTAGGAAAACCAGTAACACCATTTTTCTTCAATAAATGAAGGTTTTCATAGTTCAAGTGTCCAAATCTTGCATTCCATAAAAGACTTTATGGAAATGCACCTTCATCATAGTGAGAACTGCATGAGAAGTTTTGTGTACGAGCAGATGTTCCTTGCAGCTTCATAATTATTTCTTCTTCTATCCCCATCATGAGAAGTGAGTGATTTAATGATTTTCAGACCTCAACCTTGCCATCAAATATATGAATGGAGTATCCTTTCTGGAGGATGTGGACCAAAGACAAGAAGTTTCTCCTCAGCTCTAAGAGATGTAGAACATCATGCATATGAAAGTTTGGAAGACCGTGAAGTTTGAGCCTGATGGTGCCAAGCCTCGATGGCTTGAGTTTTGACTTGTCTGTAAAGTGTATTGCTCCATCAACATTGTCAGTAAATTCTTCAAAGAAATATCCCCTAAAATTTGTGTGGATATTTTCTCCTGAATCAAGCAACCAAAAATCTTTCCTTGAAGCAAGTGAATCATTAAACAAGTCTTCAGTTACTCCATTGTTACAATGTGCCACAACATAATGCGCGAATTCGGGTGCTTTACCTTTCCCTTTGTCATTGGTTTCACCTTTCCCTTCATTTATTTCCTGCTCAATCCTGTCCCAAGGAGACTTACATGTGGATGAATCATGTCCATCTCTATTGTAATGTATGCAATGAAGTTCGCACTAGTCTCCTTGGAAATGGCTGGCCCCTGCCTCAAAAATTTCTCCTTCCTCTTCCTCTTCGGCCACCTCTTCCTCTAAAAGAATATTGTGCACGATTCTTCTCTTTTTGTGCAAGGCATACAAATTATTCAATAGACTGAGGAGTTGTCTTCCTCCCAAAATCCTTGTCTCTCTCAGCAAACTTCTTCTTAAGGGAATCAAATATAATCTCCTTAAGGTTGCCACTTTCTTGAATGACTCAAGATAATGTGAATAGGTGGGATATATTGCCTTGACATAAGCTATGAGAGGAATATCTATCTCAACACCAGTGGCTTTTATATCATGCATAATTTATTTTACTTTTGATGCTAAGGCAATAGGGTCATCATTTTTCAACTCAAGGCTGAAAAACTCATCAATTGAACAACTTCAAGTTCAAAGTGTGAGTCATGCAATTCCTTCATTTTCATTAAAAATTCAAATACATTTGAGAATGGAGATATATGTTGTTGAAAATCAACAAGAAATTGCAGCACACACACTAGTGTGGGACCACAAGTCCTAGTGGTACATTAGTGTGAAGGCAAATTTAATTTATTAACTTGGTGTAGTGCCTAATTTAATTATCCCTTAATTAAATTGGACAATAAAATGTAATCTTATTTCATAATCACTTGTAATAGTTAACTGAGTGTGATAAACTCAGTTAGCTCATGAATTTTGAGTTGAGGGTAGTTGGTGAGGCATGCAGAGTGATTCTATTAGTTTTGGAGTTCGAGTTGTAGTTAGTGCATTAGTTTAATGCATGAGTAATCAATTAACTCAGTTAAGTGAGTTAAATTCAATTGAACTAGTTGTAACTATTTGTTGCACTAGTGAGATATCAAGTGAATTAAATCATATTTAATTCGAAATCAGTGATCTTCCATTCAACTAATGATTTACTATTAATAGTTGCATGCATGTCAATTCTAGTGGAGACCCAGTTGAGACAAAGGTTAAAGGGAGGTTAACTATCATTTGTATCATTAGTAGTTTTCCCGCATGAAACCATACATCCATTAGATTTCCCATGATGCTTGTGTAGTTTTGGAAGGCCATAATTCCTAAAGAATTGGGATTTCATTCATCAGGAATTGCGCAAGCAAGGCAGGCTGATTAGAGGCAAGAATTTGGCTATGTGTTAGTCGATTTTCTCCAGGTTAGTGTGAGACAGTTGTGAGAGTGCAAGATACTCTTGTGAGAAGAGTGCATTGTAATTTTTCCATGGTTCAATGGTGAATATATAATAGAAATAGAGGGGTTTTGAGCAGTAAGCTTTCCCTAGGAAAATATCTATGTTGTGGTTTGATTTGTTTCTTTCTGTAGTTGTTGTGATTGGCGATCGTGTTTATTTTCCACAATTGATTTGGAGAAGGATTCAATATCTATATTTAGTACATTGCTTGATCAGATTGAATCCATTGATATACATATGTTTATATAATTTATACATTGTATCAGAGCACAGGAAATCACTGTAGTGGAGGAAAAGTTGAGTTTGTGACTAAATAAAATTCAAATTTCAAAAGTATTCTTGGTGTGACAGGAAGATCAGGATCGAAATGGATTTCAATGGCTTGATATTGGAGTATGAAATCGAGGGAAGTTCCAATTATATTGTGTGGAAAGACATTATGGAGGCAGTACTGGAGGAAAATGGGTTGAAATAATTCATTAACAATGACATTCCAAAACCTGTTGTAGCAGATGCCACAAATCTTGATGCTTGGCAAAAGAAGGTTGCAAAGGTGAGGAGGATCTTACTGGAGGGAGTATGAGACCACATTGTCTCAAGTCTCCATGGCAAAGCAACGCCGTATTAAATGTGGAAAGATTTGACAGATCTTTTTTAGAGCAACAATGATCGTAGAAAATTGGCACTAAAGGACAAGCTCGGGAAAATCAAAATGGAGAAAGGCGACACTATTCCAAAATATTTAACAAATTTTTTCCAATGTAGGGATGAGCTTGGGAGCATCGGAATTGCTATCGCGGATGATGACTTGGTGAGCCTAGATCTTCTAGGACTTCCCAAGGGTTGGTATAGCTATGAGGACTCTGTTAATGGGAGGGATTAGTTTCCATATTGGGAACAAATTTGGTCAGATTTGGTGCAAGAAGAATTCAGGCGGAATATCAGGGATGGATCTTCATCTAAGAATGATGATGAAGAAAATTGTGCTTTGGCTGCCAAGGAAAAGAAGGGGAAAGGAAATAAATCCTATTCCAAATTTGAGTCCGGAAAATATGGAAAGAAGCGCAACATGTCCGAAGTGAAGTGTTTTCACTGTCACAAGCATGGAAATTATGCCACTATTTGTCCACAAAAGAAGAAGAACGATAAGGCTTCAGGATCTGCAGCCGGTGAGGCTTTGGCCTCTCAATTTGAGCTTAGCTTCTCGCTCATTGCATGCATGGTGTCAAGTGCAATGGGATTGGTGTGGTACTTTGATAGTGGTGCATATTTCCACATGACAGGAGACAAAGAAATTTTCAGTAGCTTGGAGGGGAAGGACCTCCATATGCATATCGAAATGGATGATGACGGGCGATATAATACTAGGATTGGTACAGTTACCTTCTAGAGACAGTTAGGTAAACCCTTCTTATTAAAATATATAATGCATGTACCAGGCTTGAATAAAAATTTGGTCTCAGTGGGAATGTTGGAGGATAGAGGCTATGATGTGATTTTCAGTGAAGGAAAAGATTTCCTTCAACATAAAGCCACAGGTCAAGCTAAGAAGATTGGGATTCATGTGAAGAATCTCTATAAAGTTGATGTAGATGGTTGCGCAACATTGATGGGTAAGGCGGACAAAGTAGTGAGCTGGGATGAGGGTGAGTTATGGCAGAGGAGATTAGGCCATATACACCACAGAGCCTTGAAGTTCATGCAACAGATTTCTATGGGTCTTCCCAAGGGTACTCCTATGCAGTTAGACACATGCAAGGGATGTACTATGGGGAAATATGCAAAGGCCACTTTTCACGAGAAGGAGAATCGAGCTTCGGAAATCCTTGAGAGAGTTCAATTAGACGTGAGTGGACCATTCTCTACTGCTTCGACAACAAAGCACAAGTACTATGTGATCTTTGTTGATGATTTTTATAGGAAGTGTTGGATCTACTTCATGTAGAAGAAAGATCTGACGTTCTCAAAATTTCTTGAGTTCAAAGAACTGGTGGAGAAAGATACAGGGAAGCATGTGAAGGATCCTAGGAGTGACAATGGTGGTGAGTACATCTCCAATGAATTCAAGAACTTTTGCAACAAAGAATGAATTCAGAGAGATTTGATTTCGCCTCATAATCCACAACAGAATGGGGTCGCAAAAATAAAGAATAGAACAATTGTGGGTGGAGCACGAGCGATGTTGCATGATCAGGGCCATTTGTGGGCGGACGCATGCAACACAGAAGTATTTTTGCAAAACCGTTGTCCTCATCGGATACATGGCATGAGTACCCCAGAGGAGGTTTTTTCTGGTAAGAAACTTGATGTTTCATATTTTAAAATTTTTGGCTCATCAGTATAATTGCATGTGATCAAAGATTCCAGGAAGAAGCTCGAGCCAACAACTGAGATTGGGATATTTTGTGGGGTACACAGATACTCCCCACAACTATCAGGTGTATTTTCCAAACAACAGGATGACTGTTGTGAGATGGGATATAAAATTTGATGAGGAGAAAGCCATGTGATTGTCCCTTGAGAGGGAGCTGAATTTGCATGCAGATGAGGAACTCTTGATTCCAAAGGATGAACCTCAAGATGTGGAGTAGCCACATGCAGAGGATCATGGAGTGGCAGAAAAAAATCATGCCTAGCCATCCACTAGAAATGGTAGAAGGTGCACCATAGAAGCTGATAGATTGAGACTTGATGCGCCAGAGACAATATCCAGGAAAGTTTACTAGATACATGGCCCTGATGAGCAAGTGTATTGTGACAAAACCATCTTCCTTTGAGGAAGCAGTGCAACAACCAATTTGGGTTGACGCTATGCTAGAGGATTATGACTCCATTGTCAAGAATAGTGCATGGGAAGTTTTCCCAAGACTGGTCGGAAAATCAGTGGTTGGATCTAGATGGATTTATAAGGTGAAGCAAGCAGCAGATGGGAGTGTGGAGAAGTACAAGGCCAACTTTGTGGCCCATGGATTCTCACAAGTTGAGGGGATTGAATATGAGGATACTTTCGCACCAGTCACGAGGTACTCTTCCATTAGATCTATCCTTGCACTCTCAGTGCAGATGGGGTGGCACATTCATCAGATGGATGTGAAAACTACGTTTCTTAATGGAGTTATTCAAGAAGAAGAGTACATAAAGAATCTTGAAGGTTTTGATATATTTGACACTAAGTCGCATGTGTGCCGACTCAAGAGAGCACTGTATGGGATGAAGCAAGCACCTTGGTACACTCGAATTTACAGCTATTTAACCAGGTTGGGCTTCACCAAAAGTGAAATGCATGTGAACCTATACCAAATTGTGGTTGATGGTAAGCTCTTGATTATCGTACTTTATGTTGATGATCTAACTTTGACAAGTGATGAGCAGCTGATATATTCTTGCAAGGAGGATCTTGCAAGAGAGTTTGAAATGAAGGACATGGTACTCCTTCACTATTTCCTTGGTTTTGAAATATGGTAGCGGGATGGTGAACTATTTGTTTCTCACTATTATATATGGTCAATTTTCCGACACTTTAGTTTCGACAGTTTTAACGTATTGTCAGAAAGTTCCTAAATTTTTCTCAATTTTTTTAATCTCGCCAAAAAGCGTCAAAGAAAATGTTGGACTTGCGACGAACCTCTCTAAACATCAAAATTGCGACAAAAACGCTCCCAATGCCGGAATAGCGACAAAACGCTCCAACTGTCGGTATTGCGACGAAACGCTCCAAACTGTTGGTCTTGCGAAGAAAACGTTGCCAACATCGGAATAGCGAAGGAACACTCCGACCATCGGTATTGCGACAAAACACTCCAAACCGTCGGTCTTATGACGAAGCCCTCCAAACCATCGGACTTATGACGAATTTTCACATTTGTGACGAACGTTTGGATTTGCGATGAAGGTATCAAAACCGTCAGACTTGCGACGCACGTCTCCAATCCATCGAGCTTGCGACAAAAGGCTCCAAACCGTTGAACATGCGACGAAAGTATACAAACCATGTGAGGGTTAGGTTGGATTGGGTCAAGTCGAGTCGTGTCAGTTCGGGTAGTGTCAGTTCGAGTTGGGTTGGGTCGGGTCATGTCATATGAGGGCGCCACATAAAACATGTCGGGGTCAAATCTTGTGAGGGAGGTTGTATCAAAAATGCTAAATTGTGACCACCCGTGTGCCTTTTGCATGTTTGTGCGACCCATTTCTCGTTTGGTCCCTCGTGCCTTAATCGATGTTCTAGCAAGTCAGGTCAAGTCGGGTCATGCCATACTATGAGGGCGCCCAAGGAAACACATTCGGGCGGGTCGAGTCGGGTCTTGTGAGGGCTCCCAAGGAATGTGTTTGGGTATGGTCGTGTCGGGTCATGTGAGGGTGCCCAAGGAAACATGTTCGGGCGGTCGGGTCGGGTCGTGCCGTGTTAAGCCGCCCAAGGAAACGCGTTCAAGTGGGTCGGGTCGAGTCGTGTTGTGTGAGGGCGCCCAACGAAACGCGTTCGTGTAGGTTGGGTCATGTCATGTGATGGCACCCAGGAAAACTTGTTCGGGCAGGTCAGGTCGGGTCGTGCCATGTGAGGGCGCCTAAGGAAATGTGTTCGGGAAAATTGGGTCGGGTCAGGTCAGGTCGTGTGAGGGCACCCAAGGAAACGCGTTCAAGCAGATCAGGTCGGTTTAGGTCGGGTCGTGTGAGGGCACCCAAGGAAGCACATTAGTGCGGGTCAGGTTAAGTTGTGTAAGGGCACTTAAGGAAACACATTCGGGTGGGTGTTTCGGGGAATTAACACCCTAGAGGTTGGTTGGGATTCAACCTCCACAGAGCAGGGGCGTACTACTTAACAGAGACTCACACGATCATGCACATTCATAAAAACCAAATAGAGCAGAATGAGAGGTTTACCCGTTGGTCCTACGTTTGAAGTAGATCCACGTGGAGTTCAAACTCCCTGCAACCGTCCTTCCTCCTTAACCTGAAATACAAGAAGAAACCATCACAAAGGACAAGTTGTACAGCATATTTCTACTCTATATGTTAGTGAGATTCATATAAAACATTAAATAAATCATAATGAATGCTTGTATAACAAATCTTCTTCATACATTAAAGCATACACTAACACGTTTATTTCGGGAACAGCATGATACTTCTGTATTATAAATAGTACGTACAAAAGTAATCAAGAGGAGAGATCACCTGATCCTTCCAAGGCCTTCGCAAACCGTCGTCCGGATCCATCCAGCCCTTGCCTCGCTAAGACTCCTTCCAAAATGGTGCACAAGAGATAACATATAAGGGGATGTGTATCTCAAGGAAACAAGGGTTTCCTACAATGAACTGGGAAAGTGCAGGAGGCACGGGGAATCAGACTTGGATAGGGAACCAACAGAGTATAATATCAATACTTTCTCTCTCTCCCTTAGGCCATACACATGAGGTCTTTTTATAGTCCCTCAAAGTAGTTTCAACAGTTGGAAACAGTTGGCCACGGGCTGGGGTGGTTGAACTACCTGAGTAACCATCAACCCAGCGCGAAATTAGGGATTTTTATATATTTTTTAATCATTAAAATGGCATACGCGAAAAAGTCTAGCTGTACTCGCGTATACACGCGGAAAAACACGGGCATAGTCGCGTATGGAGGATTTTCCACTGTTTTTAAGTGAATTTGTCCAAGTCTGTAGGAATGGGTGCCCATAAAGCCATGAAGCAATCATGAATCATGTCAAGGTGAGAAATGATGCTATAAAAGATGCCCCCTAATATATGAGGTCAGAAGGGGTACATGATGGCCGAAATGTATTATGCACATAGAAAGAACTTCGCAAGGACAAGAGAGGACTTCACCAGATTTCAGCCTGCCAAAAACCAATGAAAGAAACCAGAGAGTCAACTCATGTTGAGGCGGGCATACCCATGCTCAGTCAAAAATACATCATATGGAAAGTACTGAAATAGATCCAATATGTATACAAGTATAACAGAACTGAAAGTACATAGTGAATCATCTGAGCAGGGCCCGGAAATACAAGTCTGAATCAATGTCCAAGTATCACATATAGAAAGCTGATCAAAGATGGTGCAACTAGATGTCTGATCAAGTAACTGAATCTCCAAGTACCAGATCATAAGAGGTGGATCAAACGGTACAATCACGCAACTCAGGGATCAACATATAAGATGCTGCTGTGCTGAACTGCAACATATAAGGGTGGACGGCATCACTGGCAGATACTGAAAGGACTGTCAAAAGTGAACCGAAACATGCTGATGCAACCCGAGGTCTTCACCGATCACTATGGCACAATTCTACACAATGGGAAGAAATGAGCTGAAGTCAACCATGTGAGAAATTGTTGGATTACCGGGCATTGATGTATCCCGTTAACCAACGCGAGACAACCCACCGATAATGATAATGAGTGTCAAGGTGCCCCAGTACAATCTGACAAGTGCGAATGAATGAGGTTGAAGCTTCTAACACTTGAAAGAATCTACCAATCAGAGGCAATGATGAATCCCCACTGCCGATAGCGAAGAGCCCCGCCACCGATGAATCGCAAACCCTAAGGTACCGACAAAGACTCTAGACCTTATTCCCGTAGGCATCCCACATCGGCCCGACGCGAGTGTAACCCGCAAAGCAAGATTGGAAGGAATCAGACGAAGTAGATAGATGGAACCAAAACCGAAGTACGTTTCCACGTGCACAAGGATAGTTAGCGCACGAAGAAACCTTCGAACCAACCAATAATGGTGTTTCCACACGAGGCTAGGAAATCCTAACTGGATAGGGTCATAAATGGAAATCAAGGTACCGCACGAATCCCAAGTGTGATAATGCCGACGTCGAACATAGGGAAACCACTCACCAAAGACCCATGATGATGATCGTACGTCGAGCACGAGGCCGGCCTATCAATGATGAAATAGGCCCAAGGTGCGGCTCTAGGTTTGCTCGCAGTGCAATGTAAGCCCAGCTTCATAAGAGAGCAAACCCGCCTCGCAAGAAGTCAATGGGGACCCTCTCAAACCAGCGCACGAAGACCAAAACATTTGATGTGAGAGAACATGATACCGACAAGACCGGGAAGGCCGACCTGGACAATGAGTCAAGAGACACCGCAGAATGGCCGACTCAGCGACTTCCTTGAACAAAAGCACGACTCGCAGACCGTGCGCAAAAAGTGACATCGTAAGTCCGTTATGCAGAGGCAAAACAAACTCTCCATATGATTGGAAGAGATAACCAACCGGGGGAGAACCGACAAGAAATATGGTAAAGGCTGAACCTAGCCGTAACCAGAACCATCCCAAATGAAGGAGATATATATAAGTATATGTGCTTTGACTTATACAGCAACCGACTTCCGTACCGCCATCAAAATAACGAAGATACATCCCATTCCCGCTCTTTTTTTTGTTATATTTGATTTTTTTGTCTTTTTCATATAATAAGCCTCGAAAAGAATAAAAGAATGCTATGGTACAATGGATAGAACGAGTATCAAGAAATCAGATGCACTAGTTCCCGGGATTGGAACAATCCTATGCTCAATGCAAGGTGGCGAAAAATCGGTCAATGGATACCGTAGAACGTTCCATCCCCATGGGTACAATGGTGTCAAGCGTGAGAAATAAGTGCATGCAATGGTTAACTTGTACGTAAAGTCAAGGTCAAAAGTTGGCTTAAACATCGAGTCCAAATGAAGCCGGCTAAAGGCCGTGATAAACAAGTAGCCAATATGCAATGCAAAAAGAATACAACTTAACGACACGGCGGGGAGCCTCTAGGGTAAAGCGAAAATGATAAGTGATGAAGGAGGAAGAATGAAGCTTCAACACATAAGACATGGCGGGACTAAAGAGGACTCCCCGAGCCTACATAAAAGTGCGCATGGGCAACAAGTGATAGCGGAAGGGGTGGTTAATGTATATATATAACTAGGAAGCCCATGTAAAGGAAGGCTCTACCATCAAGTCATGATTAAATAATCGAAGCAGTGAATGTACTCATGACCTGATGGGATTGACCCTAAGGCAAGTGATCGCATGGAGGCTAGTATGCAAGATGCAACGGAAAGTGATTCCCCAACCTATATGCCAAAGAAGATCATATACCCAAATACGAGTCGGAAATCATGGATCAAAATCGGAAAATCTCAAAATCGCTAAAATGTACCCGAAAACATACCAAACCGGGCACTTCCAAGCAATCGAGTTATACAACATAAGATAGATTGAAAAAATAAGCATAAGGAAATTTTGCGAAAATTTTCAATTTTTTAGCCATAAATAGACAAATTACCTCTCATTTGTCTATTATTTCGTATAGCCGATTTGGAAAAAGTGCTCCGGAGCTAAAATCCTGTTTCGCCAAATTTGAACAACCGACCGCTTCGAATTCAAATAAACTTCGTAGTCTTTAATCATCCCGTTTATTCATTTTGTCCGTTGAAATTAAAAAATTAAGTGATTTTTAGCCTTAAAACCCTTGCTAAAATATGCGTACCTGCGCATACGCAGGTTCATTGAAGGAAACCTGCGTATACACGCGACTGTGTACAGGAAAAACCACGTATGCGCAGGGCCGAAACTTAAAAAGCGTGGCTAATGCAAAATTTGATGAAATTTCTCAGGATGACCATCTCATGGAGGGAACGTGAGCATAGCGCAATAGACCAAGAGGTCATGCAGGATCGCGCAGCGCAAAATATCCTTCGAAACTGCAGATTGTTCAAATTCTTTAAAATGCCAAACATGAAAAGCAATGTGCGGTTGCTAGAAATGCTCGTAAATTACTGGGAACCAGATCAGGATTGCTTCATAATTGATCAGATTCCACTACGCATTGAAGTGGAGGATATATATTTCATCACTGGACTCTCCAGGAGGGGAGAACCAGTGGACTTGCACGGAAAGCCCCTGGGAGGGTTGACCGTGGAAGATTATGTCCACGTATATTGCGTAGAGAATTCCAAAAAGGTTGGAACACAGATTGCGATTAAAGATATCAGGGATTTGCACATGAAAATCCTCCTTTTCACCATCAGCGGAGTGGCAGGATCTGCCTCACTACATCAGGCGTCCAGGACGCAAATGAGCATAGATGTAGAGTGTTTGACTCATGTGTACGATTGGTGCACAGCCCTTCTACTGAACATGAAACAACAGCTGACCTCCATTCGCCAAGCAAAGACTAAACACTTTGGCTATGGGACCATTATGACAACATTCTTCTTTGAGAGGATTCCAGCTTTGAGACCCAAAATCATCTCTACTATCAGTAGCCCGCGGGACCCAAGAATTTCCCGTTGGGCAGACATGATGAAGAGACTGGGGGGTAGTGAGGTACCCCGGACCACGTGGGATGATGAGTTCTTCCTGTGGTGGGGAGAACAGATCATCGCAGTGGACGACTATCCCTATGCCGGGATGGACTTTCGTGGAGATCCGGATCTATTTCTTCCACCAGGCACGGCATGGGGAACAGTCGGTAAGTTTTGCAAAAAAATTTGACTTATATGATTTTTTTGGATTTTTTTCAAATATGTATGAAAAAATGAAAAGCAAACATGTTTTTGATTGGATTCATAATGACTGACAATTAAAAATGATCATGTTTAAGATGTTGGACCAGTTCGACCTGAGGGTCTCCCACGCCATAAGCGTCGCAGGGGTGAGGCAGAGACAATGGATTCCGACAGGACTCTCCAGGCCGTGCAGAGAAACTTGGAGGAATTGACCCACCAAATCCCTATGGCTGCCGTGGAGGACTTGCCGGAAGCCATGCAGAGACGGGTGGTAGGAGTACCACGAGACTGGGTTAGATTATTCCGCCGTGTGGCCACTGCAGTTACGTTCTATAGGAACACGACTTCTGGGCAGGGACCTCAGGAGTAGACAGATTTTATATATTAGATGACTGTATAGTTTTGAGACTGAACATGATGGGGCATAAGCCCAAGTTTTGTACGAGATTATGGATCCAAATTTTGTAAAGTTTTTGACACTCCGATGATATATATACAGCGATATTTGATGTGATGTGATAAATGTATCAAATGTATGATGTTTTTGATGATTAAAAATTATTGTATTGAATGATTAATATGCCAATCTAAAGCTTGATTAGCTAATGAGTCAACAAACCAATTGTCAGCTCGAGGAATATGAATGAATGTTAAAAATTGAAATGGCCTTTGTAACAAACGTACCCTCAAGAACAATCGTAATAAAAAAGGATCTCGTACCCGATAAGTGTTGTTCAACTGCGACACCACCAGCTGAGAGTCCAAGAAAACTACCAACGAATCAACACCCAAAGATATTGCCTCCGAGAGTAGATGAACGACTGCAGTGTATTCTGCTATATTATTGGAAGCAGGACCAATGCAGACCCCTCTTGATACCAACAGCTGACCGGAAGGATAATGAAGCACCCAAGTCGCGGAAGCTAAGTTCCGGGTGTGTCTACTAGCACCATCGGCGAAACCAAAATGACTCATGACATCCGACACAACCTGCCAAAGCAGATCAAAAACATCACCAACTCATCAAAGATCGAAAATCAACCAGATATGTACAAAGCAAAACTACTATATACAAAAGAAACATGCCAGGCCGAAGCCTAGGCATAATACTTCTTCAAATAGAGCCCATTTCTGGGCTTCGGCAACTCGTTCCCTTCAAAATCAACCAAGGTATATGCTCCTTTCTTAAGGACTTTTTTGATGATAAAGGGGCCATACCACATAGACTTAAACTTTCCTGCCCCCAAGGCATCCTTTTCTTGGGCATAGACCAAAACAAGGTCACCTTCCGAAGACCCTAGGCTTAACCGCCTTATCGTACTCAACTTTGTACTGGTTTTATGCTTCTTCCATTCATCGTGGCGATCACCGCTCGCTCATCAGATGTTCCAGATAGCAGTTTGAGGAGACCTCAGACTGAAGTGTCGTGGAAGAAGCTCAATACCTAATTAAGAGAAGGAATCCAAACATTCAATGGAAATAATGCATTCCACCACGTGACCAACCGAAACGGAGTAAAGCCGCTTGCGCTTTTATCGTACGTCCCGTATGCCTGCAAGTGTGATAGCATAATATGCCAGTTGGATCTATGCTTATCAATTTTCCTTTGAAGAATTGTCTTCAAGGATTTATTCACGACTTCCACTTGCCCATTGGCCTGAGGATAATATGGAGATGAATGCTCCTGCCGGAAACCCAATTTGAGAGCCAACTCAGCCATCATACTATTCTGAAAATGACTGCCATGGTCAGTGACAATCTCTCTAGGTATACCAAAATGAGTGATAACTTGGTTGAAAAGGAACAAAGCTGCAGTCTCACCATCGTTCCCAAAAGTAGGCATAGCCTCGACCCACTTCGTAAAGTAGTCTACTGCTACGATAATGTACTTGTGACCTTTTGCCGAAGGCGGGTTACAAGTAGTATAATCCATACCCCACTTTGTGAAGGGTCCGACAGTAACGACTGGAAAAAGCGGAGCTGGATGAGAGCGCATTTTTCGAGTATACACTTGACAAGGATGACACTTCTTGACCGATTCAATACAATCTTTGAAAATCGAGGGCCAGAAGTAGCCAGCACGCAAAATCTTTTGGGCTATAGCAAGCCCTGATAAATGACCCCCACAAGCTCCACCGTGAGAATCATTGAGCACAGCCTCGGCTTCTTCGAAAGTTAAGCAGCGTCTTAGGATTGAATCAACCCCTCGACGGTACAAAGCATCACCAATAATCAGATAATTCTTGGCTAAGTGACGCAGCTTACGGCGCTCATCTTTCGAAAAAGAAGAGGGAAACTTCGCAGTCTGGAGATACACAATGATATCCCTATACCAAGGATCTTGTGGAGAGATTAGAAACAAGTGTTCGTCCGGAAAGGACTCATCATAGATCATCTCCTCTCCACAAGGCAACTCGGAGATCAATTCCG
This sequence comes from Pinus albicaulis, assembly GCA_034641835.2. Classification (NCBI taxonomy): domain Eukaryota; kingdom Viridiplantae; phylum Streptophyta; class Pinopsida; order Pinales; family Pinaceae; genus Pinus; species Pinus albicaulis. Next base: position 471,045,762 of record CM076573.1, read on the forward strand.
CAAAAACTAATGACTTCTTGGATTTGGCAGACATGAACTCGAGATCAAATTCTTGTAAAATCAAAATCCATCTATTATATTTGCCCCCAATCACTCGCCTGCTGAGGACAAACTGAAATGGATTGGCAGCTGCCAAGACATAAGTTTTGCGAAGAATAATGTAATGCCGGAGTCGCTGCACAGCATGAACTGCTGCTAAGGCTAATTTTTCTATCGGAGTATATCGAAGTTCAGGTCCTACCAGTCCTCGACTAAGGTAGTAAATAACATGCTCTGAAAGAGCATCATCCTTCTGAACCAGAACCATACTAATGGTAGATTCTGCTGTAGCCAGATACAAAAGAAAATCTCTGCTATAATCGGGTGGACTCAGTAAAGGAGCAGAGGTCAATGCCTTTTTCAAAGCATCGAACGAGCGTTGAGCGTAGTCATCCCAAAGAAAAGGAACTCCTTTCTTCAACAGTCTCATATATCCCTTTGTGATCTCAGCATAGTTGACGATAAACCTCCGAAGAAAATTAGACTTCCCTTGGAGACTTTGAAGCTGACGGATTGAAGACGGGGGAGGCAATCGAAGTATTGCCTCAACCTTGAAGGGATCTACCCTTATCCCTTCCCTAGACACGATAAATCCCAACAGCCGACCGGATGTTACCGCGAAAACGCACTTGTTCGGATTCAAACGAATTTTATAAAAACGACATCTTTCAAATACTTGCCGGAGGTGACCTGGATGATCCATCCTCTTTCGAGAATGAGCAGCTAGATCATCTAAGTATGCCTCTATGATTTTCTTGATGTCGTGGAAGGCGTAAGACATGGCCCGCTGAAAAGTAGCTCCAGCATTTTTAAGACCAAAAGGCATTTTCTTATATGCAAACGTACCCCAGGGACAAATAAAAGCAGTCTTATGTTGATCTTTTGGATGGATAGTAATTTGATTATAACCAGAGAAACCGTCCATGAAGGAGAAAATCTCGTTACCGGCACACTCGTCAATAATCTGATCGATGAATGGTGTGGGGTAATTGTCTTTAGGACATGCCTTATTTAGGTCTCTGAAATCGATGCACACTCGAATCGTTCCTTGCTTTTTATCTACTAGAACGGGGTTTGAAACCCATTCAGTCAGAGGAACTGGGAAAATGAATCCCGCCTTAAGCAGCTTTTCAACTTCAGCTTTGATAGCTGCTGCCTTCCTAGGATTGACTGGACGAAGCTTTTGCCTGACCGGCTTAGCGTTTTCATACGTCTTGATCTCATGCTGGACGATAGATGGGTCTATGCCAGGCATTTCCTCATAAGACCAAGCAAATACATCCCTATACTCTTTGAAGAGCTCGGTATAGATTTGAATCTCTTCACGGGAACATTCAGCTCCAATGAAGACATTCTTGATAATATTGGGATCCCTGGAAATGTTCACCGGGATAGTAGGAGAGATCACAGCCATGTTCCCTTCAGCATAAACCTGTGTTGGTGCCAAAGGGTTCAAGACTGGGTGAACAGGTCCAGGAGACTGAGGACTTGGAAAACTAGTTTCGACTTCGTTCAAGTCAGGTAGGAAGGAAGACCGATGATGCAAGTCATCCCACGGTCTATCTATACCAGTCATGGCCTCCAGGATTGCTTCTTCAGATGGAAGAGTGGTATCAAGACAATCCTAGGCTGAAGAAGAACTAATCGTCCAAGCCGGAGCCACATCACCATCCAACTCTTCCGGTGAAAGAGGAGCTGGAACAGATTCTGCAGTGTCAACAATAGACTGATATGCAATCTCAGCTGCAGAAATCAGAAATGCCATTCCACCCACTTGACCTTCCGCTAATGTGGCAGTAGGGGAAGGTAAAGTCCAAGGGTCCGAAAAATAATGAGTTCTGAAGAACTCTCTTTGAAGGGGAGCCTTGGAGGATGAAATAGCATTAATATGCACCGTAGGAGGAGGAAGATCGAAAGTACCCATCAAGGAAGAATACATTCCAACTCCTAGATTCTCGACAGGCGCCTTAGTATTATCCAACTTAGGAACAGATGAGTCAGGAGGCGCATTCAGGTCTACCTGAGGACAGTCCAGTTGATCCACTGTGACAATCCTCCCTTCGTGGGGGAAACATACAATTCGAAATAATGAGGATGCAATGGAATCCATCTCATATATCCAGTTCCTCCCCAACAGAAGGTTGTAGTCCAAGGCTGCATCCACTACCTCAACCTCTATGTTGACAGTTTTGCCCCCAACACAGATGGGCAAAGCTGGGACAATACCATGGGGTCTATGAGAATGGCCATCGAACGCAGTAAGAACAGTGCTAGATGGAACAGCTTTGGGAGATCCAAGTGTCTTCCAGCATGCGAGAGACATCACGCAAGTAGAAGTACCCTCATCAACAACCGTTCGAAAGATATTGCACTTCCGATACGTCGATTTAATATGAAAAGCCATGTGATGAGGAAGTATCTTCTTAAAATTAGTCATATCAAAAGTGATCAGAAGAGAATTTTTCGGATCAATAGCCCCAATGGCAGTGAGAAAATCACTGCGCTGAGCCGGACAAGACTGGAGTACCTCTAAAGCTGACATAGCACAAGGACTCTGTGCCAGATCTTCTACAATCGAGTAGTTATGGGCAGCCCTCATGTTCGGATTAATCGTTGACCGCTTAGAAGATGCTTTTGGCATTCGAGGCATAGACTCAACAGTTGGCTTCGTAATGTGAAGCGGCTCAGTAGCATCAGGAAATTCCTTAGCTTTCGAAGATTCCTCTCCGCCATAATCACGGGATCTCGTAGCGATATCCGCGTGAGCACTCATCATAAAAATGTTCGATGGAATTTCCCCTTCCTGGGTGCCCCCAGAGGAACCCCTAGGATTTTGGTTCGCGCCAACAACTAATTGCTGCCCTTGGGGAAAAGGGTTTGTTAACACAGCCTGGGAACTAGAAGAACCCTGCTGGCTTAACAAGCGCTGAGCATCCTGAATTTTAGGGCAAAGGTGTGTGAGATGGTCTCCAGCACAAAGCTTGCACGAAAACTTCACTTTCTTTTTCTCCTTTTGACCCTCACCAACACGCTCGTTGGTTTTATTTGCATTGCCCTTCCCGTTCTTGCCCTTCTTCTTGTTATTACATCCCTTCTTCTTCCCATCGCATTGTTGATTTCCTTTTGGGACCTGGCTTGGACAAAGATTAATGGACAAAGACTGGGAGGTGATGAATCAAAGAGGCACAAATTTCCACCGTAAGGAGCAAAGATTGTAAAGACAATCGCCGCTAGCTTGATTAAGCAGTCGTCGGTGACTACTACGGGACTGTTCGACAAGCTCCGTCACCATGGACCGGGTTTAGTTTTCTACAAATCCAATTTGGAAAGCGAGGAGAATGTGGCAAATACTTATGCAAGCAACCTGCATCAGAACAGATCGCTTCTAATCGTCGCCCTAAAAATGGCCCGCTCCTCAGAAAATACCCCAGATAGGGATACATCTTTTGAAATATCTGACTGCAGAGATTTCAAAAACCACTCGAGAAGGAATTCACCTGGAATATGAGATTTGATAAGCCTCTTCCTTCTCCTCCATTCCTGAATGTGATCAGAAATGTGAGTTGCCTCATCCTGCTTAAAATTAGCCAGGAGTTCGGTCCCAGCCTCATATCTGACAGGCAAATGAAAATGGTTTAGAAATGTGACAGCCAGTTCTCCAAATGTGGCGAAACTGCCCCCAGTGAGCTCGATATACCATTTGGCAGCATTTCCAGTTAGGGTGCGTTGAAATAATCTCAACCTGATCGAGTCATCGATCAGGGAGTTTGAAGAGCACCATAAGTGGAAAGTGGTGATGTGGTCCGCCGGATCCTCTCCATTCTTACCTTCAAACTTTGGAATGTCTGAAGGAAGTTTGGTCGGGACCGGAGGCCACCCCGGACTATAATGAATCGGGTCATTAGTCAACTTCGACAAATCTGGCAAGTTTAACATTGCCAGAAACGGTAAGCGAGGCGGAGCCTGAGAATTCCATCCTTGAGGGGATGGATTCCCAACATTCTGAAAAGAATAGCCTGGATTTGATGAGGCACCAGGCTGCCAGAAAGGACTCGGAGAAAACAGAGAAGAACCTCCTCTCCACGCCGAGTTACCAAAGCCCAGACCAGTTCCCCCCGCTGAAGTGTTGAATGAAGAGGAGAGCCCCTGATAGGGGTTCCAAGCATTAGACAGAGGAGAAAAGGTCTGATAAGCACTCGATGAAGGGAAAGAAGCATTCCCTTGATGACCTGTGAAGAACTGATTCCCTGCCCCCGCTGTAGTAAAGACAGGATTCCATCCCGTAAAAGTAGTCGAACTTTGCCCCCCAGACCAAGGGTTGAAACTCTGGGTCTGGGACGTAAACGGAAATGACCCTAAAGAAGGATTGGAACTAGGAATATGCCCAGTCCGAAAGGGGAAACCCTGAAACGAAGCTGATCCACTAGCCATGTTAGACATGGGTGTAGATCCAACTACACCAGCGGAAAAGGAAAAAGAGGGATTCCCACTAAAGGGCATCCCTGAACAGAAGGGACCAGAATGAGAAGCATGTGCTTGGGTGAACCCAGAGCCAAACACAACAGCACTAGAAGCAATCAAAGATGAAGCAATAGTGCCCCCTGCTTCAACAGAAGCAGGAGTCTGAATGCCTGCAGCACTCACGGTAGAAGCCGCGTTCCCAGTCGTGGCCATCGAAAGATAAGAATGATACGGAAGATCCGGCGGTCTCTCAGACTCCGGTCCGATGTACTGAAGAACAAACGGATGATCAGGAGGAAGAGGAGATGGACCTGTAGCAGGAGGCTCAGGTACGTCTTCAATTTGAAAATCTCCTTCCTGAGGAAACAAAACTCGCGAGGTGAGCGGAACGCTCCTCTCGGGACCGACACGAGAATCAGCTATGAAACCTTCAGACCTTGGTGGAGGATCTCTCTCCATAGCGTCAGACTCCACAGGGTGGTAACCACCTGCTAAATCACTCCTATGCCTTCTCGAAGAAGGCTCTGCACTCTCGGGAGATAACCCCCGGATTCTCCTCGAACGTCGAGGCGCTTGATCAGCCACTTTTATAGATTTTATAAATTAGACTCAAAAAAGTGAAAAGCTAGGCAAGCTAGGAGCAAAAGAGCACTCACTAAAATAAAAATCCCTGAGAAACAGCAAGCAAACAACCTCCAAGTATTTCCGCTCTGGGTGATGAGGACCGGACACCAAAATACAGGAAAGCGAAGTATAGGACCTCCCGAAAGCAGTCTGGGATGATTAGGGCCCAGAACAACTAGCGAAGGTATCAAAAACAGTTACGCCGACCTCCTAACGACAGCCTTTGCCGGCTCAAGCACCCAAGCTTCGCAAGGGCACCCCCCAGAAGTACTGCTGAAAGTGATGCGACGTCTGCCTCAGGTACCACGGGTATTCCCCCCCGCAGTCACCTATGTGGAACCTAGGAGTGGCAACTATGGACACCAATCCGTATCAGAATCTGGGCGGAACGGTCTTGAGGTCGGATTCAGCCAATCGGAGAGGGGTATCCCTCTTCTCAGCCTTCACTTCCCCTCGCGCTTGACTCTCGGATGAGAGCTTTCCCAGTCCACCTCACGGAGTTGGATTTCGCTCAATTAATCAACTTCTATGTTTTTTTGAGCGGACTTGGAGAGTTAACTCTCCACTCACCTATTCCAAGGCCCTACAACCTAGCTAGTTGGTGATTGACACTTAGAAAAACTTGCTAGTTGATTTTAGATTAAATCGCTTATTTTAAGGGCTGTTATGTTAAGTCACAAGGATATGGAGATGAAACGTATGGTGTTTTTGACGCAAAAGAAATTAATAAAAACTTAACTACATGCACATGCAGTTCTTTGTCTTTCGATGAAGAGCAATCTCTATACAGGTTCTACGAGACTAAAAATTGTATTTTTTCTTTTCAAAAAGCAAACTCACACTCACAAAAACTAAGAAATTGACTAAATGATTCAATGCACCTAATGCAAATCACTACAAGCATGTAAATCCTAAGATGCAAATCTCTTAAAGCGGAGTGAAATTCCCAAAAAGTCCTTTAGTTTTAACTCTTCTTTTGTTGTCCAGAAAGCTAATTCTTGAAATCAAGAACTCTTAAAATAAGGACACCAAAAACACTTAAAAACAAGAAGAAGAAATCAAGTGACAACTCCTCCTCAAAATCAAGCCTAAAACTAAAGCAAGAAACTTCACAAAAGCTTCAAAAGTTGTAGCAAACGAAAATGAAAATGCAACAACAAAAGCAAATAACAAGTGAAAATGTTTTTTAAGCCTTTGAAATGCAAAAACAAAAAGCAAAGCAAATGTTTTTTGAGCTTTTTAGTTTTATAAAGAAAGAGCTCGAAAAGACCAAGCACAACTATCAAAAATCCAAACCAAACAAGACTGAATTTCAAGCACAAACTTCAACAATGCTCCCAAACCTTATAAGGCTAACTCGTAGCAAGATCAATAAGAGCAAAAGAAGACCAGAAAACTCAGCCACTCAGCCTAGACAAATAGTGCAAACTCGTCGCAAACAAAAACTCCAAAGAAGCAAGAAAAGCTCTTCAAAAAGTTGCAACAAAACCTAGCCTATGGAACTCAAGAAAACCAATAAAAAACGAAGCAAAAATCGCAATGCGAAGCACAACACAAAGATAGGAGCGAGTAAGTGAGCAAAAGCTCTCTGTTCTGATAAAGCAGAACAACCAAGAATGCTCAGAAAGCGATCTTGGAACTCAATCCAGAAGTGCCAGCACCAGAAACAACACTTTGCCAAAAAGACTAGTTTTCAATCAAACGAAAGAGAGAAAAGATCTGAAACCACTTCCTTCACACTCCAGTAAGTACAGAGACACTGTAGACACAGGCCTCCACAGCCAGAAAGGACAAAAAAGTCAAGAATCCCAAAAATTCAAAATCTGCCTAGGTATACGCTACTTCACAGCTATGCAACCAGCGTGCATACGCGTCTGTGCTAAGGGAAACTCGCGTATATGCGGGTTCCTTTAGACAAACTTGCGTGTATACGCGACTGTGTGCAGAAAAAAAGCGCGTATTCCAAGGTAAATAATGAAAAAACAAAAAGGACAAGCCTGGAAAAGACACCAGGACTTCAGACTGACTGCAAGAAAGTAAACTGGACTGCAAATGAAAGATAAAACTGTCGGCAACCTACCAAACAGCTGAAACAACCCAACAGGAGAATCACAAGAATGTGATCCCCAGTGGAGTCGCCAGTTCTGTTTCGGGGAAATGTCACCCTAGAGGTTCGTTGGGTTACAACCTCCACAGAGCAGGGGCATGCTACTTAACAGAGACTCACACAACCATGCACGTTCAGAAAAACTAAATAGAGCAGAATGAGAAAGTTACCCGTAGGTCCCACGGTTGAAGAAGATCCTGCAGGGTTCAAACCCCCAGCAACCGTCCTTCCTTCTTAACCTGAAATACAAGAAGAAACCAGCACGAAGAACAAGTTGTACAGCATATATTTACTCTAAATGTTAGTGAGATTCATATAAAACATTAAATAAATCATAATGAATGCTTGTATAACAAATATTCTCATACATAAAAGCATACACTAACACGTTTATTTCGGGAACAGCATGGTACTTCTGTATTATAAATAGCATGTACAAAAGTAACGAGTGGAGAGATCACCTGATCCTTCCACGGCCTTCGCAGACCGTCGTCCGGATCCGTCCAGCCCTTGCCTTGCTAAGACTCCTTCCAAACTGGTGTATACGAGATGACATATAAAGGGATGTGCATCTCAAGGAAACAAGGGTTTCCTATAATGAACTGGGAAAGTGCAGGAGGCACGGGGAATCAGACTTGGATAGGGAATACCAACAGAGTATAATATCAATAATTCTCTCTCTCCCTTAGGCCATACACATGAGGGGCTTTTATACTCCCTCCAATTAGTTTCAACAGTTGGAAACAGTTGGCCACGTGCTGGGGTGGTTGAACTACCTGAGTAACCATCGACCCAGCCCGAAAATAGGGAATTTTATATATTTTTTAATCATTTTAATGGCATACGCGGAAAAGTCTAGCTGGACTTGCGTATACACGCGGAAAAGCACGGGCATAGTCGCGTATGGGGATTTTTACACTGTTTTTAAGTGAATTTGTCCAAGTCTGTAGGAATGGGTGCCCAAAACCATCTAAGCAATCATGAATCATGTCAAGGTGAGAAATGATGCTATAACATCCATTCAGTAAAAGTAGGCTATTTTTCCTCCTCCATTGGGTATAAATTTGGAACACATCTTAGGCACATTTTAGATCACTCTTCTTTTGTTTATGTGAAGTTAATTCTTTGTGGAAGACCAAGATCCTGCACAAACTTATTCTCTATGATAGACTGAGTTCATGAGAAGAACTAATATCTAAGGGAGACCAACTTCATGAGAAGACCTAATTTATGAGGTAGAAGACCTAATTTATGACGCAGAAGGCCTAATTCCTGAGACAGAGAGAATAGTATGAATTATGAGTCAGATAGATGACTGAATTGTGAGCATACCAGGCTAAATTGTTTGGATAGGAGATTGACTTGTCCAAAGGGAAGTTGGACCACGTGTGACCAGGATTACGGTACTATTCAATTTTACTTTGTGTGTGACTTGAAGAATTAGATGTATCATTTTTTAACTTAATAATTTATCTAAGGAAAAATGTTATTTGGTTTTCCCCCATGTGGGTTTTCCTAGGGTAAAATGTTTCTCTTGTTTGGTTGTCTATTTATGATCCTACTATCACTTTTGCTTTATTGTTGAATATCTTATGTGTAATTACTTAATGATGAATGTAAATAAGAAATGATTTAAATTAAAAATCATTAGAAGTAATTATTAGCTTGAATACCTATGAAAATTCAACATGGTATCAGAGTGTAGTTTATAGAGCATCCATTAAGGGAATCTCAAAAATTAAGTCTAAACCAAATTGAAAAAACTCTGAAACTGTGAAAGGAAAATCATATGGTGCCAAGAATAATGAATTTTTAATGAAGCAAAGATCTATTGATGGAATCTTTAATGTATATAGGAAGAGGGTTGAATCCCTAAGTTCTAGGTCTCGGTCCATTTATTACAAAATCGAAGGCCTCAAGCCTTGAAGAAGTGGAAATAAACCTCAAATTTTGTGAAATAAGGTCGAGAAGGCCTCAAGGTCTATTGCAATAAGCTGAAAATCCTCAGAAGAAAGAAACAAGGCCAAGTATCTTAGAAAGACACAAATTTGACTGATGTACTACCTAAGACCATTTTATCACGTCAACAAGGAGGCATACTTAGACCATTGAAGCATACATTGTTTTTCCAATGACATCAACTCATCAACAAGGAGAATATTTGTTTATAAAAACATGAACTTGTGATGGAATATGCCCTTTTTTTTGTACTAAACTGATCGTAAATGTACTGGAAATCCAAGCCACTATGACTAAGGTCAAGGAGTCTCACGAAGCAGCCAAAAGAAATTCAAAAATATCTTTGTCTAAGGATAAGCCAACAAAGTCATCTTTTGTGCATGAAGTCTATTTTTAATCCTTGGTCTGATAAAAGATATCGATCATATTGTCTAAAGGAATTTTCACATTACACATTGTTTCAATGAAAACACATTACAACGATGATATGTTCAAAGAGAGGTATGAGCCCTAAGACCAACAAATTTATAAGTCTATGGATTGATGTTAGGATAAAATGTATGTATCATTGCTCAATTTACTTGCAGAAATCTCGTTTGGCTACATTCTTATTAAGTCCAAATATAGAAAATGATCACCAAATAGCTTTATCAATGAATATGTTTGGTTGAAAATACATGTATCAAAGTTGATAAGACTACGATTTTCTCCTTGAAGGACTAGGTTTAGTTAGATCATAGGACTAGATCTGATTTGTTTCCTTTAAGGGAAGTTATGCTAACTATTAAAGGAGTCCCTCCATGACCTACAATTTCAGTGATAAGACTGATATATTATCTTCAATCATTCCCATGAAGCTATACGAAAATATTGTTGGATATGTTGCATGAAATTCATTTCAGATGAAAGCATCATAATTTGGGTTATGACTCAAAGAAAGATAAGGCTAGTACTGAATTTTGAAGTGTGATATAATGAACTTGTGTTCTTTCTTGAATATTTTTTGTTGTGTTCAGAGGCAGGATTTTGAAGCTACAAGCTCTTAAAGAATTAATGTCATTCGTTTTCATGGAGCTTAAACTGTTAAGTAAAGGCCCTAGAATATGCATTACATATGTCGACGATAAGGTATGTCTTATGTTCTATTATTTAGGTAGTCAAAATAAGGTCATTGTCACTAATATATACTCGAAGAAAGCATACCTTGATGGAACAAGTTCGTTGGATATGACAAGCTTACAAGATTGGAGAACGAAGTCCTCTTTAGAAAAATGATTCACTTACAGGACTAGAGGTTTTCTTTTATATCACCACTAATATGATTCCTTGATCATCTCTTGGATTGAAAAATTCAAAATCTATGTTTAGCTTAAAATACATGGTTGGTAGAATATCACTACTAGTAATGTTGAAGCAGCAACTAAGTATGTTATGGGTTTATCATATTTCTCTCTTAATAAATGCATCTCATTGGAAGATCCTTGATCTTGACACATTTTCTTAGTCTAATATCAAGAGGAACATCCTTCATGATTGTTGGATAAGGCATTGGGACTCTATGGAATTTGGACATTTGGATATGGAAAGGAGAATTTGCATGTTACAAAGTCTTTTGGACTTGTAAAAGGTGTAAAATGAGTGTTTGAAAAACAAGGTTCGTAAACCCTGGAATACTAGAAGTCTTGGATGTGAAAATCCTAGGGTTTTTTAATAAGACCCTAGATCTAGACCTAGATTAATGTTTCTGCTATGAGAATAAACCCTAGCTCTTGTAAGGAAGGAATAACATCGTATTGATGATAAGGGTGAGGTTGATAAAGTTACAAGATGAATACAAGAAGGAAAATATTAAGAGCAAGTTGACATTTCCCTACAATCTTCAAAATATAAGTACTTTATATCTCTCTCCCTTGATTATTATTGTTGTTTTTGTTTTACTACTAGTTATCCTCTTCTCGTTGTTTCTTTTGCTGGGTTGTAATTGTTCTTCTATGGCCTCCTAGTGAGGACTATAGGTACATAACGAAGGCTACTAAGGCTCTAGAATCATATGGAAGTGGTGGAAGAACAAAGCAAATATTTTGAAAAGAGGACTCTCCCAATCAAAGATTTTTTTTAGAGATATTGTACTAGATGAGGTATGATCTTAGAGGGAGTAGATTGAGATGAAAATTTGAATTATACCTTGATTGTGACAAAGGGAATTCATTGATGAATTCTAAATGGATCTAAAATATCTATTGTTTAGCAGATGGTAGCATAGAGTGATATTTGAGAATACAAGGTTCTCCCAAAAAGAGGGAGAGGATCATGAAAAGGCATTTTGATAAGAATCTGGATTGAGGGAAAAAATTTGCTAAAAATTCAAAGTGCTCAAAAGTGCTCCAAAATAGAACGACTGGATAGGTCTCGTCGCCAGGAATCCGACACACTTTATTTCACTCAAATCGGATTTTGTATGTGAAAGTTAGAGCCTGTTGTCTGCTTGACCAAATAGGCGAATTTTCAAAAAAAAGGGTCAAACAGGGTCAAAGGTCAAATTTTAGGTTTTTATCTGGCCCAATAGGAAGATGAAATGTGTTAAGATGTGGTTGGTAAAATCTTTAGGATCATTGGTAATTTGTGATTGGTTTGTGGAGAACCAATGGGATGTTTTATCAAAGGTTTGAGCAGAGGCAAGAAGGGCCAGCCCTTACCACTTAACTGTGGCCCATGACCTATGGTAGAGCACTTATTTCTAATGACCCGGAGTTATACTTTAAACATGGGTTATGTAACCCTTAAACCATGTATTAAGCCGCAAGCGCTAATCATATTTTCTTAGATTTGTATTTTGTAAATGAGCTTAGTGTGTTAAGCTACCAGTTAACCCATGTTCAAAATTTAATTAAGCTGTTATTTTTTGGCAGAAAAACTGGCGGAGCCCCCAATTTCGGTGCCACTTCCACATTTGGCGAAGCTAACTGGAGTTCTCTCCAAATTTGGAGGGGTTTCCTAGGCCAGAATTGAATGAGGCATAACTGAAACATTTTTCAACCAATTTTTCTCATAAAGAGTCAATTCTAAGTGATTTCGAGGCTCTGAGAATGATGGTGTAGGTTTCAGAGGCAGAGGAGCACTTCTGTAAGTTTTTTTTTTCACTTTGAAGATTAAAGGAGCCCAGGGCCACCAAGAGGGGAGGACATGTCTAGATCACCTAAGGACCATTTGTAGAGCTTGAAGAATCTATTTTGAGGTTTTTGAGTCTTCTAAATCCAATGGATCAAGTTTCAAAGCCATTGGAGCACTTTAGGTGCATGTAATAAACTAATTTACCATTAATCCAAAGAGAGACAAGCCATTGAATCAGGTCCATGGAGATGTAGCCCAGGAGGGGTGAACTTCGTTATCAGCTATTGTGTAATGTGTTTGATGTGTGTTCTTTATCTGCAATTTACATGTTGTACATGTGTTTTTAACAGCTATTTTACTTAATGAATTTCTCATAAAAGGCACTTAAACTTGACACATAAACACTCATATAAGTGGCTAATTTGAGACGATCCTAAACACATTTATTTAATACTGATGAGGGAGCTAGCACAGAAAAACTAGTTTTCCCATATTCATATCGAGTTGTAGAAATCTATACAAAATACATGTATGTCATATATTCTCCTAATCTAACAATATTATACACAGAATCACTTCTACTTATCTTTGCAGAAATTTAAAACACAATCGCCAATTACAATATCATGAAGAAAGATCAATCACACACAACATAGATAATTTTACCGGGTAAATATTATAGCTAAAAACCCCACTATATTCTATTGTATATTATATCATGGATCATGAAACAATTACATACCAAGCTCTAATCCAAGAGCTCACAGTACATGAACTAATTGTCTCACACTGTCATACAAAAATTGGCAAGTTCCTTAGCCAATTTACTGTCTCCAGACAGCCTGCCTCCACTGTGCAATCCCCGCTGATAGAAATCCCAGAATGAATGAAATCTTGTATGCCTTGACTGTGCAATTCTCATGGGCACATCCAATGTGTGTGTGGTTGCATGTGTGTAACCGGATAATGTCACAACTGATAGTTTACTTCCCTTTCACCTAGAACTCGGCTGGGTCTCCACTAGATCTGACATGCATGCAGTTAATAATAGTAAATATTCAGTTGCATGTGAGACCACTGATTGTGAATTAATTAATAATTAATTAACTTGATCTCTCACTAGTGTATCTTCAGTTACAACTAGCACAACTGAGTTTAACTCACTTAAGTGATTTAAACTACTTTACAACTTGCACAATTGCACTTCCAACTCTGTTACAACTTCGAATCACTCAGTTACAACTAAGTCAACCTGCATGTCCCACCAACCAACCACTTAGCTTGAAATTCCTTTAGCTAACTGATTTTCCACTTCAGTTAACTATTTCCAAGTGCTCATTGAGAATAGAATATAGTTTATTGTCCAACTAATATTAAGGAATAATAATAGCAGACATGCATCTATAAATAGACATGAATTCTATAAATATAATTTTCACATACATCTATAAATAAACATACACCTAAAAATAGCTTGGGCTCCATCCTAGTGTAGGTGCTTCATTTTGACTAGGATCTTCTTGTTGAATCTCAACACTCCCTCTCAACAAGAAAGGGATTATCCTTCACCTAGATCCTGTCTCTATGGTATTCGAATTTTCTCCTCATGAGCACCTTTTTTCAGAATATCTGCATCCTGACCTTTCGTGGGAATGTACTAAAGCAACATGATTCTCCTCTACACACAATCTCTGAGATGATGGTACCAGATATCTATATGCTTAGATCTATCATGAAACACAGGATTAATAGAGAGTTTAATGCAACTTTGATTATCACAATGAATCATTGTCGGATCCATATGAGAACCAGACAAACCAACCAATATCTTTCTCATCCAGATAGCCTCACATGCAGCTTGACTCGCTACCATGTATTCTGCTTCTGCTAAACTGAGTGCCACGGATCTCTGCTTCTTGTTGTACCAAGAAACAATTATAGATTCAATGCTAAAGATCCCCCCTGATGTGCTCTTTCTATCCGATGGACTTCCCGCCCAATATGCATCCATGAAGCCATGCAACTTCACTCCATCTGTCTTTTTGTACCATAAACCATACTTTGATGTGCCCCTCAAGTATCTCAAGACATGCTTACCCGCCTTCCAAAAGAGCTTGTTAGGATTAACCATAGCTTGACTCAGTTGGTTAACCGCATAGCAAATTTATGGTCTCGTGTTCACTCAATACATTAGCGAACCCACTAACTGTCGATAGACAGTAGCATACACTACCTCCCCAGAAGTAGCATCCTCTTTCCTCCATTTTCCTGGAAGATGAGTATCCATGGGTTTGCACCCCTCCATGTGAGACTTACCCAGTGTCTCCCTTGCATACTTTCCTTGAGACACAAAAATTTCACCATCTTGTTACCATATTTCCAATCCAAGGAAATAATGAAGGAGGCCCATATCCTTCATTTTGAACTCCCTTGCAAGATCCTCCTTGCATGAGTGTATCATCTGCTTATCACCAGCCAATATTAATTCATCAACATAAAGAACAATGATTAAAAGTTTACCCTCCACCAAAATTTGGTATAGGTTTGCATCTGCTTCACTTTTGGTGAAGCCTAGTCCGGTGAAATAGTTGTCTATATGAGTGTACCAAGCACGGGGTGCTTGCTTCAGCCCATACATCGCTCTTTTGAGTCGGCCCACATGTAACTCATTGTTGAAGATATCGAAACCTTCAGGATGCTCTATGTACACCTTCCTCAATGATCTCATTTAGAAATGTAGTTTTCACATCCATCTGATGAATGCGCCAGCCCATCTGCGCTGAGTGAGAAAGGATTGTCATTATGGAATAATACCTTGCGACAGGTGAAAAGGTCTCTTCATAATCTATCCCCTCGATCTGTGAGAAGCCCCAGGCCACAAATTTGGCCTTGTATTTCTCCACACTCCCATCAACAGCTTGCTTTACCTCATAGATCCATCTCGAACCTACCACTGATTTATCAACCAGCCTTGGAACAATTACCCAAGCACTATTTTTGACAATGGATTCATACTCCTCCACCATTGCATCTACCCATGTGGGCTCCTGCACTACTTCCTGAAAGGAAGATGGTTTAGTCACAATACATTTTCTCATGAGAGCCATGTATCCAGTAAATCAGTCAAGAGATTGTCTTTGTCTGTGTTGTGAAGGAAGGTCTCCTACATTCTGTGCAGTATCAAGTCTCACCCTATCAGCTTATGTGGTATGCCTTCTTCCATTTCTGATGGATGTCTCTGCGAGAGTGGATTCCTCCACTCCATGAACCTCCTCATGTGGCTTATATACATCTTGAGACTCCTCTTTGGGAACCAGCAGTTCCTCCTCTGCATGCAAGTCCATCTCCCTCTCAAGCCACAACCGCATGGCTTTCCCCTCATCAAATTTTATATCCCGTCGCACAACAGTCATTCTGTCGTTTGGCAAATACACACGATAATTATGGGGTGTTTCTGTGTACCCCACAAAAATCCCAACTTCAGCAGTCAGCTCCAGCTTCTTCCTGGCGTCCTTGGTCACATGCACATAAACAGATGAGCCAAAAATCTTAAAGTGTGAAACATCTGGTTTCTTACCAGTGAAAGCTTCTTTAGGTGTACCCATGCCAAGTACTATATGAAGACAACGGTTTTGTACATAAACCACAGTGTTGCATGCTTCCGCCCACAAATGCATTGGTAGGCCTTGATCATGCAACATTGCTCTTGCTGCACCCACAACCGTTCTGTTATTCCACTCCGCGACCCAATTTTGTTGTGGTTTATGAGGCACTATGAGTTCTCTTCGAATTCCTTCCTTTCTGCAGAAGTTCTTGAATTCATTAGAGATGTATTCTCCACCATTATTGCTCCTAAGAGCCTTCACTTGCTTCCCCCACTCTTTCTCCACCAATGCCTTAAACTCACAAAACTTTGAGAATTTTTTATCTTTCTTTTGTTTGAAGAAGATCCAGCATTTACGAGAAAATTCATCAACAAAGATTACGTAGTACTTATGTTTTGTTTTTGAAGCAACCAAGAACAGTCCACACACGTCTGTGTGAAATATCTCAAGGATCCCTGAGGCACGATTCTCCTTCTCATGAAATGTGGACTTTACATACTTCCCCATGGTTCAACCCTTGCACTGATCTAATTGAGCAAGTGCTCCCATTGGAAGTCCAGTAGATATTTGTTGCATGACTTTCAAGGCTCCATGATGAAGATGGCCCAATCATCTGTGCCATAATTCGCCCTCATCCCGGCTCACCACGTTTTATGCCTTTCCCATCATGGTAGCGCAGCCATCTACCTCCATCTTGTATAGATTCTTAACTTGAATCCCTATCCACTTGGCTTGAACCATTTTTTTGTGTCGCAGAAAATCTTTTCCATCGCTAAAAACAACGTCATAGCCTTTGTCATCCAACATTGCGATTGAGACCAAATTTTTCTTCAGACCTGGAACATGCATAACATATTTCAATTGAAATGGTTTACCCGAATCCCTTTGAAAGGTAATGGTACCAATCCTGATAGCATTGTACCGTCCATCGTCGCCCATCTCTATATGCATTTGGAGATATTTCTCCTCCAAGTCACTGAAAAGTTCCTTATCTCTCGTCATGTGAAAGGAAGCACCACTATCCAAATACCACACCGATCCTAATACACTTGACACCATGCATGCAATTAAGGAGAAGTCAAGCTCAAATTGCGAGGAAAGGGCCTCACCAGCTTCAACAGCCTTTTTGTTCTTCTTCTTTTGTGGACATTTAGTAGCAAGATACCCATTTTCGTGACAGTGAAAGCACTTCACCTTGGACATATCTAGCTTCTTGCCTTTAGACTCGGATTTAGAATGGAATTTCTTCCCCTTCCCCTTCTTCCCCTTGGCAGCCAAAGCACAATCCTCTTCATCATCATGCTTTGATGAAGATCCATCTCTGGTGTTCCGTCTGAACTCCTCCTGCACTAGATCCGACCACAGTCATTCCCAATCCAGAAATTTTTCTCATCTCTTGACAGAGTCTTCATAACTGTGCCAACTCTTAGGAAGTCCCAAGAGAGCCAAGCTCACCAAATCATCTTCAGCAACAGTTATTCCCACACTCCCCAATTCATCCTGACATTGGAAAAACTTCGTGAGATACTTTGGAATGGTGTCGCCCTTTTCCATCTTGATCTTTTTGAGTCTATCTTTGAGTGCCAATTTCCTATGGTCGTTGCTGCTTTGGAATAGATCCGTCAAAGCCTTCCACATAGAATATGGTGTGGCTTTCCCATGGAGGCTTGAGACAATGTGGTCTCATACTCCCTCCAACAGGATCCTCCATGCCTTTGCCACTTTCTTTTGCCATGCATCAAGATTGGCAGCATCTGACGAAGCAGGCTTAGGAACATCATTGTCAATGAATTCCTTCAAGACATTTTCTTCGAGTACTGTCTCCATCTTTTCCTTCCAAGAAAAGTAGTTTGAGCTGCCCACGAGTGCATACTCTAACCTCAAGCCATTGAAAGCCATTTTGATCTTGAATTAGTTGTAGAACCAAGAAAATATTTTTGCAAATTCGAATTCTTTCCACCAACAAACTCAACTCCTGCTTCACTACTACAATTTCCTGTGCTCCGATACCATGTATACATTTATACAAAATACATGTATGTCCTAGATTCTCCTAATCTAACAATATTCTACTGTTAAATATAGAATCTCTTCTACTTATCTTTTCGAAAATTTAGAACAAAATCACCAATTACAATATCATGAAGAAAGATCAATCACACACAACACAGACAATCTTACCAAGGAAATATTATAGCTAAAAACCCCACTATATTCTATTGTATATTATATCATGGATCATGAAACAATTACATACAAAGCTCTAATCCAAGAGCTCTCAGTACATGAGCTAATTGTCTCACACTGTCATACAAAAATTGGCAAGTTCCTTAGAAAATTTACTGTCTCCAGACAGCCTGCCTCCACTGTGCAATCCCTGCTAATAGAAATCCATGAATGAATGAAATATTGCCTGCCTTGACTGTGCACTCCTCATGGGCACATCCAATGTGTGTGTGGTTGCATGTGTGCAACTGGATAATCTCACAACTGATAGTTTACTTCCCTTTCACCTAGAACTCAACTGGGTTTCCACTAGATCTTACATGCATGCAGTTAATAATAGTAAATCTTTAGTTGCATGTGAGACCACTAATTGTGAATTAATTAATAAATAATTCACTTTATCTCTCACTAGTGTATCTTCAGTTACAACTAGCACAACTGATTTTAACTCACTTAACTGAGTTAAACTACTTTACAACTTGCACAACTGCACTTCCAACTCTGTTACAACTTCGAATCACTCAGTTACAACTAAGTCAACCTGCATGTCCCACCAACCAACCACTTAACTCGAAATTCATTTAGCTAACTGATTTTCCACTTCAGTTAACTATTTCCAAGTGCTCATTGAGAATATATGATCTGAAAGGAGTGTCTTAGTTTGATGTGCTAAGTGTCCTTTTAGTATTAAAAAACATGTACAATTTGTCTCCATTTTTTTTCTTAACGAATGAGTGTTTTAACCATGAAAAAAAGATGAATTTGTGAACTTTAAGAATTAAAATAAGCCTAAAAAACACTAAACAACATTTTATAACAGAGAAATACAATCACACATAAGTTTTACACAGTAGGCATGATGAAGCAATTCACCCCTCCTGGGCTACATCTATTGGTCCAGCTCCCAATGGCATGTCCCTCTTTGTCATTATGCTCAAAATTATAAATTACATGTGTTTACAGGCCTCTAATGGCTTTTTTCTTTGCAATAGTGGCTCCAAAATGCTCAAATTAGTCTAGGTAGACTCTTGTTTCACCCAAATTGTCGAAAATTCACCTCCCAATGCATTTTTCCCAATGTCAGCTAGAAAAGCTCCACTAAAAGTGGAGACTAGCACTTAGTTGTCACTAAAAATAGTGAAAAGCCCTAAATTTAGGGGGCACTCCAATTCCACCGGAAGACTATTAACATTGGCATTAAATAGTTTGGGCGGGATGGTCACATGCGGACCCCCCTGCCGTTATCTTCGCGGTCTAACGGTTTGAACTCCGCAATCGTGGTGGAACTCGGAGTTACAGTTCCGAAAACTATTTACATTAAACGTCGTATTAAATCCGCCATGTGATAGGTGTTGATCGAAGCTGCCGACATCAGATTTAACGTTAATCCAACCGTCGCCTTAACCTTAACTCCTTGCATGTGAATGCAGCAATACTGTCGAAGGTTACAGTTTATACAACCGTCACCTTGTAGTTAATGTCACCGCATGACATGTGAACGGATATCGCCGCTGGTTAAGGTTTAAGCCGCCGGTTTTGAAGTTTAATGTTGCAGGTTCTATATATATCATGTGAATGCTCCTTGGGGCCGTGAGCAGGTTGGGACTCTGGCAGTCTGCCCCCTCCCCCCAAACCATAAACTCATTACAACATAAATGAATGTCAACGACTATATGGGTAAGGAACAATGTATAGGAGAGACGGTAGAAGGTTGGGCATGCAAACCAGAGGTCACAGGGTCGACCCCCCCACCCCCACCCCCCCAACGCCACTAAAATTTTACTATAACCTCTTGGGGACATGTGGCAGCCTCCGGGCTTGCCACGTGTCGCTCATCCAACGGCCCATTTCAAAACATCTATAGTCAGAAAACAATTCCGTACCACAAAAATCAACGGCCCAGATTAAGCCACGTGGTGTGATTAGATTGGCTATAAGAAAAGGGATATTCCCCAGAATATGCCACCTGATGACAGTACCTGCATGATGACTGGGCATCCCAGTCACAAAATTTTAGTTTTTTGGGAAAACGAACAGAACGCGATATCTTGCTCATACGACATCAATTTTTCGAACCGTTCGCAGTGCTGGAATTGCAACGACGAGACCTTTCTGGTCGCTCAGGTTTGGTACAATTTCCAGCACTTTCACTTTTGAGCATAACACATGATCTCCTAATCACACCTCCCCACTGGGAATATTTTGGACCCCAAAATCTCTCTGGATTACTGAACATGAAGATGAGGAGACTTTGTCCCCACTCTTCCAATCTTTATCCACTGAAATTTCCCTAATTTCATTAATTGGAGATTTTCGTGAAAAGACAAAATTTTCCTTGATTTCGTCGACCATCCATTGCTGTCTTTGACACTATCATGCATCACATTTTCTAAACTTGCAAAACAAACCTAACTTTGCAGTAAACATCTTGTTTTTACATTGGTCTATAATCAAATTAAACTTGGAATTGTTCTCACCTTGCACTCTGTCCTTATGCCGATTTTTTTGTTGCTTTTGTATTGTACTTGTGTCGACTCTGGACCAAGTTTCTTCGCCATTGTACCATGCCTTTCGGAAACCAGCAATGAACATTTCTGAATCATGTGCCTTCTTTACCAAGTTTTTGTGTCCTCTCTTTAACCTTTGCAACTTCTTGCACTGACACCTTGTTTTCAGCATTGTTCAACACCAATGTTGACTGTTGCAACTGCTTGTCATCTTCTTTCAAAGACAACCTGCATTCAAACTGAAACAACTCATTAATTTCATCAGAATTATTTGAAAATGATTATGTAAAACATCTCTTTGTTTAATCATCATCAATGTCAAGCTTTTTCTTGCATTGACTAGCCTTTTCATTTACCCTTCATTAACTAAAGAAGTGTCTAGTTTCTTGCGATCAGCTCTCACCATATACTCCTTGCCATATTTGAATAAATGGTATTTTTTCTCATGGCAATGGAATAATACTTTTCTGTCATACAAGTAAGGACTGCCCCACCATACCTATTATATCAAGCAGAACAATATCTAATTCAATTATGTCAATGAAATGTGCAGTTATTGCAAAGCGTAACATGCACTTCTTTAAAACCTGTAAATTTGCATCCTTACAAATCCAACCAAGTAGATATGGTTTCAGATGTGGAATGGTCTCAAGATTAAGTTTCTTGACCAAGTCTTCAGAGATTAAATTTTCTTGTGACCCACTTTCAAACAATGTGTCAACCTTGGTATGTTTGGAAATGACCCTCACATGAAACAGTTCAATTCTCTCTTCTTCATTTGGAGCTTGTATGTGACAGTTAGATATACTAGAACTAGGTTTAGTTTCAATCTCTTTCCCCTTCATGTTCTTTAGTCCCATAGATATTATTTTTGTTTCATCTCTTGAATCTGACCCTAATTCTTGTTCAACTACTGCAACATTTTTTCCTTTCTCCTTGGCTTTCTCTTTTGACTTCAAACTTTCTGGTTTCAACTCTGGCTGAATTTTCCAACAATGGTCTTCATCATGGCTAGTTTTATAACAGTGTTTGCAAAAGAATTTTCTCTTCTCTTTTCTGTAGAAATTATATGCACTACGCATGCATATGTCCAAGATTCTCCTGATCACACACTATTTTAACTCCATGCACAATACAGAATCTATTCCACCATTGATCATCACATGCGGAAATTAAATCAATTGCAATGCACACATGAAACCATAAAAAATTCATACACATTAACACAGTGTTTTAACGGGAAAGCCTGAAGCTGAAAACCCAAACTATCTGTATATAATATATGTCATAAATATCATGTAACAATCCTCATACAAAGCTTATCACAAGCTCTCAGTACAATCCAATTGCTACACACTGATCAGGCCCGATCTTGCAAATCCATGCACCGATCTTTGCCAGCCTTTAGCATGCCTCTACTGCGCAATCCCTGCTGAAGAATGGCTCTGGATGAACTCGAATTTCTCCAGCCTTTCTCACGCAATCCTTAAAGGAATCTCCACTAAATTTGTGATGCAAACAATGCAACAC
The DNA here is from genome assembly GCA_034641835.2 of Pinus albicaulis. Classification (NCBI taxonomy): domain Eukaryota; kingdom Viridiplantae; phylum Streptophyta; class Pinopsida; order Pinales; family Pinaceae; genus Pinus; species Pinus albicaulis. The sequence continues at coordinate 471,067,931 of CM076573.1, forward strand.
TATAGTCACAACTGATAGTCACACTTGCTCTTTCACCTACCTCTCCACTGGTCTCCACTGAACTGTCCATGCACTGTAGTTAACTGATGTATTATTCAGTTGATTAATGAGTTATTATTTAGTGAATTAATTAATAATTAATTCACACCACTCTCACTAGTGTATCAATCAGTTAGACTAGATACAACTAGCTCAACTGTGTCTAACTGATTTAAACTGAACACAACTCCACCAACTACTTCTACAACTCCACCAAACTCTGTCACATGAGTTCTAACTGAAGTCCTCCATGAAATAGCTCCACTAAACCCTCAGGAATAGTGTAATTCCTTCTGTCAGCTCCTGTGCCACATCTGTGCACTTAACTAAAGTGCTCCAAGAGAATAAGATAATGTTTAGAGTCCAAATATTATTAAGAGCTAATAATATTCGACATATCTATTTTTAGACTGGCAATCTAAAAATAGAAGTCCATCTATTTTTCCAACTTGACCAACCATTCACAAATAGCATCATGCAACTCATAGAATATGATCGACATGTCTAAAAATAGACATAGTCTAAAAATAGACTTTGCGACAAAAATCACCTGTGTGGGCCCCACCTAGTTTAGGTGATCATTTTCCCAACTGGATCGTGAATGATGTTTCAGATGCCTCCTTCACTATTTCTTGTTGCAATCTTCAACATTTTCTCGATATTCAGATTTCTTTTCTTCCATTTGCCTTTAAACTCATTTTCCTCATTCTCATCTATGTTTTGTTTTCCCCTTGCCTCTAAATGTGTGGCTTGTACAAAAACTTCATCTAGGCTTGTAGGGTTAAACATGAGGATAGTATGTCTTAGGTAGGTATGTAAGCCTCCTATATACTTGAGCAAAGTGTCTTGGCTCTACAAATATACTCCTAATAAGAGAGCTCTTCTCCTAAATTCTTGAGTATAAACTTGTACATTTTGTCCTTTCAATTGTTTAAAAATTTTCCAGTCCATTATGGCTTTCTGCATGTGAGCTAATGGATAAAAATATTGTTTTATTGCAGTAATGAAATCATTCCATGATAAAATAATCTTACCATGCTTCTTGATCTCTTCCTTTGTCTTGGCTTCCCACCAAACAAGTGATGCATTGTTATGAAACCAACTCCAAAAATAGAAGAAAAGAGAGATCAACGCCTTAGAAATAACCACTTCGAGGGGGCAACCTCTAATACATTACATGAATGAAAAATTCTTGGATGATCAAATGACCAAAACCTCCTTCTATATATAGGAGTCCATGGGGCCACAATATAATCCAAGCTGACCTAACAATAATAATGTAAGGGCACAATAATAACAATATGGGGGTTACAAAGTACAATAATAAAAATAATGGGGTTACACTAACAACAATAAGGGACTATACTAGTAATATAGGGACCTAACATGCCCCTCTCCTTCAAAAAAGTGTTGTCCTCAATGGTTGAGTAGCTCTGGGTGCTTCTGTATAAAATTCTCATCTTCCCATGTAGAATCTTCAGTGGGTAAATTCTTCCGCTGGATGAGATACTCTAAAATTGATCGATTCCGTAGCTATTGAGTTCTGGTTTCCATGACTACTTCAGGTTCCAATATGATTTTTCCTTCCTCATCAAGTTCTCGAAATATTGTTTGAACTGGAAGATTTTCACCTATAACCTTCTTTAAGCATGAAACATGGAAAATTGGATGCACTCGCGAATAAGCAAGAAGCTCCAATTTGTATGCCATAGTACCAATCTTTTGCAACACCTCGTAAGGACCAGGTAGCATTTGGGCAATAATTTATTATCCTTCTTGGCTTTCAAGGGACATTTGTTTGTATGGTTGTAGCCATAAAAATACCCACCCACATCAAAACTTCTCTCAAGCACATATTGATCTTCCCGTTGTTTCATTCGATTTTGTGCCAAATTTAGGTTATCCTTTAAGAGTTGGAGAACTTCTTGTTGATGCTCGATGTGATCCTCCACTTATTGAACCCTAGAATTTTCCCTTAAATAAGATGTGATGGATGGTGTATGATATCCATCAAGTGCCATAAATGGGGTCATTTTTGCTACAGTATGGAAGGAAGTGTTATACCACCATTCAGCGAGAGGTAACCAATTGACCCATTGTGCTTGCTTATCAGATACAAAACAATGAAGATATCCTTCCAAAAATTTATTCACTATCTCTGTTTGACCATCGAATTGAGGATGATAAGATGAGCTATGAGCTAGTTGAGTACCTAAACAAGAAAATAATTCTGTCTAAAATTTCTTGTAAAAATGGGATCTCTATCACTTACAATAATCTTGTTTCATGATTTTGGAATTGTTTCATAAATGCAAGATAACCGTACTTGCTTTTAAATGGATGAGATAATGCACAAAAGTGTGCATACTTTGTAAGCCTCATCAACTACCACCATGATGACACTCTTTCCTTCGTACTTAGGTAAACCTGTGATAAAATCCATTGAAATCTCCTCCCAACGTTGACTTGGAATGGATAAAGGTTGTAGAAGACCTGGGGTCTTAATTGTCTCAACTTTATTTTGAATATCCGATTTAAGGACATCCCAAAAAAATTCTTTCTTCACCCTGTGGTAAGTTTTTAAAAATCCTGAGTGTCCTCCAAAAGGAGAAGTGTGAAATTCCAAAAGAATCTTTTGTTTTAGTTGGGAATTCTTGCAAATATATAAGTGATCTTTGTACCATAAGGGATTATTTTTCCAACTAAATGTATCAGATGTACTAGGATATTGTTGTAAATTTTGAATGAGTGTCCACACTTCTTCGTCCTTCTTCCATTCATCCCTTGCTTCGGTTATCCAATCTGGATGGATAATAGAAATGGCACAAAGCAATGCTTCCACCTCTTCATCCTTTCTTGAGAGTGCATCTCAAAAAACATTTAGCTTCCCTTTTTTGTATATGATTTCAAAGTCATAACCCAACATCTTTGTGACGCATTTTTTCTTCTCTTCTGAAGATAGTCTTTCTTCCAAAAAGTGTTTAAGACTATCATGATCAGTTTTTACCTTAAATTTTCTTCCCATTAGGTAAGGTCTCCATTTCTTTAGTGCATGTAGTATTGCCAAGATTTCCTTCTCATAAATAGCCTTTTGTAAATACTTTCATTTGATTGGACGACTTTCAAAGCAATGAGTCTTCCTTCTTGCATTAAAACAGCACCAATTCCATTTCCTGAGGCATCACATTCCACAATAAAGGTTTTTGTGAAGTCTGGCATAGGTAATACTGGTGCTAGGCACATTGCCTCTTTAAGATGTTCAAAGGCCTTAGTTTCTTTATAATTCCATGAAACTGCATCCTTCTTCAATAATGTTGTTAGAGGTGTTGCTATTCTCCCATAATTCTTAACAAACTTGTGGTAATACCCTGTTAACCCTAGAAATCCGTGAAACTACTTTATGGTTGTGGGGAATTTCCATTCCTTAATGGCTTTAATTTTTTTATGGTCTACTTTAACACCCTCATGAGATACGATATGACCCAGATATTCCACCTCTTATACTCCAAAGAAAAATTTCGATGTTTTTGCATATAATTGTTTCTCCTCCAATAGTTTGAGCACCCTATCAACATGTTGAACATGATCCTTCCAAGACCTGTTGTAGATTATTATATCATCAAAAAATACTAGCACAAATTTTCTAAGGAAGGGTTTGAAAATGGAATTCATCAACCCTTGAAATTTAGAAGGTGCATTGGTGAGGCCAAAACGCATGACCAAAAATTCATAATGACCCTCATGAGTTCGAAATGTCGTTTTCGGAATATCTTCAGTCTTCATTCTAATTTGATGATATCTTGAACGAAGATCCAACTTAGTAAAATAAATTTCTCCATGTAATTCATCCAATAATTCATCAATCACAGGAATGGGAAATTTATCTTTAAGAGTGAGCTTATTGAGCTCCCTATAATCCGAACACATGCGCCATGATCCATCCTTCTTATGCACCAATACTATTGGAGTAGAGAAAGAACTTTGACTAGGTTGAATTATACCATCCTCTAACATTTCTGCAATCATACGTTCAATTTCGCTCTTTTGGACATAAGGATATATGTAAGGCTTGATGTTTGGAGGAACACTTCCTGGAATCAAATGAATTGCATGATCATAATCACGAATAGGTGGGATTCCTTTGGGAGTTTCAAAAACCTTGGAATGATTGTCCAAGTCATTTCGGAGATCTGGAGAAATAGATGATTTTGATGTTGGAACTTCTAGTGATCATAATTGTGCAATTACGCCTCGTTGTTCTTTCTTCAGAATATTTTTCATGACATTAGAGCTTATTAGCTTTCTCGGCTTCCCTGCGATACCTCGTAATTCGATTTCCTTTCCTTCCGAAAAAAAAAAAATCAAGAAAAGTTCTTGAAAATTAAAAGATATCGTCCCCAAAGATTGTAACCATTATACTCCTAGTACACCATTAGCACCTCTAATTGGAATGGAAAGCATTGGACTATTCAATACATATTTCCCCATGGCTAGATTGATATTATGGCATTTTCCAGAGCAATTTATAGTTCCGCCATTTGCAACCATCACTTGACATTCTGGTGTTGGGTATAGGAAATAATTCAATTCCTTAGCTACCTTACAATGAATAAAATTATGGGTACTACCCGAATCAATCAACACTATTACCTTTTTTTTCTTGATATGTCCTTCTATCTTGAGAGTTTGAGGAGTGGTAATTCCTGCCAATGCATTACATGATATGGTCGGACTCATTTCTTATTCTTCTAGGGTTGGTTCCTGGTGTATATCCTCTTCTTTTGAAGTTTCTTGTTCATTTTCTTCTTCCTCTTCACAATATATGTAAAATAATTTTTTCTCAGCACACTTATGACCTTTAGTGTATTTGCTATCACAACTGTAGCAAATCCCTTTTACTCTATTTTCTTCCAATTGTTGTGGTGTCAACCTTGTAGGTTGTGGAAGTCTAGTAGCAGCAACACTTCCATCTTTATATATGTGAGTGGTAGGCTTCCTTGTCGCCATAATTTTACATTCAATTTTTCTTGCTAACCTGAATGCCTTCTCCAATGAATCAGGTTCCCAAACGCGAACTTCATGTTGGATGTTATCCTTTAAAGTCCCTTTGAATACATCAATCCTATGTTCCTCTGGAATATCTATTACCCTTATATTCAATTTTTGTAAGTCCTCAATGTGCTCCCCCACTGAACCCTTTTGTTTGAGATTTATCAATTGGCTAAAGAAGGTGTTGCTCTTTGTATCCTCATAATGTGTTATCATTTCCTCCGTAAAAATTAACCAAGTGACAATTTTTTTACGAGAGAAAATCCATCGACACCATACAAATGTATTTTATTCTAAATTTAAAGTTGCAATGCGTACCTTTTGTGTGTTTTGCACACTATTGAGATCAAAATATTGCTCCATTTGTAGTATCCATGTTACAGGATCCTTTCCATCAAACTTCCTCATATCCATTTTTGGAATATGGTGGTTCTTCCATCCAAAATTAGAGTTTATGAAATCATGATTAACATTTATTTTGTTCTCATCATGAGTTTCCTCTATTATCTTTTCGCCATTAGGAAACATTTCTTCTATCAACTTTGTCAAACCTTCCATGTCTGCTTTTAGATCATTCTTCATGTTTTCCATGTTGTCTTTCATTTTTTCATCGATCTTAACTTCCATGTCATCCATCTTAGCTTCCATGCCATCCATCTTAGCTTCCACGTCTTTCTTCAAACCATCCATATTATTCTTCAAACCATCCATCTTTGCTTCCACACCTTTCTTCAAAACTTCCATTTCATTTTTTGTTGCTCTTTGCGAGAGCGAAATTGGTGCACTTGCTCTTGTAATTTTGATAGATTGTGTTGCAATTCTTCATCTTCATGAGTCATAGTAGAGTACTCTGAGGGCTTAATGGGTGTTGAATTCTTTTTAGGAGTCATTTTAGAACCCAATATTGATATCTATGCTCAATAGGCCTTTGGAATCACTTAAAACTGATTTTTCAAACAAGACTTATGCAATTTGAAAAAAAAAATACACCCCTTTTTCTTGATTTTGAGGAGCTCGATATTGAAACTGAATTATCTTTGTGATTTAGGATCTTCAATATCTGAAATTCGGCCCTGAAGTAGCCCTCTAAATCTGCTTTCAAATTCCATAGGTCTGACCTGATTTTGATTCTTGAAGGCAAAGTTATGCACAATCTCCTACGATGACATAATTATGGATTAGTTCAGTAGAGCGAACTTGTACGACCTGGCACGTGTCATTGTTTCCTCTTTCAGCTCTGAACTTGATACAAAAGAAACTAAAGTCCATTTACTTGCATCCACTCTTTACATAATTCCAATCCAATGCTCACAAAGAGAGTTATGACGATTTTCCCACAATCACCTCTTTAAGATTAAATTTGGGAGCCTAAAAAATCCCTAACTTCCATAGACCCTTTCTCTGAAGCTATTGCGAATCAAGCTCTGAAATTTTTCCACAACGTTCCTCAGGATTATGGCTTTGCTCTGTGAAAATTTTAGCTTCTGAAACCTCGTAAAAAAAAAATTATAGCGAACATTCCATGATGACTTGTTTAGGTTAAATTCAGGAGCCTGCAAAAATCCATAACTTTCACAGATCATATCTTCGAAAATATTGCAAACCAAGATCTGAAATGTTTCCACGACCTTCCTCATGATTTTTGCTTCACTCTGTAAAAAAATTAGCTTCTGAAAATTTGTAGAAAAAAATTTATAGCAAAAATGCCACGATGACCTGTTTGGAGCAGCGAAACCTTAGAATCCAAAGCTCTGATACCAAATGTTATGAAACCAGCTCCAAAAATAGAAGAAAAGAGAGATAAACGCCTTATAAATATCCACTTCGAGGGGGAAACCTCCAATACATTACATAAATGAACCATTCTTGGATGATTCAAATGACCAAAACCTCCTTTCTATATATAGGAGTCCATGGGGCCACAATATAATCCAAGTCGACCTAACAATAATAATGTAAGGGCACAATAACAAAAATATGGGGATTACAGGGGTACAAAAATAACAATAAGGGGGTACACTAGCAACAATAAGGGACTATACTAGTAATATAGGGACATAACATGCACCTTCCATTCTCAATGAAGCTAGTTGGATTTTGGTATCATCGTCATGAAAGTTTTGGATTCTCAAATAGACCTCCAATTGTCTATTCCAATTATCTAGCTTTTCTGCATTAACTTCACCATTAAACATTGGCAATTCAAACTTAACATCAAGTTTTAGAAAATGACTTTTACCTGTATTCTTTGACTTGTATGGCTGATGTACTGAAGATGAAGTAGAGGACGATGAGGATGAAGATGAGGGTGATGATGGTGACTTTCCACTATCTCCATTTCCTCCATTTCCCTTCTTTGATTTATCTTCATCATTGTGGCCTCCTGATGATCCTTGTCCTTCCTTGTGAAGTTTGGGCCTTTCTTCTTCTAGTTTCTCATTCCTTTCTTGATAAAGGACTCTAACCATCTCAGTCAATTCAAGAAATTATTTTTTGTACACTCTTTCTTCCTCTTTGGGATCCATCTCTTCATGGAATTCTCCTTCTCCTGGAGGCATTATTATTGCTTCTTCTGCTTCTTTTGGAGGTGAGATAGGTGGTGGATAATGTGGAAATATTTCCCTCCTTTTTTGTGGCTCACTTTGAGAACCTCTTTCTTCCACCAATTTGTCTTATCCTCTCTTAAGCTTGAGCCTAGTAAGCATGAAAACCCTTGCAAGAAGTTAAACAATCTTTGCACACAAAAACACCAGAGATTAAACTCTAGCTCTTATACCAACCTGATTTTAAAGGAGTGTATTAGTTTGATGTGCTAAGTGTCCTTTCAGTATTAAAAACATGTACAATTTGTCTCCATTTTTTTTCTTAAGGAATGAGTGTTTTAACCATGAAACATAAATGAATTTGTGAACTTTAAACATGAAAATAAGCCTAAAAAACACTGGACAACAGTGTATAATAGAGAAATAAAATCACACATAAGTTTTACACGGTAGGCATGATGAAGCAGTTCACCCCTCCTAGGCTACATCTACTGGTCCAGCTCCCAATGGCATGTCCCTCTTTTTCATTATGCTCAAAATTGTAAATTACATGTGTTTACAGGACTCTATTGGTCTTTCTCTCTACACCATTGGCTCCAGAATCCTCAAATTAGTCTAGGTAGACTCTTATTTTACCCAAATTGGTCAAAAATTGACCTCCCAATGCATTTTTCCCAATGTCAGCTAGAAAAGCTCCACTAAAAGTGAAGACTGACACTTAACTATCACTAAAAATAGTGAAACCCTAAATTTAGGGTGCACTCCAATGCCGCTGGAAGACCGTTAACATTGGCATTAAATATTTTGGGCGGGGTGGTCACATGTCGACCCCCTGCCATGATCTTTGCAATCTAACGGTTTGAACTCCGCAATGGTGGTGGAACTCGAAGTTACAGTTCCGAAAAATATTTGCATTAGTCGTCGTATTAAATTCGCCATGTGATAGGTGCTGGTTGGAGCCGCCAGCATTGGAGTTAACTTTAATCCAACCGTCACCTTAACCTTAACTCCTCGCATGTGAACGCGGCAATACCACCGAAGGTTACAGTTTATACAATCGTCACCTTGCAGTTAATGTCACCGCGTGACATGTGAACAGATATCACCTTCGGTTAAGGTTTAAGTCATCAGCTCCGAAGTTTAATGCTAAGGGTTATATATATATCATGTGAACGCTCCTTGGGGCCGCCAGTAGGTTAGGACCGCTGGTGGTCCCCCACCCCCCCCCCTCCCAAAACCATAAACTAATTACAACATAAATGAATGCCAACGACTATATGGGTAAGGAAAAATGTATGGGAGAGACGGTAGAAGGTTGGGCATGCAGACCGGAGGTCCTGGGGTCAACCCCACCCCCCCCACTCGACGCCACTAAAATTTTACTAGAACCTCTTGGGGACTCGTGGCAGCCTCCGGGCTTGCCACATGTCATTCATCCAATAGCCCGTTTCAAAACATCTATGGTCAGAAAAAAAATTTCGTACCACAAAAATCAACGGCCCAAATTAAGCCATGTGGAAAATTTGAATGGATATAAGAAAAGGGAATATTCCCCTGAATATGCCACCTGATGACTGTACTTGCATGCTGACTAGGAATCCCAGTCACAAAATTTTAGTTGTTTGGGAAAACGAACAGAATGCGATATCTTCCTCATATGACATCATTTTTTCGAACCATTCACAGCACCAGAATCTCAACGATGAAACCTTTCTAGTCGCTGAGGTTCGGTACAGTTTCGAGCACTTTCATTTTTTAGCATAACACATGATATCCTGATCAATAGATTATAGTTTATTGTCCAAATAATATTAAGGGATAATAATAGCAGACATGCATCTATAAATAGATATGCATTCTATAAATAGAATTTTCACATACATCTATAAATAGAGATACACCTAAAAATAGCCTGAGGCTCCATTCTAGTGTAGGTGCTTCATTTTCACTAGGATATTCTTGTTGAATCTCAAGACAAGTTGGTATCATAGCACAGTTTAGCTCATTTCAGCCAAGGTTAGCTAGAATAATTAGCTATTGGTTTTTTATTTGTGCCAGGATAATTTAAATGTGTGCAAGTTTATGTGTGTGAAGAGAAGGTCAAGATTGAGGACTTAGCTCTCAAATCACAACAAAGAAGCATTTTATGCATTACAAGTGTGATGGAAGCTTCATCAAGCATTGTTTCTAATCTATCTTCCTTAGAAAGACCATTTGATAAAGAGATGTTTCAGTAGCTCTACATCATGAGAGATATGGTGCAAGATTTGGTTGAAGATAGGAAGGAGAACACTATACTTCAAGAGTAGTTGATTTCCATGAAGGAGGAGAAGCAATAACTTCTTGAAAATATGCATGAGATGGAGACTCAGCTCCACATTGCAAATGAAACCCTAGCCAAGTATGTGCATGAAAATGAGGTATGAAAATCAATTTTATCTTCAATTTCATCTCAAAATGAATATGTAGGTGCTTTTTAAATACACACTAGAGAAATAGGGTCCAAATTATTAATTAAAATGGGCTATGAAGGTAAAGGATTGGGAAAACATGCACAATGCATAGTTGAGCCAATTGTTGTTGAGGAAAGGCCTAGGGTCTTGGTTATGGACAACGTGATCGAGGATGACCCAAAGCCAAGGAGGCACATGAAGGTGTTCCAAGAAGGATTTTCATAACATTTTCATTACCTCAAGCTTGCAAAGTTTGTGTTCATGAGGAATACAAAAGTTTTACACCCACTTTGCAAGAAGTTTCTCATAAGCATACAGCTAATGGAAATGGAAAAAAAGAGGATGTTGAAATCTCTAAATTCATTGAAGCCATTGTTGGTATTCCAAAGAGAGCCACTACCTCATCAAATTCGCCTCCTTAGGAAGGTGACAAAGGTGAATGTGCAAGCTATAAATCTGTCTTTAATCAAGATGCTTTTGATTATGATAAACATGGAAAATTCTCACATAAGATTTGGAGAAAGTTTAAATGTTCCTTTTGTGGTTTGAATAACCATGTTATTTCGAGGTGTTGGAAGAATTTTTCCATGCACAGGAAACTTTCTAAACAAAGGAGGCAGAAATCCAAAGTTCCATTGGACAAAGCAAACTATGTTGAAAGGAAGATGCAATTGCTTTTCACTCATTTTCATAAGCAAGTTTATCTTGTAGACAAGTGTTGGACTTTGCATCCAACAAGTCATCCATGAAATTTGAAGAAGGTGGAAAGAGATCTTGACAAGAATGGAAAAGAGGATTCCATGATCGATGTGGGTCAAGATGATTCACATGATGAAGTGTAGCTGAAAGAAGTGCCATTGAAGCGGTTTGGAAAGAGATGGTTAGACTTCTTATCCAATTAATGCCTTGCATTTCTTTTGATGATTGAATGCATTTATTTTTCTTTAGAATGCATGATTTCATTTTTACACTAGGAAGGTGTTTTAAAGGGATATGTTGATGAATTGTTTCATGAGATGTGAAATTATTTTTGTTTTGGGAGAAGAATCGTCAAGTTATTAAAAAAGGCATGTACAATAACTTTTGTTTGACTTGAGAGTCAGTTGTTTGAAGAGGCATGCTTTGTCAAATTGTGTTTGGTCGATGATTTTGTACACCAAGATATAAGAGTACATGGTGATGTTCATAGGATGTGACATTTGTGCTTTGAAGGAGCAAAAGAAAGAGGTTGTCAAGTTGTGTTTCTTGCATGATGTGTTTTTCAAGATTAATGGTTGTGCTTGTGATAAGATGTCTCGGGATTTTGGAAGGTCCACTCTTAAGTGAGAGGCTTATGATTAGCCTTCATTCTCAAATCATGGAATGACCAGCATGTCAATACTGGAGGATGATGGAATCAAGAAGCAGGAAGTGGACAAGATGCAAAAAAAATTGCAGCCAAAACAACAACCATTGTAGACTATTTGATGTGTTGATGCCAAGAAGCAAAAGAGATGGTGAATGCATTCTTCCAGATGTGGAATTTGGTACCATGGAGGTAAAATAATGGTCGTTTATTTTCTTATGATTACTTATATTGGAACTCATTGTTGTAGTTCACTCAGATGGGCTTAACTTGGAAAAGTGGTTTCCAAGGAGAATCTTGCATCGAATGCATGTTTGTGCAAAGAAGGAACAAGATTCTCAATGGGAAGGCCATCAATCAGCTTTCCAAGCACTGAGGGATCGCTTTGGTACAGTAAGGTGTTTAATCAGTCAACAAGCAGCCAGCATGTGTTGGATTGGGTCAACAACGAAAGGAGGACATTGGTTGAAGTGCCAAGCCATTTGCAAGGCAAGGCATGTAAGTGAACCCAAGTGGTTGTCATGGATATTTTTCCAAGTATAATAAATTTGATATAACTTGGGAAAAGGAAGAGTATTCAGCTCTTATCAAATAACTAGCTTTTTTGGGTCCAAAATCCTATTAGTGGGAAGGAGTGATCAAAATCTAGATTGGGGGCAAAAATTTGCTAAAAAATAAAAGTGCTCATAATCGTTGAAAAAAAAAATTACCAGATAGGTCTCGTTTCCAATAATCCGGCGCACTTCATTTCACTCAAAACAGAGTTAGTATGTGAAAGTTAGAGCATGTTGTTTGCTTGACCAAACAGGGGAATTTTAAAAAAAAAAAAAAAAAAGTGTCAAATAGGGTCAAAGGTAAAAATTTTGGTTTTATCTGGCCCAATGGGAAGCTGACATGTGTTGAGCTGTGGTTGGTTGAATATCCAGGCTCATTGGAAATTTGTGATGGGTTTGTGGAGAACCTACGGGATGTTGACAAATGGCTAGCCCGGAGGCCGCCACGTGCCCCTCCCAAAGGCCAAATTTTTGGTAAAGTGTGGTCGAATTCCAATTTGATATGGTTCAGAAAAATTTTAGGGTGGAAGTCGAGCTCGACCCCTCGACCTCCCCCACACCACACACCAACATTATCAATGGACAAAAATAGTGTTTCTTAATATATAACGGGCATGAAACATATTTATGTTTTATCAAAGGTTTGGGCAGAGGCGAGAACAGCCAGCCTTTACCACAGAACCATGGTCTGTGACCTATGGAGGAGTGCTTATTGCTAATGGTGTAGAGTTAGACTTTAAACCTGGGTTATGTAACCCTTAAACCATGTATTAAGTGTTAATCCTATTTTCTTAAATGTGGATTTTGTAAATGTGCTTAGCGCGCTAAGCTACCAGTTAACCCATGTTTAACACTTAATTAAACTGCTCTTATTTTGGTGGAAAATTTGGCGAAGCCCCCAATTTCGGTGCCACTTCCATATTTGGCAGTGCTAACTGGAGTTCTCTCCAGATTTGGAGGGGTTTCCTAGGCCATAATTGAATGAGGCATAACTGGAGCATTTTCGACCAATTTTGGCTCAAAAAGAGTCAATCCTAGATGATTTGGAGGCTCTGAGCATGATGGTGCAAGCTGCAAAGGTAGAGGAGCACTTCTATAAGTGTATTTTCACTTTGACAATTAATGAAGCCCAGGGCCACTAGGAGAGGAGGCTATGTCTAGATCACCTGAAGACCATTTGTAGAGCATGAAGAGTCTATTTTGAGGTTTTTGAGTCTTTTGAATCCAATGGAGCATGTTACAAAGCCATTGGAGAAATGTAGGTGACTGTAATCATAGAATTGACCATTAATCCAAAGAGGGCCAAGTCATTGAAGCAAGTCCATGGAGATGTATCCCAGGAGGGGTGAACTTCGTTATCATCTATTGCGTAATGTGTTTGTTGTGTGTTCTTTCTCTGCAATTTACTTGTTGTACATGTGTTTTTAACAGCTACTTTACTTAATTAATTGATCATAAAAGACACTTAAACTTGACACATAAACCCTCACATAACTAGCTAATTTGAGACGATCCTAAACACATTTATTTAATACTGATGAGGAAGCTATCACAACAAAACTAGTTTGCACATATTCAAATCACATTTTCTCTATTTGATAGGTACACTTCTATTAGAATTATTGTTGCTTCGGTTATGGAATTAAATATATGGATGTAGAGTCTGTTTTTAGAAAGAAGTGCACACAGGACCCTCTGAAGGCTTTGAGGGCCATGAAAAATTATCCTACCCAATATTTGGATTGATGGATCAAATTTGATCCTATATGATTTGTTTCTAATGAAAGCAAAAGGACTAATGTGTTAGAGGGAGAAGTTGTGGTAGAAAGAAGTGATTTTGTAACAGAGGGAGCAGTCAGGGAGCCTTGTTTTAGCTTATGCGGAAGTTGAACTTTGAGTTCGAGATGAAGGACCTAAATTTGATGCATCATCTCCTTGAAGCATACTATTGAGATCCCTCGAATGTTTTTTATGAAGGTTAGATATTTGATATTCTTCAGTAACTAGAGAGCTACAGTGGCAGAGGGAGCATCCAGGATTACCACAACATAATATTTTTAGAAAGAATAACCCAGTTAGGGTAACCAAAAAGTAATCGATCAGCTTATGCTTAAGACAAGGTATGAAGTTCAACATGTGTTGAAGTACCAGCATAATACATTTGGTTATGGCACATCCAATTATGGTTTGAGATATGTCGCAAATAGTGAAGAATAGTAGTAGGGATACAAAGATTCATATTAGGAAGAGAGTCTTGAAGACAGAAAAATTTCATCAAGATATTTCTTTGGTTTGGGCTCCATTATGATTTCTTGGATGAGTAGGAAGCATAAATCTATCACACTCAGTACAGTTGAGGCTGAGTATATTGCAACTTGGTTTGAAAGTTGGGAAGCATTATGGATTGAACGGCTACTTGTAGGATTGTATTGATTAGGTGCAAGTGATGACCATGATGACAGGTTGAAGCACAATGAGATCTAGTACCAATACATGGTACAAAAGGAATAAATGTGGCTCCAACACTATTCTACAGTCAATCGATTGTTGACAAATCCTTTATCCTAGGATGAAGTTTGTACACTTCGAGGACAAGCTTGAAGTTATTGAGCATGTCTCTCTCAGCAAAAGGGAATGATGAAATTGCAACATCAAGGATAGTCATTCTCCCTAGGTTGACCAGGATTATGGAAAATGGTCAAGAGTGATGATGAGATAGCATCAGGGATAGACATTCTTCCTTTTTCAAGTATGACCAAAATTAGGTAGAATGGTCCAAAAAAGGATAATCATTCTTCTTGTGTCAAGTATGTTGACCAGAATTAGGAAGAATGGTTCTAGAGGACCAGAATTAGACTCAGTTGAGTGGATGCCTTTCAGCATCAAACTCAGACTCTCTAGATAGGTCGAGTGATCACATTCAGCATCACGCCCATAATTACTCCTAAAGAATGAGGCCTTTGGAGATTCAACATGAGTCAAATATATTGACTAGGATGATGGTGAACCGGGATTAGATAGTATACCATGTTTTAAAGGAACATAATTATGGTGACTACTTGATGTTAATGATGTACCATGTATCAAGAGTATCGACCAGGATTGTGGTGATGATGCACCATAGGTCAGACATACCCACCAAACATATGGTGCCTAGTTAATGTTATTGATTTACCGTGTGTTAGAATTTTTTACCAAGATTGTGGTAATCAGATGATGTTAATGTTGATGATTTGTTTTAACCTTTTTTTAGATAAATTTGTCAGCAAGAGAACATCTCGATAGTAATTATGTTTACCTCCCTATCTAAGACGGAGTGTTGAATTTTGTAGCTATGATTGGTCTTCATAAATAATGTTTTATCTCTTAAATATGATAAACCTAATACATGTTCTTTGTTCGATTTCAAAAGAGGGAAAAAACTATTTTTTAAAAAATAAAATGTTATGTCTTCAAAATGTCAAGTCGGCCCTCTAGGAAAATCATTTTGGCCAGCCTCAAAGGAAACATATATTTGGCCTCATCCATTCATTATAACTAGGACATTCGACCTCCTCCATTGGGTAGAAATTTGGATCACTTCTGAGGCACATTTCATATCTCTCTTCTTTTGTTTATGTGAAGTTAATTCTATGTGAAATATCAAGCTACTGGACATACTTATTCTTTGTGGCAGATCGAGTTCATGAGAAGACCTAATATCTAAGGGAGACTCAGTTCATAAGAAGACCTGATTTTTTAGGTAGAAGGCCTAATTCCTAAGGCGGATAGAATGGGACGAATTCTAAGGCAGTCGGATGATCGAATTTGGAGTGTACCAGGTTGAATTGTTTGGAAAGCAGATTGACTTGTCCAGAGGGTAGTTGGACCAGGTGTGACCAGGGATATGTTACTATTCAGTATCAATTTATGTATCAATTGAATAATTGTATGTATATCTGTTGAACTTAATAATTTCTCTAAGGAAAAGGTTGTTGGAATTTTCCCTCATGTGGGTTTTCGTAGGGCAAAATGCTTGTGTCTCTTGTTTGGCTATCTCTTTATGATCCTACTATCGCGTTTGTTCTATTATTGAAGATATTCGGTGTAATTAATTAATGATGAATGTAAATAAGAAATTATTTAAAGTAAAATAGTTAGAAGTAACTATCAGCTAAGATACCTATTAAAAATCAACACGTGTGACAGTCAAAACCTCTCCTATTGCCATCTTCTTAAGTTATTTGCAATATTTTTTAGACTCTCTCATTCATCAGTGATATTGATTTCAAAGTTATTATTCATATTATTTCATATCACACTTACATGCACAAGATAAATCTTGGCATATTGTAAGGATTATTAATAGGTAAAGTAACACACTAGTGGTTATTACTTTTCATTGTGATTTTGTTAAAGGAAGTTATTCTTTCAATTCAACCTCCATTTAATATTAAGATATATCTAACACAAACTCTCTTGCAATTCAGTTATTATTCAAAGGTATGAATATTTTATTTGTAAATGCACAATAAAAACGGATTGACATTCAAAACAAAACTTCAATGTTTAGTTTAACTTTTCTACATTTTGGTTCTTTTTTTGGGGTTTTTTCCGATTAATTTGATAAAAATCTAACACGAATTTTTGGGATTTTCATGTTTAAGGTAGGTAGTCTGCACAATCTAATTGATATGGGGTTTTCAAAGTGTTGAATCCATTTATGCATTTAAAAATGCAATTTAACCAATGAAAAATTGCAATCTCACAAAATTTTAGAAAAAAAAAAGTGTAAAATAGTTACAGCGCCAAACTTCAAAGCACTTGAGAAAATACATATTGGTAACCAAGTATATGCCATAAAGTTTTCCAATATATAACCATTCAACCTTCTAAGTTATCGAAATAGAAAATAAATTCAAGGTTGATTAATAATCCAGTAAATGCTCATATTTTCAGCATTTGATCCTTTTGAGATAATTGACATTAAAATAGTACATACCCTCTAAATATTTCTTCATTAGTCAAGCTCGAATACCATCTGAATCTGAAGGTTATCAACCAATAATTAACGCCGTAAAGCGTTTCTTATTTGAAAACAACCCACCTAAAGTGCCAGCTGTACCATTATGTACCGTTGATGTTCATGTTAGACGATTGAAACACTATGAACCATAGGATTAAATATGGTTATTAATTAGTTAGGTAAGTAAATTGAACACACGGTTTATCTATCCATATTGGATTCAGAGCACAAGAAGAAACAACTGCAAGTTAAGAACGCACCAGCAAGGAATTCCTTACGCCAAGAAACTGAGAAGGCGATGGAAACCTGGATGATTCAATGTACACGCGCACTTCTGGATTACCAGAGCGGTTTGACCCCCGAGGGGATGAAGCAGGCGGAAGAATGTGGTGGAAAGAGAAGGGGAATGGAGATGCAGTCGCAGCGATAGATTGGAGGGTTTATTTCTATGTTTCCCCTTACCAAAGAACTCTGTGTACTCTGAAGGGCATCGACAGGGCATTTGAAAACTATCATTTTCTAAATCTGCTCTGTTTTTTATAGTGATATAAATTTCCTTTGTTTCCAGTAACAAATATATATATAAAAGGAAGCTTCACACTATTGCCCAACAGCTCCCTGTTCATCCCGATTAAACATCGTTCTATATTGCAGGTTTCAGACATTCGGAGGTACGACCCCTCACACGCCTGTTGAGGATGTTGCGTTCGCAATAGCCAGATTTTTCCAGAGAGGAGGAACATTTCCGAACTATTACATGGTAAATTCTGGTCTTCTTTTGTCTTGAGCTCGAGCTTAGATGCATTTATATTGATGTTATTAAAATCTCTACCAATACCTTAATGCTTTTTATGTGGCAGTATCATGGAGGCACAAACTTCGGCCGGACAAGCGGAGGTCCATTCATTACCACCAGTTATGACTACGATGCGCCTATTGACGAATATGGTATGCAAGAGTTTCCCATGCCAAAATTTGTTCTGCACTGAAAGAGTGTAGGTACTGTTTTTTTTTTGTGGGGAAAGGAGGGGAATTCTGTGCACCAGGATTGTTTAGCACTGAAAAATTAGTCTGGTTCAATTATCCTTTCACAATCAGAAAAGCTAGGAACCATTGTAAGTCCATATTTGGAAATTTTTGATACTCTGTTCCCTATTTGCTTTATTTTGGTACTCTGTGCCTTTTGGATTGTGGTCTAGCCCAAGTAGTAAAGTGATTGGTCTTGTATTAAGTTAGATGATGGTGAGTGTAAGTTTTGAGTGACTTTTACAGTAAATGTGCCCCTCACAGCCTTGCAGCTTAGCCAAAAGAATTCTATAAAAAATCATTCTCCAAACTAAAAATAAATGAAATATATACCTCTGTATAATCATGGTACTCTGTAATCCTTACAGGCAATATAAGGCAACCGAAGTGGGGGCATCTGAAAGAGTTGCACAAAGCGATAAAACTATGTGAAGCTGCTCTACTCTATGGAGACGTGAATACCATTTCGCTGGGCCAAGGCCTTGAGGCTGGTCGTTCAACTGAAGATTTTTTCTGTAACAATATTCCATTCCATATAAGCGTTTATTTCTTGCAAGGGAGTGTTGTTTTAAAAGCTGTTGAGATGGAACCTAATCACTGACTGTTAGGCATCAAACTTACGCTGAATATGCAGGCAACAATATATTCTACAAAGAATTCTGGTGCATGTGCTGCCTTTCTCAGTAACGCCCACAGTAAGCAGGATGCAACTGTGCAATTTAATGGAGTATCTTATAATCTACCTACTTGGTCTGTCAGTGTCTTGCCAGACTGCAAAAATGTGATCTATAACACTGCGAAGGTTAGTGATATTTTATATTGGTTGTCATTAGAATAGCTGAGGTGATGATGAAAGTTGTGGGATTATATAGGAGGACCTCTAACCAGATGTGCATATAATGTTACAGGTTAGTATACAGACTTCCCTAATTGAAGAGTGGAAGCCAGCCAATCTTGCATGTGGATAGTCGAGGACATACACTTCATGTGTTTGTGAATGGGAATTTTGCAGGTGAGTAAGATGTTTATTATTTCTGTATAATTTCTAGGGCATTTTCTTACTTTTGGTTGATTTAGCACAGGAAAGCAATTTTCTTAAATTTCTGTTATATCTGAACTGAATACTTTGATACAGGATTGGATTGATGGATGGGTTGGTTAAAATCAGAGAGGACTATAAACATGATGATGATGTTTTGCAGGAACTCAGAGTGGAGATTATTCGAAATGGGGATTTACGTTTGAGAAGCCAATTACACTGCAAGCTGGAGAGAATCAGATAGCTCTGCTAAGCATGACAGTTGGATTGCAGGTTCAATTCTATACCTGTGTGCTTAGAAGATAGAAATATGGAAAGGATAATTCATTGCTTTCAACTAAACAAGGACTTAAAAAGATATCTGTTATTGAGGCTATCTCATTCAATTGATCTGAACATGAAATAACATGAAATGTTGTTTTGGGTGAATAGAACATCGGTCCTTTCTTTGACACATGGACGACAAGAATAGGTGGTCCTGTGAAATTGCTGGGACTTAGAGATGGTCCACTGGATTTGAGCTTCTGGACGTGGTATTACCAGGTATTTACTGCCAACCTAGGTTATGCTATCCATTTGTTTCCTGCCACTTTCTCATCTGGTTTTCACAAGTAATAATCCTAGTGAATTGTAACATCGAGGCTTATCCATTATCCTTTTAATCACAGATAGGTCTGAAGGGAGAATACTTACAACTATATTCAGACACAGGAGCAAATCAAGTCAAATGGATTTCAGGGATAAACCCTCCCAAACAAGCTGCTCTCATGTGGTACAAGGTAATCAGTGTCTTTCATTTATCTGCAGACATAAAACTATTTTTTCGTTTGGTTCTCTCTGCCATTAAATAAGGGAGTTCAAATGCCTTCACTAGCACACACAGGGGTTTTACATGAGTCAAAGTTTGAACTTGGGCTGAGCTAATACTAGCATAGACGGAGCCATGATAGTTATGGTGGTAGCCAGAGCTTTGTTGATTGTTTTATTGATGGGGTCATGTAGACTGAGTTTAACACACCTAAAGGAACCAATTCAGTGGCTTTGGACTTAAGCACCATGAACAAAGGGCAAGCATGGGTAAATGGAAATCATATTGGACGCTATTTTGTATCATTGAAGGCTCCCACTGATGGCTGCTCCGATGTATGCGATTACAGAGGGACTTATTACTCATCCAAGTGTGCCACTAACTGCGGACAACCCACTCAAAAATGGTAATTATTAATTGAAATAATCATTACTAGGCCATAGAAATCTTCATTACTAGGCCAAGCCTCTTTATAGATTTCATAGGGATATTCCTCCTGGAGTATGAGGTAAAACTGCTTAGGTGTGTCGATCACACCACAGTAGGTTAACTGTTACCTGAGAGGGAACCTTGGGCACAACAGACATAGACCTGGGGATGTCTGTCAGTGGAGTACCCTCATTAGGCATTGACCAGGCTATTGCTGCACATATGTTATGTGCCAGAGGGGCTACTTAGAGAAAATGCTCTTTTCTTTGCGTTACTTGAGCTAGCTTTGGTATATTTTTCTCCTGCTTGAGAGTTAAAAAAAGGGGGCTACTTAGAGCAAATGCTCTGCTCTTTGCCTTGTGCTTGCTTTGGTAGATTTTTCCCTGCTTCAGAGTTTAAAAAAGGATTTCATACTGATACTAATCAGAATAACAACCTCAATCAGGTACCATGTTCCTCGCTCATGACTGCAGCCAACAAAGAATGTGAAGGTTGTTTCCCAGTTGAGGAGGAATGGGGCCTCTCATGTTATTAAATGATAGGTCTAAAATTCTGAGAGATTGAATGTTAGCCAATGCAGGGGATATGATACCAGGAAATTTTGACCCTGACAAGTTTAGACCCACCACTCCAAATCCATCTGGACTGCAACTTACCCCAGTCCAATCACAGATTCTTGTTCCCTCAGACCAATTCTCCAGGACACCTGATGGGTCCTGCAAATCATGTTTCACATGAAAAAGCCATTTTTCATTCTCTGAAAGAGAATTTGCAACTTCGTAGATGCTCACCAACACCAATATCACCATCCAGTACTTGCAATGGTTTCCCATCATGGCCTAGAAATCTTCGAAGCAAATTTTAGTGTAGTTGTGTTTCGTGCACAGTATGTTTGATTTCTTTTTCCACCTATCCAATCTTTGATTCAAACATGGTGGAAGAGACAGAACTCATCCTGTATAATATTGAATGCAGTTAACATCTTGTTGAGTTCACCACTGATATCACCACAGAATTGAATAGATTTTTGTCAGAAGCAGCAATCTATACCAAGCTATGATGATTCATTGAATATTTGAATCGTAAACTTCTCTACTTCTTACACTCGTGAAAGCATTCTTCATGGATAAGCCAAATGTTGAATGCCATGTTGCAGACTGAACTCTTCAGCGGGATTATCTTGCCAAGTCATTAGAAAGGAGGGTGGCAAAGGTAGTGATAGAGCCAAGGAAAATTTACTCTTGGAGACTGAACAATTTGCTGGCGTATCCTGTACATTCATGCTGTTGTGTCTTGTGTCTTTTAACATTTTCTAAAATTGTAATAGTTATTTTTTTGGAAATTTAAATCTAGGGTCCTTGTCATGTATAGAGAAATTGTGGATAAAAGGATATTAGTAGTTTTTTAGAGTATAATAAAAATGTAAATAAAAAGATATTTCATATTAGTCATTCCCTCCAATATAAATTAAGGCTTTGAAGACAGACTAGAAGCTTTGGGTTTTTGAAGTGGGACGTTTTGATGCTTCTGCTTCACAATAGTAAGAGTAATTAGGGTTTTCATATTTTTATTTGTATGACAAAAGAAGAGATGGACATTATGGATGATACTATTGTTGTTTAAATAGAAATGGACATTATGGATGCTACTATTGTTGTTTAACTAGAAAGCTAGGTACTTATATTTGACAGATACCAAACCTAACAAATTTTCTCTTCGATTAGTTGCATCTCATTCACCATAAATCATTTCCCACTAATGGCTTCGTTCAGTATAAATTAAGGCTTGAAGACAGGCTGTAAGCTTTGGGTTTTTGAAGTGGGAAGTTTTGATGTTTCTGCTTCATAACATCAAAAGTGTTCAAGGTTTTGATTTTTAAATTTGTATTACAAAATAAGAGATGGCCATTATGGATGTTATTATTGTTGTTTCACCAGAAAGCTAGGTATTTCATCAATTTAGCAAAGTGAAGTATACAAGGTTTTGATGCATATGTTGATGGTGTTTTAGAGTTATTGTGACATTTTTTGGGGTTATACTTAATTCAGAATCTAAGCATACCAAGTGCACCTACAATTTTGCAAATCTGTTACATTTTATAGTCTATCATGTGGCCCATAATGCATAATCAGAAATCACTATGAAAGGAAGAGCCTGCCTAGGTTATAAAAAACCAATTTTTTTATCTAAACAATTCTCCAAACCTATACTTTCTTTTAAATAGAATAATTCATATTTACAAGTTAAATATTCAATTAAATCATATAACATATCACATATTTTTTCCTCTATACTACTATTTCCTATTTCTTCACAGCGTTTCCTTTGCAACATATGGTGCAATTGCTAGTTTACAAAATATAAAAAGAATGCAACCATTATAGAAAAAAGAGGAGAGAGGTAGGAATTAGTTGATAACAAATGAATCTTCAAACTAATTTTGATCAAGGAGTTACTCATTTCAAATTGCTAACATTAAAACAATAAATCCACTAAAAACAAGGGAAATAGTTGCAAAACAACTAGCCCTTTCCTTATATCATGCTTTCTAATTTTGTTTTGAAAGTCAATATGAAGAAAGAAAACTATGTTACAATTTGTCCACAATGGACAAGTTACAAATTTTGTTTTAGAGTATACGCACCTAAAAGCATGCAAAATAAACATAGCATATGGATGAAAATCATGCAACACAAACATGATGCCAAAAGTAGTAAATTCAATCTAAGTTTACATTAATAATTTAATTCGCAAAACTATGCATATTACCTGTTTAGTGTATAATAGAAAACAATTGCAAATGAAAATATAATTCACTCAAATACAACATTCACACACAGGTTTTTGCCTTAATTATTCAATTAGAATAAAATTAATTATTCACAACTAACTAATTTTAATTATATATTGTCACAATTGTTCATAAATGAACTAATAAAATGTGAACTTTTCAACAGTGCAAAGTCTAAGTTTCTTGCAAACATCAGAATTCCTTGTTCAAAGTCATCTTGCTCTTTAAATAATATTGAAAAATAGATAATTTCATAGTTTATAAAGAAAACAATTGTAAATGAAAATATTAATTACGAGGGGTTTCCACAGTGCATTATATTAGATATCATTTTTGGGATTCAATTGCATTAAGTAATTCATTCAACTATGACCATTTCCATGAGAGGTAGTTGTAACTGACTAATTTCTCATGATTTTTGAATAGTCCACTTAGCACTCATTGCATCGGGTGATGCCCACTTACTTAACGCAGTTGAATCCGAAAAATGATATCTAATGAAAATATTATTCACTCAAACGTAGTATTCACACAGGTTCTTGTGTTAATGCTTTAATTACAAGAGTAATTTGTCAGTAGCAATTAATTTTAGTCGCACATTATCACAACAATCCAAATATAAATTAAGAAAATATGAAGTTCTCAATAGTTCAAAGTATACATTTTGGAAAAAATCGGAAGATAAACTTAAGAACATAAAAATATACAAATGGGAAAGTAAAAGTTTGTTTTGATTTGCAGATAAAATAAACCTTCATTCTATTGGAGCAATGTTCATACAAGTCTAATAGGAAGATTGTTATTGGGAATATATTTGTAGGAGGATCAAGCTACACATTGAATTGGCACTCGAATACACATGCCTCAATAGCTAGCATTTCTTCTATTATTCTTTCAATAACTAATTTGGTAATCATAAAGTAACTATATTGTGGCTTGAAAAAATAACTTTAGATGCAATCTAGATCAATGTTCATAATTTGTGTAATTTTACTTTGATACTCATGTGTGCTATTTTTCCTTATTTTTTAGTACATATACGTCTAGTGGCTTGTCCTATGAAATCTCTAATTCTAATCATGTATCTTTGACTATCTACATTGCACATTGTATCAACGGGGAATAACTTATTAATTTGGAAGCTTAGTGAAAAATTCCAATCATTGGACTAGATTCCTCATTTCGAGAGGACCAATATTGACCTTTGAAGCACTTGATTTGGACAAGGGAAAATGTATTTTTGAAGTGAATCCCACATGTGCACTAATGGACAAGTGGGCCCAAAATGAAATTGGACACTCTTTGAAGCCTATAAATACAATTCAAGTGACCCTCATTTGGACATAATCATTAAGCATCTTATTATTCTCTCTTATTTGTTTTGGTTCGCATAGGTCTGAAGGTGGATCGCATATATTGGTTCGTACAAGTCTAAAATTGCAGGGTTTGAAGCTTGCGCATGTAATTAGGGTTTTTGGGTTCTAGCCGCAGTTTTGACACGTGAATTTTTTGGATGCAACCGCATGCATCCAAGCCTATCCATGCAACTGGAAAGTTTAAACCGCATGTATGACCCTCCCTCCATGCGGCTGGGATTTAGGGTTTCATTTTTACAAGTGGTCGCAGTTGATTGCAAATTGGGAAAGTTAACTCTGATCAGGATTTTTGTTGGGATCGTATTTCTGAATATTGTTTGGGTAATTTTTCTCAATATTTTTGTATTGGCTCACTGTACTCTCTGTTAAACATTATATGAAAATCTAATAAAAGAAGAATTGAAAATGGTTTTCCCCCTTGTGAGGTTTTTCCCTGGTCATTGAGCAAATATTGTGTCTCTTGTCTCTTGCCTATCTTTCATTGTGCATTTGTATAATTGTTCTATCTACTATTTCCCTATTGTCATTGGTTAATTGAAGAAGTGAAATTTTAATTTAGATGCTATTGGAAATGTTTGAAGTAATAGTTGCAACATAGAACAATTATTGATGAAAAATTAACATGGTTTCAAATATGAGGTGAAGACAAGCCCAAGAGACATGGAGCAAAAGCATCCATCCTCTAGCAGCTGAATTTTGGTCTGGTAAAAAAAAAATATCTACCTCATACTTCAAGTATAATCAAAAGTTAGACAATGCATATGGCTTTGCAGCTTGGAAGATCAGGATCAATGTCACCTTAGATGAGTATGATTTCATGGAATACGTGGAAAGAAAGATTTCACCACCACCAGAAAAGGCATACCAAGCTTTCAAGTCCAAGTACAAAAAAGATGAGGTTAAAGCTAAGAATATTGTTATTGATTCTTTAAGAGATCATCTACTTGTTTATAGTTCATATTTGAAGACTTACAAATAAATGTACGATAATATTTTGGGCATGTACGAAGTGAAATTTGATAAATCTAGGGCATCGATATTAGTTGATTTCTCTTCTTTAGATAACTACTTGTGAATGATTTTTACTTCTTAGATTAGAATATTATTTTACTTATTTTATTAGTGTTTTTTTTCATCAAACGGCTACCAAATGCATAAACCATAAAGATACAAGAGACACAAAATGTAGTTTATTCGCCAGGGCCAAAACTTCTCCCACTTGAGAGGAAAACTCACACAAATTATTCTTCTTATAGAGACTTAAATTGATAAATACCAAGACCAAGACACCAAGCTTCTCGATTTTACCTTTACTTGGAGTCAATGATAATCAATTTCTTGCTCCTTCTACTTCTACCTTGGCTTCCTCATAGATATCGGCTCCCTTCACCTTGCTTCAAACCTGCAGCTTCTCAACCCTAATTTGGAGGCCTTAGTACATGTAGATGACCTTCTCTTGCACCTATATTTTATTTTCTTAGGGTAGATACCTTTCCTTACTTGACTCGAATTCTCTTCCTTCTCCAATTTGGTTTCTTAGATGACTGAAGTAATTCGGTCCTCTTCCTATAGAAAATAGTCCTACAATTTTGCACATTTGGAGTGATATTAACCCTATAACAGTCCCAAAATAAATTTGTCCTTTAGTCCTTAATTTTTTGCTTGGAGAGAAGCTTCCTTTCGAGATTTCGCACTTCCTATTGCAGACTTATCACCACATAAAATTTATAAAAATTTTGCGTCTAAAATAGGGTCGAGTTCTCATATTTAAAGTGGTTTTCTTCTATAATTAGTAAAAATTAGAGGGTTGAGCTGACATGTCTTTGTGAGTGGATTATTTTCTGCATTTTGTAGTTGACTTGAAAGAGTTGTTTTGTGCTTTTTCTTGGAGGGTTTATATACTTATTTAATGACATATGATGAATAAAATTGAAGTCTTGTAGCGACATCTGATGAATCAAGCCAAGGTTCTATAGTAACATAATGAAGCACCCAAAGTCTGAATCTTAACACAGTCTAAAGTAGCACAGTTCGAATTTTGAGGCATCCGAAAATTATAGTGACTCAGGAATTTGAAAATTAAAGTGAAGGTAGACACATAAAGTGATAGCAGATCATCTTCAATAAGCCAAGATTCTAAATAATAACAGTGGATAAGGATAAGTAATCCTATAGAGATATAAGGAGGCCCACTTGACTATCGTTGACTCAAGAAAGAAGGACTTAATCAAGAAATATTTTTGTCTTGGCCTTGGAGTGGAAAATAGGTTAAGAGTCTTGGTCTTGGTATTCGTCAATTGGAATCTCTACAAGAAGAATAATTTTTTCAGGTTTTCCTCTCAAGTGGGAGAGGTTTTGGCCTTGCCTGATAGCCTACATTTTGTGTCTCTTGGCTCCTTATGTTTATTCATTGGTATTTGTTTGATGAATAAGAACACTATATTAATATAAGTAAAAGAATATCCTAATATAAGAAGTAAAAATCATTCAAAAGAAGTTATCAAGGAAGAGAAATCACGTAATACTCAATGCCCTAGATTTGAAAATTCAACTCAAAGAATATAAGATGTGAAAAGGACAGACTATAAAATCATTCTTCATGAGAATCAACAATAGATTAAGGATCCATACTTTTGATGAGCTACTTTCTCTATGTAATCATGAGTAAATATTGATGATATATAGGGAAATAATTCAAAGGCAAAATGAAGGAGATCACACTACCTTCGTTACTCGAGGGAAGAAGAAAAACAAGAAGCAATAAGGGGGAATCCATCTAATGCAAGAAGAAATCCTCAAGCCAACCGATATTCCAAGGAATCAAGAATATTATATAGAGATACAATTTTCATCAAAAGGGTCACTATGCTCGATATTGCCCTGAGAAGAGAGATTCTCCAAGAAGAAAATTTTAAAGGTCCTACAACAATAGGTTTGGATACAACAACAACATGTAAGATGATAAAATATATGGAATAAGGAATGATGGAATAAGAAGAGACTATCCCAATGATAGTCAAGAAGGATATCGTTCACAAAAGAGGTCAAGAAATTCCAAGTATGAAAGTAATGCTACTAATCAATCTGAATATATTCATATTTCTGCTCTTTCTAGTTCCTCTCCTCCAGATGCCTTGGATAGTTGGTTGGTTGATAGTTAGGCCACTCATAATTTCTTTGGGTATAAATAAATTCTCTCTAATTTGTTGGATAGGGAGTCAAGTTTGAATATTATTCTTGGAGATAACTCCACTCATCTCGTTAAAGGTTTTGGGTCTGTTAAATTTCATTTGGACTCTAGGGAATCTATTTTGCTTCATGATGTGATGTATGTGTCAGGACTGAAGAATAATTTGGTATCTATATCTGATTTGGAATAAAAATGGATGAGGGTTTCCTTCATCAAGGGAAAGGTACTTACTTAGCCATTGGGATCCCCTATGAGAGATGCATTCACATTGGGATCTAGATTTGAAGGACTTTATCGAGTCACTAAAATACCTATTATAGAATTGGTCCATGATACTAATCATCAAAGAGAGCTATGACACTAAATATTGGCCCATATACATTATGTTGATCTTATGAAATTGAAGAAGTTAGTCTCTAGGATCCTCGATGTTAAAGATCAACATGATGGAGTATTTCCAGGGTGTGCAAGTGGAAATAAGACAAGGGGACCATTCCCCTCTAATGACCATAAGATGAAATAAATCCTCCATATCATTCATTCTTATATATGTGGTTTTATGCCCATACACTCACTTAGTAGCCATTTGTGTTACATTACCTTCATCAATGATTTCTCAAGAAATACTTGGATATACTACTTAAAGCATAAGGATGATGTCTTCGATTTGTTCAAAGACTTCAAGGCTTTGGTCAAAAATCAAACAGGGAAGAAAATTAATATATTTAGGTCTAAAAATGGTGGGGAATACATCTCAAATGAATTCATGGAATTTTTCAAGAAGGAAGGTATCAAGAAGAAGATGATTGTGCCATATAATCCCAAACAAAATGGAGTATTCGAGAGAAAGAACAGGTCCATTGCAGAATTTTCCTATGCCATGCTCCATGATTAGAAGCTACCGAAGTTTATTTGGGGAGAACCTACTAGTGTAATTGTATATGTTCAAAACAGGGCTCCTCATCAACCATTATACAACAAGACCCCAAAATAGGTATTCACAGGTGTGAAGCTCGACATTGGTCACCTCTGTATATTTGGTTTCCCTGTATATTTCCATGTGTCGAAGGACAAAATTAACAAACTGGAATCCACAGGAAGAAAAGGTAAGTTTGTTGGATATTGTGAAAATTCTAAAGCATTTATAATATATATTCATGGTCAAAGGAAGGTTGAAATCAGCAGGGATGTAACATTAGATGAATATGTTTCCCTTGGAAAATAAAGGGACCTACCTCCACTTCCTCCTCCTGAAAATAAGAATGATGATATGGATATTTTAGAAGGTTCGTCCATGCTCGAATTTGAGAAATGCATTGTTGGTGATCCCATGGAGCCTATGGTCCCCTTGGATCCTCCACCAAGTGATTCCCCTACTAGGAAGAGGCCACTTTGGCTTCGTGACACATTACAAGATGTCGAGAGACTCATTCCTACCAGAAGGACATTTAGAGAAAGTAATAAGTCATGCAGGTACCATGGATATGTTGTAGCTATGAGAAATTTTATTCATGTTGAGCCTCACACCTTTGAAGAAGTTGTGAAAGAACAAGTCTAGAAGGATTTTATGATCCAAGATTACAAATCAATTATGAAGAATGATGTATAGGATGTTGTGCTGAGATCAAAGGGTAAATTGGTCATAACTTCAAATTTTCTATTAAAGTAAAACATGGAGTCGATGGAAGTGTTGAGAAATATAAGGCAAGGTTTGTGACCCGAGGATTCTCCTAGAAATAGGGAGAATATTACGAGAATATATTTACTCTCGTAAATATTCCAAGTCAATGGATGGAACCTTCATCAAATGGACGTGAAGAAAACATTCCTTCATGGCATGTTACAAGAAGAAGTCTACATTGAGCAGCCACATGGATTTGAAAAAAAGGACATAAATACACATGTTTTCAGGTTGAAAAAGGCATTGCATGGTTTGAATCAAGCCCCCACATCATGGTACGCCCGCATGGATAGTTACTTGATGAAGTTGGGATTCACATAGAGCAGTGTTGATCCAAACTTGTACTTCAAATCGATCCAATGTATGTCTATCATTTTGGTAGTATATGTTGATGGCTTATTCTTGACAGCTGCAGACCCTCTCATTCTTGAATGGAAGAGGGAGTTAGGTATTTAATATGAGAGGAAAGATCTTGGTTTGATGCACTATTTCCTGGGATTAGAAGTATGGCAAAGATCAGGCGAGACTTTCCTTTCACAAGGAAAATATGTTTCGAAACTGTTAGAAAAATTTGGCATGGTAGAATGCAAGTCCTTGCCTACACCTATGGAGATGAATTTCAAGAATCTATGTAGACAGGCTGCCAGACTGAACCTAACAAATCCTTTTGAGTATAGACAACTGGTTGGTGCTCTGATTTTTCTCTTGAACACTCGCCTTGACATATTTTTCGCGGTCAACACTTTGAGCTAGTTTATGACCGAGCCTCACCACGTACATTTGATCAGTTTCAAGCATGTATTGAGATATCTGCATGGGATTATAAACATTAGACTGAGATATGACATTATATATGTTAGACTACATGGATATAATATGTATATTGGGATAGCAGTGTTGTCGACAGGAAGAGTAATTTTGAATGTCTTTTTAGTTTGGGATACACCATGATATCATGGATGAGAAGGAACTAGAAGTCTGTAGCCCTTAGCACAGTTGAGGTTGATTATATTGCATCCATTCTGGGGATTTTTGAAGCAATTTGGTTGAGAGAGATATTTGGAGAGCTATTTAAGCAAGTCCTAGACACGACAATTATCTATTGCAACAACAAGAGTGGGATTCGTTTATCATATAATCTTATGTTCTATGACAATTACAATCATATTGAGATTAAATATCATTACATCCATGACATGGTGTAGAGAGGAGTCATGAGACTCCTACACGTCTCAACAAATGAGCAGATAGGCGATATCCTCACCAAGGCTTTTCCGAAAATAAATATATTGGTATATAGAGAGTGGCTTGGACTAGTTTATATGACCCTTTCGAATAAGGTTCCTGAGTGATTAATAACATTGAGCAGTGTTCTTCCCCCCTAGTTGAGCTCCTGGGGTGAGGAATGGAGTTGATGAGCTCCTAGGTATGACGTACCACTGACTGATAGGGTGTAGAGACATGAGATCTCTGCTAGGCAGAGTATGCCCCAATTAACTGCATGCCCACTCTATGGGATAACCTCCCCATCTGGCTAATGGGATGAGGGACTTGGGATAGAGTGTGATCCCTAACCCTTGCAGTAGGCAGATATCTCCCAAGTTGGTGGATGCAAATGTTCTACCATCTGACTCTTTAGGGTTAAGATGGATTATCATGGAAAATAGGGTATAGTGTGATCCTTACCTCTAGTAACTTGATCTCACCTATTTTCAAGGACTTTGGGATAGAGTGTGATCCCTACTCATTGAGGTAGGTTGGTCTCGCCCATTGTCTTTAGTTCTGGGTGGTAGTTATGGCTACCCAATGATGATGATGAATCTAGGTGGTAATTGAGTCTCCCTAATAGTTATTATTCAGGGTGGTAGTTGGAACTCCCCTGCAACAATTCTTCTTCATTAGATTCCAGAATGTTTAGCATGAGCTGAGGAGAGACAAGCATAGATGAGTAGGGATGCATATGACATGATGTAGAGATACTTATGATGATCACATGATGCAATTGGAATTTATCCCTAGATTGGATGGGGTGTTAATGCGGTAGCTCAATGAAAAATTCCAATCATTGCACTAGATTCCTCATTTAGAGAGGACCAAAATTGACCTTTGAAGCACTTGATTTGGACAAGGCAAAGTGTATTTCTTAATTGAATCCCACTTGTGCACAAATGGATAGGTCAGCCCTAAAATGAAATTGGAAACCCTTGGAAGCCTACAAATACAATTTAAGTGACGATCATTTGGAAATCATAATCAAGAATCTTCTTCTTCTCTCTTCTTTGGTTTGCACAGGTCTAAAATTGCAGGGTTCGAAGCTCTCACATGTGATTAGGGTTTTTCGGTTCCAACCAAAAATTTGACACGGGAATTTTTTCGTTGCAACTGCAAGAATCCAAGCCTATCTGTGTGGATGGAAAGCTTCAATCGCAGGAATGACCCTCCCTCCGTGTGGCTGGGATTTAGGGTTTCATTTTTACAGGTGACCATAGTTGAACGCAAATTGGGAAATTTAACTTCGATCAATATTGTTGTTGGGATCATATTTTTGAATATTGTTTGGGTGATTTTGTTGGATAGCTTTTTATTGGCTCATTTTACTCTCTACAAAACATTTTATGACAATATAATAAAAGAATAATTGCAAATTGTTTTCCCCTTGTGGGGTTTTTCCCTGGTCATTGACCAAATATTGTGTCTCGAGTCTCTTGTTTTTATTTCAATGTGCATTTGTATAATTTTTCTAACTACTATTTCCCCACTGCCATTGGTTGATTGAAGAAGTGAAATTGTAATTTGGATGTTATTGGAAATTGTTGAAGTAATAGTTGCAGCATAAAACAATTCTTGATGAAAAATACACAACTTTTTTCAGTAATTTTAATTAGTTCCTTGGACCTATGCAAGTGAGCTTCCATGGTTTCATGACTATTTTTTTTGTATTACAATAATTTTGGGCAGGTCGGTGTGGTTATCTTGTCATTCTTTTGCTAGACAATGAGCTTAGCAAGTTGCTTATCTACCTCCTCATACTTTGTTTCTTTATCCATCATATTATTCAACAATTACCTGTGAGGTTCTCATGAGCTTGAACTAGACTTAGCTTATTATAGAACTACCCTTGTACATGAAAAAATTGTTGATTGATGTAAATAGCTTCTTGTATAAAATTTTCCAAATTGACTACATTATTGGTTGCTTTCAGAATTTTCAATTGCAATTCAATCAATTAAGCATGATTATGTTGGATAGTGACCTGAATCCCATGTTGTAATCTATCAGTGTCATTTTTAAATTTATGTTGCAACTCCTCTATCTTCTGAATTTGTTGTTGTTGAGTTTCATATTCTCACAGTTTCAACTGCGCTTGAAATTAATTTCATTGTTGCAATAATTGTTGTTCAAACTCTAAGATTTTAACATCCTTTTGCTTAAGGATATCCATTATTCTGGTAACATGGTACACATTAGCATTTATGTATACTCTAATAGAGTGAGCCAACTCTTGAACTAATTATTTTTCATTCAATTGTGAACCATCCCATACCACCTATGTAGGAGCTTTTGTTTCTTATATTCTTCTCTTATTTTTACTTCTTTTAATGGCAACGTTCTTCTATAGGTTAAAATAGAAATCTAATGGAGGAATATATTAGGTTTCTATTGATGATAGGGTGTAACCAATATTTATTTTTGTGAACTGTTATCGGAAATAGTGGTAATGTGAGTTTTCAACCAGATTTCAAAGGTTGCCAAGCCACTCTCGGTTTGGACGAGAGAATCTCAGTGTTGTTGAACATATTTCTTAGGAGTGGAAATCTCAATAGAATCTTCATATACTTTGTGCTACTCAGGAACACGTGTTGTAGTTTTTAGGAATTCCTATGAACTTTTGGGAATAATACTAATTGGAGTTTTCAATAAGACTTCAGAGGCGAAAAATCTAGTCTTGGTATGGAAAGGGATATCTAACTGTTGTTGAGAATTTTGCTTAGGGGTGGAAGTATAAGGAGAAGCTTCAGAAATTCTATGTTGTCGAGGAAAAAATTTTGTAGCTTTTATTAATACATTTGACTATTGATTTGTTTTGATTATAGTGGACAATTTTTTAATCATTTAATTTTTCAGAAGGTCATCAACAACTTCTACGAATAGTTGTTCATTGTCTTATGAATCTTCATCAAGGATGACTAAAGGAGTTTTAGATGAAGATTCATCTGCAGTATGAGCTTCACCACTTTCTTGTTGTAAAATCAAAGGCATGGATTTATTTCTTTCTTCTCTCAATGCAAGAAAATGTTGGTACTAGTTAGCAGAAATTTCTCGAGCCTTTTGGCATGCCTTCTCATAGCACTGGACTCTACGAAAGATATCATCATAGAGATACTTTCATGTAAATACTTTCTCATGGTGATTGTAACACAATGGTTATGTATAATCCCTAAATGGTCATAATGCTTTAGAGAAATTTGCGCTAGCTTAATGACATTTAAAGTCAATAATTCTTTCTTGGTGTGTGCAACTTTTTCTGAGGTATAAATACAAATTCATATTGGAAAACTAGGCCAAATTATCTTAGATATTTTATATAAGTTGTAGGAAATGCCTATGTCAACTGCCTAATAAGATATTTCTTTAAAAATTAACCTGTCAAGAACAAAAATGGGTAAGGCATGCGGGGCTCCTTGACAACCATATATTCTTAGATAAGAAAAGTTTTCTTTAAAATACCAATCACCAATTGGATCAATGCCAAGTTTGGCTTCTTCCAAGATTTGGAGAGGTTTTGAAAAAAATAAACTTTTCATAAATGGGCATTATAACAAAACGGTGCATGGCTTAGAAGTGGTCACCATAATTTTCATCCAAAATTTTTGCATGGTAAATGTGAATGGGGAGTGTCTTATAAGGTTTCCATTTCTATCCCATGGTAGAAAAAGAAGTTGAAAAGGAAATGGCATCCATAATGTAGGTTGGCATGTAAAATGGAGGACTGGATTTATGGATTT
Source organism: Pinus albicaulis (assembly GCA_034641835.2). Lineage (NCBI taxonomy): Eukaryota > Viridiplantae > Streptophyta > Pinopsida > Pinales > Pinaceae > Pinus > Pinus albicaulis. The sequence goes on from CM076573.1 coordinate 471,102,265, forward strand.
TAGCTCTAAAATTGTTAACATGCTTGCATATATTGTCAAACATGATATTTTCCCAATTTAAAGAAAAACCCTTTGAAACCCTCTGAATGAGTGAAACCCTTTCTAAAGGAAAATGTGTAACTCCTTTTCTGTTGAAAATCCTCTAGAGCATGGAGGCCAAAAAGGATTTTTCTGTATTTATAAGGGCAATGGCATATTCTCTAGAAGATTCTTATTTGAATATTCGTTCACTGATCATATAGGGTTTAATCAATTCATACATATTCCTTTTAAACTCAACACATTCTTTTTTAGTGAATTTATGTACAAATTGTGCATTGTACTAGAGTTCACGCTCAAGAAGTTTATACATAACTTGAAGGTTTTCGGGACAAAAATAACCCATAATTGTGCCTTCAGGAGTGCATATGGAATGTGTATCCACGTCTACATGATTTACAACCTAGAGAATAATGTTTGTGTATGGATGAATTATGGGTCCTGCAGCAATTTTATGCAGCGCTGACTCCGACACCTCACACAAAGAGATATCAAGAATGGACTCACCTAGTTCTATTTATTTTGAAATTGCTTCAATTTCATCCTCGAGCATTTTATACATATTATACCAAGAATAGGCAGAAGCGTCTTTTTTTTCAATGACGGTATCAAAGAACATGTTTGCGTTATGATTTTTATCCTCCAGGTCCTCGACTAATGCCTGTGGCACTTTTTGTATCTTCTTGAGTTACTTACCCATGTTTTAAGTATTGTGAAATTTATCAGTGTCTGAGAACTGAGTTAAAATTTGGAAACAAGGTAATAAATATATATCATTTCTGAATAAAGGCAATTAAACACTCAAATAATGTGAAATACATGCAAATTGGCATCCTAAATATATTCTTGTGAGAACAAAGAACCTTGAGAAGACTTAATGTACTCATAGAGACATGTTTGGTAATGGGATAATTAAGATATAATGACATGATTAGAGGTAATTAAATACAATTAATGTTAATTCTTGGTGCGGCATGTTGTATTTGTAACAGTTCGTGAAAGTGGTGTGGTGGGACAGGAAATTAAATTTTTCAAAGGATGCAAAAAATAAAGATTTTTCTCATTTTATCTAATGTTGAGTTGGTCATTACCGAGCTACCTATTTGGGTCAGGCTTCCAAATTTACCTACTCACTTATGGTACTTTTCGGTCTTTCAAGGAATTGGAAACTCTCTAGGTCACTTTCTGGCAACGGATCCTTCTAGGGGGGAGAAGGGCATTTACACTTATGGTATAATTTGTGCTGAAATTTACATAAGTAAAGGTCTACCCTATCAAATCAATCTCAAAGTTGGTGATTTCCATTGGACACAATCTCTGGACTATGAGAATACTTCTTTCCAATGTCGTCACTGCCATCAAACAGGGAATCTTCATAACTCATGTACTATGTTCCTTGCCCAAAAGAAGAGAAGAAATCGCAAATCCAACTCTAAAAGTTGGAAATCTTGTGATCTGCCTCCCATGGATGACATTGAGTCCTTCAGATCGGATGAGGATGAGATTGAAGCAGATGTGGATGTAGCAAAGCAGGAGAAGGAAGCCCTCGGCAGATCCTAGGGTCCCAATGTTTCTTCAAGTGCTTAGAAGCGAGCACATGATTCCTCCTCCTCTGACTCAGATAAGGAGACTCTACCTTTAGTCAACAACAATCTTCAATTGGTTCTAGCCCACCTGCTCCATGACGGTTGGGTTAAAGTTACAAAAATGAAAAGAAAGAAAGGTCGTATTGAGGATTTATCCCATTCTGGGTAAATTCTGGTGTCTGTCTCTTATGGTTCCCGTGTTTCTCTTCATTGTCCTCTATGTTTCTCTCTTGTGTGCTTCTCAGGACCGAGGTTGATATTTTATCATTTCTGGCTTCCCCGCTTTCTAGTTTCTCTTGATTGTAACTCTGTTTTGTACTATGTTCTTTTTAATAGAATCAGTCTTACTTACAAAAAAAAATGTTGATTTGGCCATTGATATTGTTACAGATATCGTATGGAAACGGATGACCTGTTATCCCATGAAAAGAACATGTCGTAGAGCTAAATATAGAGTTTAAATCCATGTCATCGCGGTAATGATTCACCAATATGGCATTGTAGTGTGCAATTTAGAAGTGTCGAGAGTCGCAATCTGTGATCTAACACTTGACGAGAGATGGAAATTGTTATGTTATTTAAGTCAAATTCATGTGTCACTGTGGGACTGAATGTAAGTTTTTACGCCTTAACAAGCGAGCAGGGCACGTTAATAGGAAAGTGTACATGTAACAGAATCAATTTTTTTTTATTTTTTGCATGTTTCAAAAGAAAATAATCATGGTCGTTATACCTATAAGGAAAAACCATAAAAGGTCTGTTTTAAACATAGGCAAACGATAGAGAGGAAGGATAAGGAAATAAAAATGAGGGAACACAATTATAAACTAAATGTTTATCTTTGGGTGCATTGTCTAGAGTAGTGAAACTTAGCCTTAAAAGAGTAATTCCGCACATGTTTTTGTTTCGCACAAACTTTAACTACATACATAATTCGACAATATTTATAGATCTAAAACTGGTGGAAGGCATGTGCAGATGTATAGAATATGTGAATAGAAATGGGCTTGCTAAATGTAAACGCTTGGTATCTGAATACTTTTAGATAGTGTTGTGTTCACGGATGTTACCGGCACATAAAGATACATTTTCATGCATTAGTGAAAGACACAAGAAAGCATGTCAAATGATCAAACACAAAAGGATGGAGGTGTTGTGGAGCTCCTGCACGACAGCAGCTAAGGTTTGGCCCTAACCGACCTTTCTCCTCTTCCCTTCCGCTTATGTTCAAGCTCATGGTGTTCGTATTTCATCTTGGATTCAATCCCCTCTTATCTATTGGTGCATTGGTTGAAAATGGGAAGAGAATCACACAGTCATTCATCTAATTAATCGTATGGATCGAAGCCCATGGTCTCTGCTACGATTTCTCTTGCTGCAGCTAGAGCTCTCTCATCGGGTTTTTCTTCTACTAGTGATGGTATCTGCTCCTTTGGCAGCCTCTTATGAGGCTAGTGATTCTGGTGTCGCCCCTTCATCGGGCTCCTACCAGGATCCTTCGAAATCCTTCCATGACATTGTCAAAGCGACTGATAAATTTATTTCTTTCACTATTAAATTGATCCATGTCAACGATGCTCCAATGATGGAGTTTTCCTTGGGAGAATAAGCTCTCAGTGAGGGTGATTTTTTCTCCGAAGTCACTCTAATTTGCAGGTTCATTGGGTTGTGGCCAAAGCTTGTTGATATCCACTCCTAGATAAATGAGCATTGGAAACCCCTCATTTCAATTGAATTAAGCATCTATCCCTTGGTCAAAGGGCTTATTCGTCATTATTTTTAACAAAGAAGGAGATAGGAAGTGGATTCTTGTTGTTGGTCCTTGGTTTTGGGGTTGTGTGGGCCTCTCTATACGACCTTGGTTCCCCTCCTTCGACCCTCTTTTAGCATCAATCACAATTGCTTATGTTTGGGTAAGGCTCCTCAATCTCCCTCGACATTTATGGAACCTTGATTTTTTAACCTCAATCGGTAATTCCTTGGGCAAGTTCTATTGTCATTGTGAAGACACTAGAATATATTTAAAGCCTGCGTATGTTTGCATATGTGTCAACATGGACTTCAGTAAGGGATTCCCTACTGAGATTAAGCTCAAGAGCCCCAATTTCTCCTCGGTTCAACCTTTGGACTATGAAAATGTCTTCGTTCATTGTAGAGCCTGCTATGAGACAAGACATTCCCCCAAAAACTTCCCAAATGCAGGGATATCAAAGTCAAAGTTTTTTTCTTGTAATCCAAAATGGTGGGAAGATGAAATATTCAATCATTTAATCTCCTCAGAGTCTCCTCCCTATGCTTATTGCAATGAGGGTGGTTCGCGGAAGGATTTAAAAATTTCAGAGCCTATGGATGGAAAGTCTCAAGTTCAATCTGTCTCATTCGAAATACCTATGAAGGCTAACAATTGTAAGGCGGAATTGGTTGATGTGAATAACAAAATTGATTCACTTGTATCGGCAGAGGTCTCTCATAAAATACAAAATTCAGCACATGACCCTACTAATCTGGATAAAAGGAAAAAGGTAACATATGCAACAGGGTCCACATCCCCAATAGTCAACAACGGGAAAGTGATATCGTGGGAAGATCAGGCGAAAGTGTTTCGCCCTCCCCGGGATTATAAGGAAGACTTCAAAAACCAAGTTTCTTTAAACATGGATGGAACTATAGATTCAGCAAAAGATGGGACTTGGACCCAAGTTAAAATAAAGACAAAAGGTTCTCTAGGAAAGGTGAAACTGCAGCTCAAGAAAAACTTAAAATAGGAATGTGTTGCAAATTCATCTAGACTTAAGGTGTTTTCTACAAAATTTATAGATGTAATTGAATAAATTTTCAAGTAGAATGTAGATATCATTCAAGGTTTTGGGTTGTTCCTATGTGTTTAAACTTGAATCATAAAGGATTTATGGCTTTCCAACTCTTAGAATATGTAATGGTTTGGGCTTGATCCCTTCTTTTATTAATATAATCTTCTAGTTATTTCGTTAAGAAAAAGACACAAGAAAGCATGTCATAGGTCATAATTGAAATATGCACAAACAATTATAATTATCTATGTATCTAAAAATGGTTAGAAAGACCATTTTAAGATTAGCTAGAAACATTTTAACTCTTCAATTTATCATGACAAGACCATATTTCTTTATCTGCATCCAACACAAAAAGTAATTCTATGACTAGATAAATCACTACACCAAAGTATGGATGTGTCGATTTTTTAATACGATTGATTCAGTATTTGGTTTTGGGTTAGGCTTATGTGGAACAATGGAACTTGCCTTTCTATGTTTGAGGTTTTCCACATATTTTAGTTCTGCACATGTCTTTGTTCCACACAAATTTTCATTCCATATAGACTTAAACTCCAAACAAAGTTCAGCTACATTGATGAGTGTAATACTTTAATAAATTCATGTCTTCATGGGTTATTTTGTTAGACTTGGAAATTTTTTTGGAATCAAGATATTAGGGGCGCCCGAGGAGCACACTATAAAAGTATCGTGATGCAACGTCAAATATTTTGTATATCGTAAGACTTTCATGTCTATTTATTTCGTTAACCACGCTTCACTAACTTGTTGTTAAGATTTAAGTGCTTACATGCAGTTCAGTGGCGAGATAAGAAAAATTCTAATAACTGACATATAAATACGCATCATGCGGCGCCTGTGCGAGAGAACAGGCATGCAGAACAAGAAACACAATTATTTAACACCCGGTGGAACTTACCTTTTTATATGCACAGTTCTGCACATACTTTGGTTCCAAACGTCTTGGTTTCACCTAGATTCCGTGATGCACAAGTTCTCGTTCTGTATAGACTTCAACTTCGCACAAAGTTTAGGTACAATTGTGTAATCTTGTAAGAAAAATCATTTTTTAGTTACATGCATTAAATATTTGGTAATTTTTTGTCGAAGCGGAAAACTTAGGGCGTGAGCCCGAGGAACACACTAAAGCTACCATGGCACGACGTCAACTTTTTCGTTTATCATAAGACTTTGTTGTGCGTCGCTTGTAGTTAACTACGTCGTCATTGTCTTACTGTTAAACTGTAGGTGATTACATATAGTCCCACGGCTAGCCATGAAACTGTTTAAATGACAAAAATATTCATCTCGTGGGTCCAGTGCGGAAGAAAACGTGTGCGAAGCAAGGAAAAAAAAAATTCCACATCCATGGAATTCGACCCTACTAATTACAATTATCACTATGTATCTGGATTTGCATTATTAGTACACAAATATACTAAAGAAATACTATCTTTTAAATCCAAGTAATAATGGATCATAATAAATAGTATTTCAATCTAAATTCCACAGTCAGTGGATGATAATACTAATAATGGATGGCAGCTTCCTAGGAACTCCATATATCTGGATTTTGTTAACAACGAAGCAGAATCCAAGTAACTAACAAAAAGATATTACTTACTATATTATTAAATACAATTAATGTTAATTTGTGGTGCAGGATGTTAATTGTATCTATAACAGTTCATGAAAATGGCACGACGAGATGGGAAATCAAATTTGTCAAAGAACGGGAAAAATCAATGTTCTCCACCTTTTAAATAATGTTGAGTTATCCATTACCACTATTATAGATATCATATGGAGAGTGACGACGTGTTGTTCCATGCCAGGAACAGCTAACAGAACTAAATGTAGAGTTTAAAGTCACGTCATCATAGAATTGATTCACCGGTGTGGTATTGTAGTGTGTGATTTAGAAGTGTCAAGAGCCATGGTCTACGATCTAATAGATGACGGTAGATGGAAATTTATATGTTATTTAACTAAAATAGTCATGTGTCATAGTGGGACTACATGTAAGATTTTACACCTTAACAAAAGAGCGAGGCTCGTCAATGGGAAAAGTGTGGGACATGTTACAGATTTATTTTTTTGCACATTTCAAAAGCAAATAACCATGGATTTTATACATGTAATAAAAAGTGGGCTTTAAACATAGGCAAAAGATACAGAAGAAGCGTAAGGTAGGGAATAAAAATGAGGGGTCCCCATTTTTATTAGGAACCTATATACAAAATGTGTGATTTTCATATGAAAGGGATGTGTCGAATAATTCCTGAAGTCCCCCACTCTGAACCATGTTAATTGTCTAATCTATCAAAACAAGGCCATCTTCATTTCTTTGCACACAACGCAAAAAGGAATTCCATTACTATATAAGTCATTACACTCAACTGAGCAAAATACAAGTAACTAACAGAAGGAGATCACTTACTAGATTATGAATTTTCAGACTATCTAGTGTTGTCATTGATGTCAACCCATGGAGTTGGTTGGGTTTGACTTTGACTAAATATACTAGTCATTGATGTAATATTGTTAATGAACGCTTCTTAGTAATTGTCATATTACATCAAGTTGACATATGCACTGATGGATGGTTGAAAACCAAGTCCTAGGGTTTGGATTCCCTAGACTAAGGGTGTACCCCGACTTTGTCAAGGGTTTTTTAAGGATTAAAATGTTGAGTTTGACTTGTAGATCCACGTCATTGGATTCTCCTTGAAATGATGTTTGTGGTTGTATGTGGTACACCCTAAGAGGCCTCTTGGTTTGAGAGATATTCACATTTTAAGTTGGAGACCCAGTTTTTGGGCTAAAACACCAAGGGGATGGTGACTTGGCACTTTGAAATTGGTTATTAATTATTAAAAATCTAACTTAAGGATTTAAAAGAACAATTACATTAATAAATGGCATCAAACTACCTTCACTCACAAGGAGTGTTCCTTCCTTGATTTACAAGTCTAATCTAATCATTTTAATGGTATTGGATTTCTTGATTAACTTATGAGGCTTATGAAATCAATTTTTTTAATAACTAAATCCCTCTAATGTATACCTTAAAACCCCTTCCTAAGTTCTCTAATGGTCACTTATAAGCCCCTCTTCTCTCACTCAGATGAGTACTATAAAAGGGAAACATTATACTATACCTCACACATCAAATCTAAATCATTTAACTTATGATTTCACCTCTAAAATTTTCAACTGCCTGTGGATAGGACAATGAAATATCACAGGATCATTTTTTTTTTTCATCTTGTTTTGACTTGGTATTGAAGGCTCTCTGGTACAATACATTTTTTAAATGGAAGCGAGATTCATTATACTTGTAAGGCTCTAATTTGTGATATTTTTTGAGCATCCCTATGAGGTAAGTCAAAGTTCGGACCTAGTTCTTCTACCACAAATTTTTTTGTCTCTGATGTTTTGTTAAATGTCTATTTCCTTTGTGATTTGTGAAGTCGTCCTTGGGAATTTTTTTGTGTATTGTCTTTTTGCAAGTTTAGAGCATCAAAAACAGTGAAGCTTTGGCCTTTTTTTTGTCTTTCTTGGCATATTTAGGTCTAGTTTAGAGAGTTGCTTATTGCAACAAAGTTACAGTAGGTCTGAATTTTTAAACCTGTTAGTGGACTGTTAGGGCACACAAATATTAACACAAAACTCTATGAAGTACAAAAAGGACCTTGGGAAGGGTTATTACATGGTCAAAGTGAAGACCTCTTCACTTTCTTCCCCATAGATATGAAATCACATGCCACACTCTTGATTAAAACAAGGCCCAATTTGTTCATTAGGACACACATTTTCTAAAGTTTGGAGTTATAAAAAAAAAATTTCTTATCCTAAGTTAGGTATCCATTTTTTCACCTCAAAATTGGGCACATACAGACCTAGATCTTTGTATTTATCACAAAAATTTGGCCTCTTTGTTAGGATAAATAACCAAAAACGGTGACAGTGTTTAGTAAGTCTATATTGACTTTGATAAGAACTAGTGTATAGGAAGATTGTGATCCTACATTTTTCAATATGACAATAATTCACGCCGCAATATCATTGTGTATAAGTTGAATAACTTCAAGAACCAAAGGCAATAGCCCAATCATTAACTTTGAATTTTATTTTGTGCATCTTGTTGACAAACCTCTCATTGGAATTATGAACCAAAACACAGTGACATTGTATTTACTTTATGTGACCTTGAAATAATATATAAAATAGTGACATAGAACCCTAATTGACAAGAACACTCTTGACAATAACCTTGTAAACTGAGAAGCTTCACATAGCAGTGTTGATGATTTTAACAATAAGTAAATAGTGAAATGATATGTGTGTGTGTGTGTGTGTAGGCTTGAAAGTGCCATTGTTCTTATTATTTGAGCAGTGACATGACACACATTCTTAGCAGTTAATTGAACTGAGTATTGGACCTTGATATGTCTTGACATATAGACATGATTTGATTTGACTTATAAACCTAATACGCATATACACTTGGCATAGTAACTTGACACGTTAACTTCACTTGACATTTCACTTAAAACCTTGACTTGACAAGCAAGATGACTATAGTTATCTTATCCTTGACATAGACCAATATAATTGTTAGTAGCTTAACAATGACTTAACATTGACCTTATTATAGCCAAATTTCATTGATATGAATACTTAATTAACGCTTGAATTGACATGTAAACTTGACATGACAAATGACTTGACACTTAAACATGATGTAGTGAGATGCATGTCTATTACATATGGTTGACATTGTAGTAATATTTGACATAGAATATGATGACCTAAGAACTTGTAGTAATAGTAGGTGTATTCTCTTAGTGACATAATCATGATCTTACAGGCTAGTAGTCCTTGAAGAAAATATCATCTTGTTGTACAGATGGATAGTAGTATATGAGTAGCGATAAACAGTAAGAAGACATATGTTGGTAGCTCTGTGTGGGCAGAGTTTGAGAGGGTTGGTAGAAGGTCATAGGGATGACTTGAGGCATATTGGATTGTATCATTATCATACACTTGTGTTCGACACTTACCGCAGTATAGGAAACTTTTTATAATGATGTGGGTTGTCTACTTATGAGCTCTTGATGATTATTCATTCATGAGTAGTACAATGCAATGACAGTGTATGCAGTGATCAGTTTGAGAAGTACAGTGGTCAGTGGTCAGTCTGAGTAGTTGACAGCGGATGTGACAACATTTGATGTGTAGTGGCTTGATTTAGGCAATTGTCAATGGTCAGTTTGAGTAGTGATATGCATTGGCCAGTTTGAGCAGTTAGCAATGGCCAATCTAAGAAATTTTGTGCAGTGTATGCAAAGCAGCATTATCTTCATTACAACTTTCTTATATTGATTCAGAGCACAGGGGGCTCTAGTGTGAAAATTGTGAAATTTTGTCTGCCAACTCTTTAGGGTGATTGGAGTCACCTTCAGGTTATGGCCTGAGAACAATTAAGGTCAAAATGGTGGTGCTAGGGTAGGCCATAGCCTGCACAAGGCGTTGTGGAATCCTTTCAATTGGGGTTGATAAATTACGAGGCGATGAAGCATCCTTCCGACAGCAGCTGGTAATAGAGCATTGGGGCACTTATCAGGTTGTGGCCTGACTTACAGGGTGTTGGGGCTTCCTTCTGGTTGCAAGAATTTATTAGGTTGTAGTAGTGTCCTATAGGTTGTAGCTTGTAAATCAGGGGGTTGGAGCCTCCTTCAGTTGTAGTTGAAAACTTGATGTAATTACTTTTCTTTTAAAGATGAGGATAAGACAATTACTAAGAAGAGTTTCGTGGTTTTTGACCCAAAAGGGGTTTTCCATCTAAAAATCTTGTGTCTATTATTTGTATATTTCTGCATTGTTGTATAGTTTTGTTTACTAGTTTTGTTATTTAATAATGATATTATAATATTGCTTAAGATTAACTAATGCTTTGAAAAGATTAATAAAGTGTTAATTGGTAAGAAATTTGATTCACCCCCCCCCCCCCTTCTTAGTATTTCCATCAATTGGTATCAAAGCGGGTTCCTTCATTAGTAGCTTAAAAACTAGAAGGCAGAACTCATAATACAGAGATGGGAAAATCAAAGAAGAAATCTGCCAAACATTCAAAGTAAGTTTCAGGTACTGCAACAGTCTCCAAATCTGAAGAAAATTATTATTTTACACCAACTCCTAAATTTGATGAAGATAATTACTGGATATGGGAATCTAGAATGAAATTCCATTTTCAAGCTCATGATGTAAGAAAATTTGTTGTTTTTGGAGACAGATCTACCAACGAAGCTAAAATGTACAATATGAAAGCCATGAATGTCATTTTTAATGTTCTGCCAGATCTCGTAAAAGCAAAATTTGGTCAATGCTCAAGGCCAAAATTCTTTGGCAAAGGCTCCATAATCTCTACTCAAGGAAGCATGTAGTTCAAGATATGGACGTTGATAATCATGTGGATCCTGGTATCAATGAATCAAACAATGATGATAGTGAAGAAGTTGAAAAAATGAGTGAAATTGAATTTCAAAATGAAGTTGTCAAAGTTATAAAGGAAATCAATAGTGAAAAGGAAAGGGATAAATTTATAGAAGAAGAATTGAAGGTATCAAAAGGACATGTTGAAAGACTTAATAAAAATAATGAAGGATCGGAGGAAATTATCAGGAATCTTAGAATCCAATTGGAAGAAGCTGAAAAAGTTGAAAAGTTAGAGAATCGTACACTCAAAGAAGAAGTTCCTCTATTGAAACTCCAAGTGCAAGAAGCAGAGAAAAAAGAGAAAGTTTTGGCAAGTCAATTAAAGGAATTTGGTAAAATGTACATATTTAAAGTTGATCAAAAGCAAAAGGAACTGGATATAACTATTGCAGAAATAAACAGGCTCGGGAAAGAAAATAAAAAACAGAAAGAACAGATAGATATCCTCAATAGAGAAGCAGAAAAGGTTACCATTATAAATCTACAAATAGAAGAAGTCGAAAGAATAAGACAAATCTTGAAAATTTGGTTTCAAGAAGACCTTGCTCAAAGCAAGAACAACTCAGTGCGACCCTTAATGAAGGAACAATTGCAGACTATGGACAAGACAAATAAATAATTGGCAAAAAGAGCAGGTAAGTATCCAATTGATGAAGTTACAAGCTCCGCATATTTTCAAAGTAATATTGATTAAATTAATGAACCAAAGAATAATGTTGCAACTTCGAAGAATGATGCCAAATCAGTCAAGGAAAAAGGGCATCAAAAGACTACAACACTACCTCTGAAGAAGAATGAGCATAGAAAATAATACATGTACGTTCATCCATTTAATGGTTATTATTTTTCATGTACTAACTTTTGACATATGGCTAGGGATTGTAAAGATGTTATCAGGTACAATTATCAAGGACCATTGCCTTCGAATGAATCATCCAGGTACGCATATTCATTTAACAGTTATTGTTTTTTATGCACTAACTATGGACATATGGCTAGGGATTGTGATGTATTTGGAAGGTACCATAATCATGTGAAAACCCTAGAAGCAATTTTTCAGGATCACGAGACAGGTTTCGTGATGGTTTTTTCAGCAGTGAGTACGTGCCAAATGGGCTAAACATTGAGTGCATAAAATTACATAACTATGGCCATATAGCTCGTGATTGGAAATATCAAATGGAATCGCCTATGGATAACATTGAATGCTTCAAGTGTCAAAAATATGTGAACATGGTTCGATATTACAGGAATAATAATGTTTGGAAAAGGAAACAGGTACAAGAAGATTAAGCAGATAAGAAGGTTTCAAAATTTATGCTTTCAGGATTCGTAAAAGCAAATGGTCATGGGGAATCATCAGTTGCTTTAGATGATGATATGAGTCAAGATGATCCATTGGGTGACACACCATTCTGAAAATATTTGGCTTGTCGACTCCTTGAATATTCAAGAGGGGGAGTCTATGCAACAGCGTGTGGCACAGTTCTACAGTTAAAAGATAGGCAATATGGACTTAATATCATCTTCAAGACAGATGTGTAACAGATGCAGGAGGGGAAGAAAAATAAAAGGATTACAGGTTCACAAGAATCACCAGTGTCAGAGGAAGGCTTCTCATCAGGGGGATGATATGAAGGTTACAGGTCCACAGGGATCATCATTTACAGATTATTACAAGAAGGCTTCTCATCGAGGGGAGCACAGGTAGATGACTAGTCCATAGGAAGCAGGAAAATTGCCAGGGGGAGTCGCCCTTTTCCATTGATATCAAAGGGAGGATAAATCAATTATCATGGTAATAATATTGAAATTATGATAAGCATATGGAAACATGAAGTCAGGAGGTTTGTACTCGTAGAAGGAGAACATTGCAATCTCATTGTGAATAATTTGAATAGCTTCAAGAACCAAAGAAAATAATCCAATCATTGACTTTGAATTTTAATTTTTGCATCTTGTTGGAAAACTTCTCATTGCAATTATGAACCAAAACAAAGTGACATTATATTTACTTTATGTGACCTTGCAATAATATATAAAACAATGACATAGAACCTTAATTAACAAGAACACTCTTGACAGTGACCTTGTACAGTGAGAAGCTTCACATAGCAGTGTTTATGATTTTAACAATTAGTAAATAGTGAAATGATATATATATATGTGCTTGAAAGTGACATTGTTCTTATTATCTTAGCAGTGACTTGATATACATTCTTAGCAGTGAATTGAAGTGAGTATTGTACCTTGATGTGCCTTGACATATATACATGATTTGAGTTGACTCATAGACCTGATATATATAGACACTTGGCATAATAACTTGACACATTAACTTCACTTGACATTTCACTTAAAACCTTGACTTGACAAGCAAGATGGCTACAGTTATCTTATCCTTGACATAGAACAATATAATTGTTAGTAGCTTAACAATGACTTAACATTGAAATTATTATAGCCATAATTCATTGTTATGAAGACCTAATTGACGCTTGAATTGACATGTAAACTTGACATAACAAATGACTTGACACTTAGACATGATGTAGGGAGTTGCTTGTTTATTGCATATGGTTGACATTGTAGTAATATTTGAAAATGATAGACTATGATAACTTAAGAAATTGTAGTAATAGCGGGTGTATTGTCTTAGTGACATAATCATGATATTACATGCTAGCAGTCTTAGAGGAAACTATCATCATATTGTACAGATGGATAGAAATATATGAGAAATGATCAACGGTAAGAATACATATGTTGGTAGCTCTCCATGGGCAGATTTTGAGAGGATTGGTAGTAGGTCATAGGGATGACCTGAGGCATCTTGGATTTTTTCATTATTAAACATCTGTGTTCAAAAATTACAGTAGTACAGGCAGTTTGGTATAATGATGTGGGTTTTTTTCTTATGATCTCTTGATGCTTCTTCATTTATGAGCAGTGCAGTGAATTGACAGTGTATGCAATGATTATTTTGAGCGGTATAGTGGTCAGCCTAAGTAGTTGATAGTTGATGTGACAAAATTTGATGTGCAGTGGCTTGATTTGCGCAATGGTCAATGGTTAGTTTGGGAAGTGATGTGCAATGGTCAATTTGAGCAGTTAGCAATGGTCATTCTAAGCAATTTTGTGCAGCGTGGGCAGAGTAACATTATCTGAATTACACCTTTCTTATATTAATTCAAAGCATAGGGGGTTCCAGTGTGAAAATTATGAAACATGGTATTCCAACTCTTTAGGGTGATTGAATTCACCTTTAGGTTGTGGTCTGAGAACACTTAAGGGTGGTTCTAGAGCAGGTCATAGCCTGCACAACATTGTGGCATCCTTTTAGTTGGGGTTGATAAATTACAAGGCAACGAAGCATCCTTTTGATAGCAGCCAGTAAACAGAGTTTTGGGGCACTCATCATATTGTGGCCTGACTTACAGGGCATTGGAGCATCCTTTTGGTTGCATCAAGCTATTAGGGTGGAGTATCATCCTATAGGTTGTAGCTTGTAAATCATGGGGTTGGATTCCGCTTCAGTTGTAGTTGAAAACTTGATGTAAATGCTTTTCTTTTAAAGAGGAGGAAAAAACAATTACTAAGAAGTGTTTGGTGTTTTTTGACCCACACGGGGTTTTCCACCTAAAAATCTTGTGTCTATTTTTTTTATCTTTCTGCATTATTGTGTGGTGTTATTTATTAGGTTTCTATTTGATATTGAGTTATAATTATTTTGTTGAAGATTAACTAACGCTTTGAAAATATAAATAAAGTGATAATTGGTAAGAAATGTTGATTCACCCCCACTCTCAGTATTTCAAACACTATCTACAAAGACTAAAATCCTTTAATCATTGATTTTTCCAAAATTGTTTATAGAAATTTAAGTTTAAATTGAAATTATAGAAGACTTACACAACTTTGGCATTACTCAAACGAATTATACGCTATTATTAAGTCTTATTTTTACAATTGATCGAAATTTTTACTTCAACAATTATGTAGGAAAGTGGTGTTTATTTCTCATTTGAAAGAAATAATTTTGGAACTCAGAACTAAACAAATTGATGACTTGATACTTGACTATATAGGATTTATCATATCAGAAAAGACAAGCAACTATAAAGTGATATAAAAAGCATTCTTTCCAATATCATACAACAAATTTAGTAAATTAAGTCAATCATTAAAATCAATAGTACACATGCAACACAAATCTGATATGCAAAATTGTTGTCGAATGTTTGATATTCATATTGACTTATTTTATCTTTTCCCGAGGATAATATGGGCAGATCCACCTAAAGGGATCACATCCCGCTAATCAAACTAATTAGAGCCTAACCCTAAGGGAATCAAGGAGAGTTGACCCTATGACCTCCTAATGGCAAGGTGCTTTTGTAACAACACCTCGACCAATTGAACTAACCTTCGGAGTTATTTATAATCATATTGATAAATAACATAACATTAGATATAATGTAAAAATTTAAAGCAGAATATAAAAACTTCATGTTCAATTAATATTGTTGGTAAATGAAATAGAATTCAAAGTGATACAATATTCCATACAAAATGTTTTCAGAATTATTCATAGAATTGTTCAACAAGCTGAGAACTTCTAATCAATGGAATAGCATTCAAACTAAGACAAGATTTCATAGAAAACAGTGTCTAGGAATTCTTCTCACCATTTCTTAATGGAGTCAGAATATACAAAATAGAACAGATTATACTCAAACTGAGTAATTGGACAACAAAACAATAGATCAGGATTGACATCAAAGAACTAGAACTAGAATTGATAATAGGTTCCCAACTAATCAACTTGATGACTTTCATTAATAATTTAACTTGTACAAGGAGTAGTTTTCATGCACCATGCATGGGTTCTAAACATATAAAAGGGAAACCAAACAAAAAAAATTATACATATAACTTCTAAACATGTCGCAGGGGAAAAGACAAGAAACTACAAAGTGATATAATAAGCATTCCTTCTAAAATCATATACAAAAATTACCAAATTAAGTCAAATTATAAGCCATCAATTTTTCAATGTATTTGCCCATTGCACATAGAGAAATTTACGAATCCAACAATATTATGAATTAATAAACAGATAAATATAAACTTATTTAAATATGATATCCAAGATTAGCAACAACCATCAAACTTAGTGATTTTTATAGACAGTTTTCTTGTACAATTGCATCACCTTGCCAAACTATCAATACGGGTCCATTTTTTATCCACTAATATAATGATACAGAGAAACCAAAAAATCCACATTACCAAGAACTCAATCCATGTTGAAATCCCAATCATGATAATAATCATTAAAATCAGTACTACACATGGAACACAAATCTAATATGAAAAATTGTTGTCGAGTGTATATATTCGTATTAGTCAACAATAGAAAATTAAATATAGTGTAAGAGTTGAAAGCGTAACCTAAAAAAATCATTTCCAATGGTCAATGCAATAGTATTCAATACGATACAAGATTTCGTACAAAATGTTATCAGAGTTCTTCACAAAATTGCTCGACAAACTTAGAATTTCTTACCAGTGAGATAGGATTCAAACCAATACAAGATTTCATAGAAAATATTGTCTTGGAATTCTTCTCAACATTGTTTCATAGGGTTAAAATATATAAAACGGAACGGAATATACTCAAACAAAGTAAACCGACAACAAAAATTGCTATCAAATTACTAGAACTAGAATTGAAAATAGACTTCCAAGCCCCTGATTTAGATATCAAATAATGTCCATTTTTTTATACTGGCAATAATGTTTGGTTGCTAAAGCACTAATCAAAATTTTGATACTTAATAAAAAAAGGTAAATGCATCCATCCCAATAGGGACTGGGATTGGGCTCCTGTGAACCGTGATATAAATAACATACCTAGAAGGAAAACAACAAATTGTAGTCAGCAATGGTCTTAAATCATGCATGACACAATGAAAAAAATTTAATGATCAAAGATCGAAAAGAATTGGTCAATTCATTAACATAATTTGTTGACAGGCAATTTATATTAATGATTTCTTGGAGGAATTGCTTTAGGCAATTTTGAATGTATTTTTTTATCAGAGGAGTCACAATGTCCATTTTGACACAGTTGAATATCTCCTTAATTTATTGAGCCTCCTCCTCTAATTGTGTATTCAAAACAGTGATCCTAATTGACATTAACAAAATCAACTTTTGGTAATTTTCTCCTGAATAAAATCAGTTATAATATCAAAGTCTACTCCCATTGACTCTTTTAAAGTGTTCAATCCAGCGATTAAATCATTCTTTGAAATCAAACCACTATATTTTGTCATGCACGGACCCTGTAGATCATCAATAATTTTAAGTGTTTTGAGAAAGGCATCGCCTCTTTTATTAATTATCTTATTACATTCATAAATTATCTCCTCCAACTTGTTGATTTTTGCATGCCATCTAGCTTTAATCTGCTTCATTTGTTTAGCCCTTGGGAGCTTTTGCCCTATTCTCCGTATTTCACGGAGTGAATCAACCTTCTAAGAAAAGGTAGATAATTCATTATCTACGAAATTTTTGTCATGCTCAAGGTCACCTTTAACCTAGTCAACAAAACATCTAATTCTTTATGTTAAATTCCTCAAATGGGAAGCTACTTCCCATGCATCTTCAATCATTTTCAATATTTTGTTTATATTATTGGAAATAAATGATTTTACTCCATTTAGGAGGTGAGCCACTTTCTTAAATCTATGGGGTGTGCTAAGGGTAGATATTTTTATGTTGGCACATGCATTGTGAGTGGAGTCGTAAACAAAGGAACAAGATTTAGAGCTTCTTCTGCTCTTTTATTCTTTTTTTGAACCTCGAATTTTCTACTTCTTGTTCCCTAACAGAGTCGCCTCTCCAGTGCTTTCATGTAATTTTAAGAGGACAAACCTCTCAAGCTGCAAACCTTTCCTCAAGTTTTGTAATCAAAAAAAGGTTTGGACCTCGAGAGATTTGATCCATCGGCACTTGATAGATCCAGAGTTAAAATGGACCTTTAAATATTTTTGTACATACATTTTTATTCATGGATTATTCTACTATTAATTAAATGTTACAAACCTTCAGTACGGATTTCAATTATGGCATCTTATATGATTCAATAAATTGCATGTCGTTATTTTTAGTGAATATTGTATTTTTTAAGAGTTATTTTTTGTTTTTTGTTGTCTCATATAAGGAATACTATGGAGTTATTTTTTCGTGTTCTCTTGTTATCATTTACATTTATTTTTGTATTAGAATAGTTAATGTATCCCAAATTTATCCCAAAATTAATTTCTTTGCATGATTAATTTCTAAAGAATGAAAAATTATAGATAAATTTCATTTATTGTCCCTAGAGGTTACCCTTAGTAATAGTTTTCTTCAAGCATCTCAAATTAATTTATTTCTTGCATTGATTATACAAATTAAAAATACAATAATAATAAAAAGGGGAAAGAGACCCTTGCATCAAGTCGTAAATCCCATTGGAAATTTGTTGGATCCTTAACCCAAAGGATTACTCTATCCCAAACAAGGAAGAGCTTAATTAAATATCATCTTTGGGTTTTGTTGGCCTGAGACCACACACAAGGTGGAGAAGTGGCCCCTATAAGAAAATCACAGGGATGAGGTGTGAATGGTTAAATTGAAGGCCAAGAACTTCAAGCATAGGTCGGGCAGACACCCTGCAGTCAAAAGAGGAAAGAGCACTTACCACTTACCTTTTCACATCGCCAACAACATTACACTTACACTTTTGTTTACTTCACCTGCACCATTTCCCCAATTGCGATATAAATGGGACCCACCCTTCCGCCACGTCACATTTCGCCCATCGCACATCACACTTCGCAACTCTTAACCTTTACCCCCCATTCCTCATAATAGCAAACTCGTAATTCCTCGATTATGATTTGCGATATTATTTTGGGCCCCACCTTCGTCATGCCACATCACCTCTCCTCTCATCGGACATCGCACTTCACAACTCTTAACCTTTACTCCCCATTCCTCATAATATAAAACTCTCGATTCCCCAATTGTGATTTGTGATATGAGTTTGGGCCCCACCTTCGTCATGCCACGTCACCTCTCCTCTCATCGCACATCGCACTTTGAAACTCTTAACCTTTACCGCCCATTCCTCATAATAGAAAACTCATGATTCCCCGATTGCAATTTGCGATATGAGTTTGGGCCCCACCTCCATCATGCCACGTCACCTTCCGCTCATCTCACATAGCACTTTGCAAATCTTAACCTTTACCCTCCATTCCTCATAATATAAAACCCCTAATTCCTCAATTGCGATTTACGATATGAGTTTGGGCCCCACCTCTGTCATGCCACGTCACCTCTCCTCTCATCGCACATCGCACTTCGCAACTCTTAACCTTTACCCCCCATTCCTCATAATAGCAAACTCCTGATTCCCCGATTGTGATTTGCGATATGAGTTTGGGCCCCACCTCCTTTCCATGTCATCAAAGCCCTCCCGCAATGTTTGTCCCGCTATTTTCAGTGTTAACCATCCCACTGTGTTTTAATGTCACAGGCCTCACTTTCATCTTTGCCATCTTCCCCTCATCTCCGCTCCCTATCACACATCCGACAGCTCATGATCTAGTTCAGCCCCACTCCGAAACTCGGTCTTCGGTTTTGCAAGTCAAACACAACATGGGTTTTTGGTGGGACAAGCGCAGCTATGGTATATTCATTTTGTCCAATAACTCCCCGCTAAAGAGCTAGGCAGGCGTAGCACGACTTGTCATTTCGTAACGGTTAGTGGAAATAATGAGAATAAGGGAGTGGAGGCTTTCGACGACAACTGGGATCATGTGATGGAAGCCAAACTGCCCACCTATTCATGGCTACTCCTTGCCACCCCTTTTTGAAGATTCCCAGATTTGGCCTCTGTGGCCAACTATGTTGTTTATTTTACTGTTTGATTATGATGTTTTTCTATTGAAATCTCGATTTCACCGGATTTTGTTTTTATTTTCTGATTGTGGGAGTGATTGCTCGATGCACACTCTACGGTTTGGTTATGATATTTTGATTTTCACATGTGTGGGTCGATCATGAAATTTTATTCGATCGTAAACCCTCCAGGAGAACTCTATATATAGAGAGTTCAAATATGAAAGAAAGGTTCTGAATTTTGGAGAATTTTTGTTGTAGTTTTGTACGATTGTGTTCCTTATGCTCTGAGACACATATTTGGGAGAGTTGTTTTGAACATAATATGATATGCAGCGTTTTTTATTTGGATTCCAGATGGAGCAATGAGTAGTATGTATATGTATTCTCTTGTTTATTGGTAATCTCTTGTTTATGTATAATCATCTTTCAATGTTATGTTACTTTGATGATTCATGTAATGTAGTTGTTGGTGGGATGCATTTTTATTCATGAATTCTTGTATGAATAACGCTCATGCATTAAACTTGTTGTGCCCCCTTAATTCGCGCTCCACGAATCTCTATTGTTAGTCACATTCCACTTACATTTGCTTCCTCTGAGTTCACGGGAGACAAATTCTTAAGACTTTTAAGCCTGTCTCTCACAGGTTCCTCCTCTGCGCCTCTACATATTTTGAAAGCCTCTTCTCATTGTTTCATACTTGGCCCATTTGAAAAGCCACCGAGCCATACAACCTCCTCAGCCCTCTCGCATTATAGGGGAATTCACATGAATCAAAATCCAAAGTCTTAATCATTCCTGAACCACCACAATCATTATCCTCTTAATCCATATTCTGTCAAAGGTACCCCTTAAAATTATCTACATCTAACCTCTGATTTCAGAATTTCCTAGGCACTGGTCGTTTGCAAATCAAGGCTATCTTTAGGAGCCACAACATTCTTTTGGCATCATTGTCGGGGATATGAATGAAGAAATATTTTCCCTGGGAAACAACATAAATTCCACCCTTCAGACAGGTGAGCAAGAAGGGTTGGGAGTTGTGTATTCCTCACCTTGGCGACTCCACTGTAAAATAGTCCTAATCAGAAGTAATCCTAGCTTTCACTAGGCCTCGCACCAAATTCATATCCACCATCTACCCCCACCTCTAATTCAGATAGTTGTGTCGGGTTTCCTTTTGAACAAGTATGCCCCCTTGGCCCTCCCTCAGCCTCTAAATGATATGCCACAATATTATATAAAGCTCCTTCCTCGGTTCACTGGGGAAGATAATACTCCGGCGTAGAGACATATTGAAAACTTTTGCGCTTTTGCTGAGAATGTGAATGTAGAACACTTAGATGTGATGTTAAGGCTTTTCATCCAATCCTTAGATGGAGAAGCTCGGAAGTGGTTCAAGTCTCTAGCTGATAACATAGTCCACACTTGGGAAGAAATGGAGAATTTCTTCACATTGAAACGAGGAGAAAAGAGTGATCATGGATATGTTTTCACCGAGTTCAATGCTCTAAAGAAGAGACACAATGAGGAGGTAACGGAATTCATAAAGAGGTTCAATAATCTCTATAATAGCCTTCTTGCCGAAATAAATCCTCCCTAAGCAGTTGCTAAGGTGGTCTTCGCAGGAGCTTTCGAACCAAAGTTCGAGTTCACCCTAAGAGAAAGAAAATCCACATCTCTAGATCAGATCCAGACTGATGCATTGGAGGTAGAGGCAAACTTTGCTTCTACTGGTAAATTTAAGGGGAAGACGTTAATGAAGCCAGAAGAAAGAACAGGGAAGAGGCTTTTACTTCAAATCAGGAGAGGGAATCACAAGGGTATAGAATTGAATAAATGAATAAGTTAATCAAGAACATTTCCAATAAGTTGATTAAGCTTGAATTGAAGACCAAAAATTCCCCTCCTTGTCCCAACCAAATGATTCCTAACCAAGGGTTTAATCCTCAGTATCGGAAACCCCTTCTATAGTCGTTGCAGCAGGATAGGAAGGAACAGAAAGACCATAGTCAACCTCCTCTATAATTGGAGGGAGAAGTGGAGGGACAGGCTGAGGAAGTCACATGCAGTCAGGAGAATCAATTCCTCGCTTACTCTAATGATGAGGAGGGTGAACTCATCCTACAAGGGGAGAAAGAAGAGAAGGAAGTCCCTCCAGAAGATCAAGATATTGACATTATTGCAGACAGTTCGTGTATTTCATGTAGGCTCAACTCCATAAGAAGTATGACCTCAGGTCCTCCAGGAAGAGAACCCAAGTACAAGAACAAAATGAAGAGTCAATATCAAGAGAAAAAAACCCTCCTAGTCCTGCTAGTAAAGGGAAGAATCCATTAGAAGAGTTTGCCCCTCATAAGGCCATTGCATCCACTTCCACAAAGCAAGAAGTTGATCCTCCCAAAAATGAGAAGTCCCCATCTATAACTTTGAACCTGCCCGACCATCCTAAAGAACAGTCCAAAGAAGCTATTACAGAAAAAAAATTCCCACAGCCTTTAACCTCCAGAAAGAATTAGAGAAAGTCCAAGTCTCGATTCCCCTGATTGAGCTCCTGAAACAGCCTTCATACAAAGCTCAGGTGTCCCGCTTTATGTAGCCCCATGGTGTAAGCCCTCTTCCTGACAGCCTCAATCTCCAAGAAGAACGACCCACTATGGTTTTTGGACCACATGTAGAAAACCAGTTCCTAGCGTATTCTAAAGGAGAGGGAGGTGAGCTTCCCCTCAATGAAGAAGGGGAAGAGCTGGAATGTTTCCCAGAGGACAGCACTAAAAATCAACAGCAATCTGGTGATCCAGAAACAGAGGTAGTAGAGCTTAATTGTCTATATCCACAAGAACATCTTCAGCAAGCAGTGTTTCCTTCAGAGATTAAAGACCAATCATATTTGCATGATGAAGACCATCTCTCAAATTCTCTTTCATGTTGCACCTTATCTCAATTTACAACCCTAGAATAAAATCATAAGAGTTCTCAATCATAATTTCTTTCTTGGATGTTAATGAAGTATTACAACAGATTGTTACAAATCATGTTCCTTCACCCGAAATTAACGAGAGTTTGCAGCGCCCTTGCAAGCTTCTGTGTGACAAAGAGAATGATAAAGAACACTCAGATCACTTGACTACCATGGATAATGAAGAAAAACAATTGGTTCCCTTGCTATTTGAATAGAATCAGTTTCAACACACAAGCAAAGCAACAGTTTGGAATTAGGTTTGTTTTCCTGTTACAAATCTTCTAGAAGATCTTATGTTGCATGTTTACCATGATCATTTAGTCAGTGTATTGCAGTCATCGGTAAAGGAAGAAGATGATGTATGTATCAGGATGTTTGTCCTACCATGGCAAGGTAAAGTTAAAAATTGGTTTGAGAATCTTCCAACTGCTAGCATGAGCAATTTTCATCAATTCATGCAAGTTTTCCTAGGTCGATGGGTAATCATGGGAAATGTATTTCTTATCATAGAAGAGTATGAACATTTAAAAAGATAGCCAGCGGAGACTGTACAGTACCTTTCAGCCAGGTTCAATAAGGTGTATCATTCAATGCCTGCCAATATAAGGCCACCCCCAGGAGTAGCTCTCTTGCACTACCCATATGCCTTTAATCCAGAGATGGCATTCCAAGTAAGAGAAAGGGACATTGAAACCCTTGAAGAAATGCAAAATATTGCAGTTGATGTGGAAGTGAACCTACTGAACAGAGAGGCAAAGTTTAAAGTAGAGGAAGAATTGATCAAGTTTGATTCTTTACCTTTATGCTTTAATTCATCTCAGATTTTGAAAGGGAATCCTGGTCACACTTTGGTTGATAATCACAAGAGAAATCATGAGATGTCAGTGGAACCAACGCTACAATCATCTAAAGCACTTCATGACCCAATAGTTGATACGTTGGATGGTTGGAGTTCTCAAAGTTATTTTTCATGTACTAGTAATCATTTCAGAAGCTACTATGATATGGATATGATCAGGACAGTCTGCCCTATTGTCTGGGTCAGTAGAAGTATTAACACAAAATTCATCAGATAAAATGCATATATGTATTAAGTTGTTTGAATACATGGAGAACACATGTGCAGTACCAAGTTATGAGGTTGAATCGATTGGGTCAACATATTTAGAAATAGTTCAAGTGTATCTTGATCCAGTGGCTATCTATATTGAGAAATTATTCATCACAAAGCCACCATACCTTTTTAGCATTTTTGTTGTTGTTCAGGTTTACCAAGCTCCTTGCAATGAAGATCAGGTTGGGAATTTCTATCAAATACCATTAACAAGTTTGTTCCTGAATTTGGTGAAAAACAGTGAAAGAACAAAGTTATTAGAGAAGTTGCTTGCCTGGTTACACTGGCATTATTGTATCATTTAGAATAGCAGTGATTCCAGAAAATTAGGGTAGGTACATGTGCAAATAAGCTCAATGTTATGAGCATATTTCCAGCTTTAGTTTCAGATTTCTTTGCAGTTTTCAGTTCAAGCGTGTTTCAGATTTGAGTTTCAGCATAGTTCAGATTTCAGCATTCAAGATTTTCAGGGTGCGGCAGTGATTTTTCGTTTTGATAGTTTGCAGTGCACAGCTCAGTTGTAATTTCAGTTCAGATTTATAGTATGCATTTGTGACTCCATGCGCCCAATAAAGCACAGGCATTTAGATTTTCAGGTTCTCAACTCCCTTAGAACAGCACGTTGTCCCTAGATGGAGCCAATGTTGGCCTGCACACAAGGTGGAGAAGTGGCCCCTATAAGCAAATCACAAGGATGAGGCGTGAATGGTTAAATTGAAGGCCAAGCACTTCAAACACAGGTTGGGCGGACACCCCGCAGTCAAAAGAGGAAAGAGCACTTACCACTTACCTTTTCACATCGTCAACTACATTACACTTACACTTTTGTTAACTTCACCTGCACTATTTCCCCGATTGCGATATAAATGGGACCCACCCTTCCGCCACGTCACCTTACGCTCATCGCACATCGCACTTCGCAATTCTTAACCTTTACGCCCCATTCCTCATAATAGCAAACTCTCGATAACTCGATTGTGATTTGCGATATGATTTTGGGCCCCACCTCCGTCATGCCATGTCACCTATCCTCCCATCGCACGTCACACTTCGCAACTCTTAACCTTTACTCCCCATTGCTCATAATAGCAAACTCTCGATTCCCCCATTGCGATCTGCGATATGAGCTTGGGTCCCACCTTCGTCATGCCACGTCACCTCTCCTCTCATCGCACATCGCGCTTCGCAACTCTTAACCTTTACCCCCCACTCCTCATAATAGCAAACTCCGGATTCCATGATTGCGATTTGTGATATGAGTTTGGGCCCCACCTCCATCATGCCACGTCACCTTCCGCTCATTGCACATCGCATTTCGCAACTCTTAACATTTACCCCCCATTCCTCATAATAGCAAACTCCTGATTCCCCGTTTGCGATTTGCAATATGAGTTTGGGCCCCACCTCCGTCATGCCGCGACCTCTCCTCTCATCGCACATCGCACTTCGCAACTCTTAAGCTTTACCCCCCATTCCTCATAATAGAAAACTCTTGATTCCCCGATTGCGATTTGCGATATGAGTTTCGGCCCTGCCTCCTTGCCACGTCATCAAAGCCCTCCCACAGCCTTTGTCCCGCTCTTTTCAGGGTTAACCATCCCGCTATGTTTTAATGTTGCAGGCCTCACTTTCATCTCCGCCATCTTCCCCTCATCTTTGCTCCCTATCACACATCCGACAGCTCATGATCTAGTTCGGCCCCCCTCCGAAACCTAGTCTCCGGTTGTACAAGTCAAACACAGCATGGGTTTTTGGCGGGACTAGCGCAACTATGGTATATTCAGTTTGTCCAAGAACTCCCCGCTAAAGAGTTAGGCACGAGCAGCATGACTTGTCGTTTCGTAACAATTAGTGGAAATCATGAGAATAAGGGAGTGGAGGCTTTTGACAGTAGGTGGAATCATGTGATGGAAGCCAAACTGCCCACCTATTCACGACTACTCCTCGCCGCCCCATTTTGAAGATTCCAGGATTTGGCCTCCATGGCCAACTATTTTGTTTCTTTTACTATTTGATTATGATGTGTTGCTGTTGAAATCTCAATTTCACCGGATTCTGTTTTGATTTTCTGGTTATGGGAGTGATTGCTCGATGCACACTCTGTGATTTGGTTATGATATTTTGATTTTTACACGTGTGGATCGATCATGAAAGTTATTCAATCGTAAACCCTCCAAGAGAACTCTATATGTAGAGAGTTCAAAGATGAAAGAAAGGTTCTGAATTTTGGAGAATTTTTGCTATAGTTTTGTATGACTGTGCTCCTTATGCTCTGAGACACATATTTGGGAAAGTTTTTTTTAACATAATATGATATACAGCGTTTTTTATTTGGATTTCAGATGGAGCAATGAGTAGTATGTATCTGTATTTTCTTGTTTATCAGTAATCTCTTGTTTATGTATAATCATCTTTCAATGTTCTGCTGCTTTGATGATTCGTGTAATGTAGCTGCTAGTGGTATGCATTTTTATTCATGAATTCGTGTATGAATAACACTCATGTGTTAAACTTGTTGTGCCCCCTTAATTCGCACTCCAAAAATCTCTATTGTTGGTCACATTCCACTTACATCTGCTTCCTCTGAGTTCACGGGAGACAGATTCTTAAGAATTTGAAGCCTGTCTCTTGCGAGTTCCTCCTTTGTTCCTCCTCTGTGCCTCTACATATTTTGAAAGCCTTTGCTCATTATTTCATACTTGGCCCACTTGAAAAGCCACCGAGTCATACAACCTCTAAGCCCTCTCGCAATATAGGGTAATTCACATGAATCAAACTCCCAATTCTTCATCATTCCTGAACCACCACAATCATTATCCTCTTAATCCATATTCTGTCAGAGGTACCCCTTAAAATTGTCTACATCTAACCTCTGATTTCAAGATGTCCTCGGCATTGGTCTTTTGCAACTCAAGGCTGTCTCTAGGAGCTACAATAGGTTTAATCCCTATTGTTGAGAATTGATAATCTAACCCCCTAAAAAACATATGCTTGGATTCTCTTTTTACTAAACCTTAAGTGCTTCACCTCATATTCCAACACCATTCCTAAAACATGTTATATTACATGCATTCGTAATGAGGAACATGGTTGCAAGTCCCACATTGCCCCCTTGTGTTGTTGATTTTCAAGTTATCGACAAGGAAAATTATAATCATGGAAATTTATCTTAAAGTTTAGAAACCCTAGCGAATCTTACTAGTCCCTAATATGCGAACCGTAAAAATGATTGACGATACTTTTGTAGAAATATTCAAATTTCTAATGATTTTATATAGACTATAATTGGCGATTTTTAAGGTTGAATGATTTTATATTATAAATTTTGGGTAAATAATTTTTAGAAAGAATGGAAATTGGCAAATCTTTCTTTTTTAGAAAACATGAAAAATTAACCTACCTATGAATATTAGCCCCTAAAATTTTCTTTGGTTGTCGAAGGTAGATTGGGAGCAACGGAGGTCATTGGGTTGCATTGTGTAAAGAGACTACTTCAAGCAATTTTGTATCAACCTCAAGTGAAAAACATGTCATTTTTCTTACTTTTTGTTTATTGTTTTCCTTTTATACAATAAGAAAAAATATACTTGTAAATTGTTTGATTACCTTCAATAATAGTTAAAAAGAAAAAAGTATCATGATTGGTCATTTAAAAGTTGAAAATGTTTATCCACTAAGTCTTGAATAGACGGTGATAGAGTGTGTTGTTAAGACACTCCTAGATATTAAGTCATCGATTCAATCC
The DNA here is from genome assembly GCA_034641835.2 of Pinus albicaulis. Taxonomy (NCBI): domain Eukaryota; kingdom Viridiplantae; phylum Streptophyta; class Pinopsida; order Pinales; family Pinaceae; genus Pinus; species Pinus albicaulis. Next base: position 471,129,986 of record CM076573.1, read on the forward strand.
CTCACTCTATTCAGGTGTTATTCTTAGACATGGCCATGATTTAGCCTCAGCAATGTCAAACTTACTCAAAAAAAAAAAAATGAAAATGCTTGGTAATTATAAAATGCTTATTTGTATTAAAAGAAAGGTGAAAAGCCCATGAGGCCTTGGATAGACGGTGATTGGGTGCTCTTTTAAGGCACTCCATGATGTGAAGTCACTGGTTCAATTCCCCAACCCAATCGAGGTGATATATTGGACATGATGAAGATGTAGTCCTGCCAAACTTACCAAAAAAAAAATGGAAAAAACAAAATTTTAGTTGTTGCTCAAGGTTGCATGAAGAATTAATATGAAATTACTTGCATGTTATTGGCTTTAAATTAGATATTATTTTTCTTTTACTGTTTTGGATTTACATGCATGTCATTTGGATCTTTTTATTCCTTAATGATTTTGGGTTAAATAACAATCCAGCTAGTCAATAGTTAGGCTTTGGGATGTTATAAAACATTAGGAAATATTGAAGTCACCAAGTTGGTAACCATAAGAGGCACATTTAACATCTTCCTTCTTGGTACATAGGCTTGGATTCTTTTTAATGCCATTTAGTTAGAAACCATAGGAGAGATGCCTTAGGCATCTTCGCTCTAAGCACATGGGCTTGGATTCTCCTTTTATTGAACCTCAAGTGCTTCCTCTCTTCTTCCATACACTATTTTTTCAATTATGGTTGGAACACTACAATTTCACCATGAGAAATGCTTGGTCATTGACCTCCTTTTTCTTGGGTATCCTCTATTAGAGATTTCAATACACTATAAAATAACAATCTTGTGCTAAACATCAAGGGGAAAGAAGTATCAATGCACAAAACATTTCTTATCATCGCACCTAATCAAATAGCTAACTCTAATAGGACTATCATTTTTGTCGTTACAAAATAGTGCTTGATCACCAAAACAATTCCTATATGGATTAGCATTAATAACAAAATTATATAGTCATTTTCAAACAACATCTAAATGCTAACACTACATCTCAATCTTGTTAACTATGATTTCTACATTATTCAAAATAAGATTTAATGCACAAAAAAATGAGTTAAAAAAACACATGAAACAAAGAACTCAAAGGTTCTAGACAAAAGCTAACTTTATTGACAACAAAGCTATTAATGTGCAATGGGTTACAAGAGTACAAATTTCCAATGTGGCATCTCAAGAACACAACTGTATGATTAACAACAACCCACACAACAATATTCACAACTCAAGCTCCCATAATTGATTTATAAAACTGTCTAACATTCGCTCTCTATTAAATACATTGCTAAATAAACAAACGACTCATTTAATTGATTAATAAGTTAACCTCAAAAAAATTAAGTCATTATATTTACATCCAGGAAAATGATCAATTTGGACATGTCAAAGGATCATCTTTGATAATGTCCTCCATGATTACTTCATATATTTAAGCTCATTAAATCCAAGTAAACTAGGTGACTATATCAATTCCCAACAAACTCGTGGATCAAAGTTGACCTAGTTAGACAATCATCAATGGTTGATTCCAAGCCATGCAAACTTAGCATTAGCTAACAACTCATCACTATCGTGCCATATCAAATTTTATGCCAAAGTCACCTCATGGTAGTAATACAAGCTACCTTCAAATGTCCCTTAACACTAATTGATACAAAGTTGTGCTCAAGTTTTTATTTACACCCACATTAAACTTGATCAGCCCCACCTATACTACAAAATTGTGCTTTGCAATTTTTCCATTAACAACCTAATACTTCCCTCTAATATAAAATTGATCTCGTACATACAAATAATTTCCTTGAATTTATCCAATTCATCTCTTCAATAGAATTTAGTGAAGATGTCAACTGCCTACTTTGTAGTCTTACAATAATGTAGCTAGATTTAATTTTCTAGTAATTGTTTGAAGTAATGGATATGCACTTTTATATGTTTGCTTCATTATTTAAAAGTATTGTAGGTGGTATTTATGCAATACTGATGTTTTCAAAAAAAAAAAACCTTTCTCAATCAAATTCCTTCTCACAATGCATTTAATGATCTTTATATTCGGCTTGGTTGAAGTTAAAACAATCATTGTCTTATTTTTGCTTAAACTCACAATGGTTGAAAAGAAGTTAAAATCTCTACCAATTTTCCAGCATATCATACAATACTGACCTTATTTACATTCTAAATTATCTAAACTATAGTGATTTTGGAGCACTTTTCAGCCACAAATATAAAATTTTGAAAAAATACAAATAATCCTTCACCTTTCTTAAGGTTGGATTCAATCTCAGTAGATGTTGATCATCAGCGATCATTATCCTATGATTGAATAGTAATATATTAATATAACACAATTTCAAAACAAGAATGCAATCAAAAACAATAATGACAACAAACCAAGAAACTGTTGCAACTATCATATTTCTAGCAACCTACATATATAGCTGGATTAAACAAATTCAACCACTAATAAGATGATAGAAAATTGAGTTCTTAATCCTATTTTTGCATTGGATTTGGACATTCCAAACAACTCATAAAACAAGATTGCCTATTTTTTATGATCTGAAAAAAATAATAATAATAATATCCATGAGCCAGACCTTTCAAACTCCCCCAAAAGCATTTCACTATAATCCAATAAAAACAATACCCATCACTACACTCTTAATAAAAACATCACCCATCGCCTAATACTCGAGAGAAAACGTTTCAATCTCCCAAAAATGATGCAATTTCTGAAGGAAAACATCCTTCCAGGCTCAGCTACTCTACAAGATATCAACCCTTTAAAAGATCTCGTGAACAAAAATCCCCTCGAATGTGATAATGTATAATTTAGCATTGCCACACGTTGAAACGTATGATTTAGAATTTAGCGAGTTTGACTTGCCAATGAGACAATTTCACGTGTTTTCTTTATGGAACCGAGTTTGCCTTTTGGGAACACCTGGAAAGGTTCTCGAACATTTAGATCTGTTGTAATCCTACGAGACTTCTCCTACGGGCTTACAGTTAGGGAATGTAGTTTTTTTTTTCAGATATAACCAATTACAAGTATCGGTTAAGATACCCAATTGTCTGATGTTTAAATACAGTTCTCATTTGAATGAATAAACCAATGGTGATCACACTATTCAATGTAACAGTGGTATCAGAGAAGATTAATTCAAACGTTGGATCCTCCATTGCTGAAGGAAGTGTTTTCACTGACTGTCTGGAGAGCAGTTTGAATGCTTTTGTGTAGAGCAGGTGTTGAAGCAACGATGGAGCGAGTGTTTTAAAATACCAGTGTTTGGATTTGGTGCGAACCCCAACACTGTGGTTGTGTTGCGTTCAATGTTGTGGAGGAACGAGTTTTTGAGAAATGGGGTTTTGTATGTTTGATTGTGCAGAGTCACTGCCAACATGAACCCTGGGAGAGGATTACGACCAACGATGCCAGCTTAACCTCCAGCGTTGTGGAGGAACAGGATTTTTAGGAATAGGGTTTTGTATGTTCGACTGTGCAGAGTGACGTCCAGCGTGAACCCCGGATTTCCAACATTGAATCCCTGCATTTTCTCGGTGAAGTCTGACTACAGCTCTTGGTGAAGTCCGACTGCAGTTGTAGTGAGTTGTAGTGAAGGCGATGTTGTTGCACAGCATCGAACCCAATGAGTGATCTGCAATGGTATCGACCAATAAGTTAATAAATTAATAAAAATCAGTTTTTTTTTTCTTTAAGAAATCTGTGGTTGAAACCAGAGTTAAATCTGCTGCAAGTTAAAACAGAGTTTTTTTTTAAGAGAATTTGTGGCAGTAATTGAGACCAGTATTTTTTAAGATTTCCAAAATAAAAATGAATTCCTTGGTGTCCTTAATTGGGATTGTCCTTTCCAGAAAAGAAAATTACCAAAAGTGATTTAGGAAAGTAAAAAATACTCTTATCTGTAATGATATATGGGATGGACTCTGTGAAGGAGAAGGAGAAAATGCACCGGTGTAGCGTGATGATCGGAAACAACTCGCAATCTGGCAATGTAATATTCCCTTTCTTGATCCAGTGAAAGTAGATAGAATCAATCCATGGTACTTACCGTGGTATTTTCCCATGGTATTGACCCATGGTATTTCTTGTTGGTATTGATCCATGGTATTTCTTGTTGGTATTGACCCATCAAGCCTATAAAAGGGGAGAGAAGCTAGGCATTTAGAGCATTCTGGATTATCTATTTTATTATGTTTGAGTTGAGAACCTGGCCTGGCTAGTTCTATTATTGATCCCGGGACGAAAACCCCGTGGTGATGTTTATGTGGTGGATCCATCCAGGATTCACAAGTGGGCTTCAGTTTCTTATATTTGTCATTGTCAAGCAGCTGTGCATGCCATTTGCAGGATTTTATGATCTGGGCATGTATTTTACTTTCAGTGAATAATAATATAAATAAAATGGCTGCATTTATTGTGTTCTGGTTCTTGATGAAAGACTGTATTAAATGAGAACACTTAGATGTTTTAGATCTATCCAAATTTTTATTGTTTGGAATCTTACAATGGTATCAGCGTTGTGCATCCTGCCAGCCTAAGAGTTTTATGCAAGGAACTTCGGTGAAATTTATTTTTCACCCTAGCCAGCATTTCTCACTTCGGTGATATTTATCACTCTAGTTGGATTTTTATTTTTTAGTAAATTATTTTTATTTGGATTTTTATTTTTTAGTAAATTATTTTTATTGGGAGACATAAGTGAAGGGAAAATCATTTATAAGTCTAAGTTAAATTTGTGAAAATATTTTAAGGCATGATTGACAAAATCTTCCTATGAAAAATTAATATATTCCTGTTTGGGTATGAGAGAAGATGGACCGTCTTGAAGAAATTTTGAAAAACAACCAGAAAATTCTTGATTTATTAGTGAGGTTATATGGTCCTTTAAGTAGCCATATCTCTATAGACCAAAATGATAATCAAAGCAATAACGAAATCTGCAGCAAGAATAAACTAAGGAGGAGAGGACTATGCTTTATCTGCAATGGACCTTGGGCCCTTAACCATTCATGCCCAGGTGATAAGAAGAAGGCAACAAAGACAAAAGAAGAGGATATTACTTCAAATCATGGGGAATCTTTTGTAGATGGGTCTATTGATCTTCAGGGTGGTGAGCAAGATCATGACATTATTCAAGGAGGCTTGCAGGATGACAAACATTTGGAAGTGCATGAGGAAATTCTACCTAATGCCATTGATGAGGTTGATTCCTATACAATGGAGTTCGTAGATCCCCAGGGGAATATTCATGAAGAATATGAACAATCAAGTATAGATAAAATTCCACCAATGCATCTATGTTCGACAGCTGAAAGGGATGAACAGATGATCTCCACAGGTGAAGGAGACTTGGGAGATTTGAGTGAGGATCCAGCCATAGTGAACCAGCATGATGAGTATGATCACGAGGAGCAACATGACAAACATAATGTGCAAAATGGACCATTCCTAGAGAGTTGGTCAAACGCTGAAGTTGAAGATGTGGTCGTTGGGCATCGGGTGCAAACAGATACAGAGACAGTCAACGCGGAACTAGAATTGCCAATAGAAGACTTTCGAGAAAGGGTCAAGCATTTCAAGACAGATCTTATGTTGTTGAAGCAGAAAGTCTGGACAGTTCGAGACATTGCCTTACAGGAGAACAGAAAAATTGAGGAACTCATAGGGGTATGTGTCGAATCAAAGACCAAGTTGTCTACTATTGAAGAACGACTCAAATCCCTCATAAGGCAGCAAGAGGAGTACAATTGGGAGTTCCAGAGCAGCCCTCTACAGAAGTACATAGATAAGTCTTGCAACACTACCAACAACCCACCTTTATACATTGGGAAGAGAAGGGAAGAGTTCTCCAACTGCATCATGTTGGGTAACCAAGTAGAGAAGCATGAATTAAGCATCAAACAACATCAACATAGTAGATTTGCAGATATTCATCCCTCCCCAAGTATGGATTGGCGAGAGATTATGAGTTGGTATTCTATCGATACGCTGATTCTTTGGAGGATACTCACAGCTGAGGGCATATTGCAGCTTGAGCCCTTTGGTGCGGGCAGTGACAGAGCGCTGAAATGGTACCATATCCCACAGGTCCTGGGATTTAGGTGGCATTGGGATCCGGGAGAATCCATTGGGGAAAGGATTGTTTGGGATCCAGGAAAATCCATTGAAGAAAGGATTGGTCAAAGGATTGTTTGGGATCCAGGTATCGAAGGATCCATTCACGACCATTCAACATGGAGGGCGCATCAGATTGTATGGGACCCTGGTATTAATGTACAAATGCTTCTGTTGTGGATAGAAGTGGATCGCTTGAGGACAAGTAATCTTTGGGCGGGAGGATTTGTAATATTCCCTTTCTTGATCCAGTCAAAGTAGATAGAATCAATCCATGGTACTTACCATGGTATTTTCCCATGGTATTGACCCATGGTATTTCTTGTTGATATTTTCCCATGGTATTGACCCATGGTATTTCTTGTATTGACCCATGGTATTAACCCATGGTATTTCTTGTTGGTATTGACCCATCAAGCCTATAAAAGGGGAGAGAAGCTAGGCATTTAGAGCATTCTGGATTATCTATTTTATTATGTTTGGGTTGAGAACCTGGCCTAGCCAGTTCTATTATTGATCCCGAGACGAAAACCCCGCGGTGATGTTTATGTGGTGGATCCATCCAGGATTCACAAGTGGGCTTCAATTTTTTATATTTGTCATTGTCAAGCAGTTGTGCATGCCATTTGCAGGATTTTATGGTCTGGGCATGTATTTTACTTTCAGTGAATAATAATATAAATAAAATGGTTGCATTTATTGTGTTCTGGTTCTTGATGAAAGACTGTATTAAATGAGAACACTAAGATGTTTTAGATCTATCCAAATTTTTATTATTTGGAATCTTACAGGCAAAGTAAGGATAAGAAGGCCCTTGCCTTAATATCCGCTTCAGTTTCAGAAGAGGTAAGAAGATACATTACTCAGAGTAAAACAGCTTATGGTGTCATAGAAAAACTAAAAGAGCTTTATGATTCACATTCTGAATTGGAGATAATTCAGTTATTATTAAAGTTATTTAATCTGAAAATGAATGATAATGATCCTCTAAAACTTCCCTATGAAATTAAAGCCATCAATCATGAAATTGAATGTACTGGAATTAAAGTTGATTTGCCGCTTGTTGCCTTTATAAAAGTTTTTTACCCTAGTTATTCACACTACTTGGAATCTCTCCAAGCGAGTGGGCAATTAAAAGATATAGATTTTGACAAATTAGTAGGGAAAATTGCAGAAAGAGAGAAGGCTTTTGGCAAGAAAGAAGCATCACATAGTTCTAATACCCAAACCCTATGTCTTGCTCAAAATGACCAAAAACCTCAGGAGGAATCTTTCAAAAATACTAAAGGTAATAGAGGTCGAGGTAGGAAGAATTATAGAGGCAGGGAGCGCAGAAATATTCAAGGAGATAGACAACAAAATGAACAACAAAGAAATTTTTCTGATAAACCAGCTATAAAATGTTTAGATGTGGTAAACTTGGACATACTGCTGCGAATTGCAGAATTCCCTGGGATAAAATTAATGAAAAAGGAGAACAATTGCTTGAAAAGAAAGATCATATAATTCCAGACAGAGGACAGTCTTCTAAGAATGCACATTATGTTGTCGCACATTGTAATTTCCACATGGAAGATGTTTTTAGTACTTCTTTTTCTTCATGGTATGACAGTTAGGTTCTAGATACAGGTGCCATGTGTCATATGACCTTTCGAAGAAATTTGTTTGATCAATTCAGTGATAATATTGACAGAGTAGTTTATTTCACTGATAAGTCCAAAATCAAACCATCATGGATTGGTTCAATTCAGTTAAAAATTCCTGGACTTTCAAATTACATTTTGAATGATGTTCTTTACATTCCACAGTTCCAAAGAAATTTGTTATCTCTTATACAAATAAGATAACAGGGACATTCCATTCACATATTTTATGGTAAAGTAGAAATTAGAAGAGCAGCTGACAATAAAACTGTAATGTCTAATGTGAAAGAAGATAAATTATTGAAGTTGCATGGTATGTTCTCTGTTGCATTGAACACAACTTATTTGGTTCAACAAAATGATACTTTGTCATCTTCTTTATTATGGCATGCACGCTTCGGTCATGTTAATTATGAAGGTATTCGAATTATGAAACAACAGTGGATTAAGGGACTTCCAATAGTTCCCAGAAAATTTACCCCATGTAATGCTTGTATATTGAGCAAGCGTCACAAACAGTGTTTTCAGAATTCTAAGTCTAGAGCTAAAAAAAAATTAAGTCTCATACACTCAGACTTGTGTGGTCCAATGCATGTACCAACTACAAATGGAAATAAACACATACTCACTTTTATTGATGATTATTCGAGGATGTGGTGGGTTTATCTGCTTAAAGAAAAATCACAAGTTTTTGATGTGTTTAAGAAATTTCATCTCTTGATAACAAATGAAGCACATCTTACTATTGGTACTATAAGGATTGATAATGGAGGAGAATATATTTCACATGTTTTTGAAACATATTTGCAAGGGAATGGCATCAAACACCAGACCACAATACCATATAATCCGCAACAAAACAGCGTTGTTGAAAGAATGAACCGAACATTGCTTAATATGGTAAGGTCAATGATGTTTTTTAAGAATGTAAAATTAATGTTTTGGGGAGAAGTCGTGCTTTGTGCGCCATACATTAGAAATCGGTGCCCTTCCTCTGTCATTAACAACAGAACTCCATATGAAATGTGGTACAGTCGTCTTCCTGCTATTAAACCTTTCTGAATTTTCGATTCTCAATGTTATGCTTTGATTCCCGAACATCAGAGGAATAAGTTGAGTGAACAAAGCAGAAAATGCATATTTTTAGGGTATATTATGACTTCTAAGGCATACCAATTATATGATGAAGCGAACAAAAATTTATTTTGTCAAGAGATGTAATTTTTCTTGAAACCGATAAAGATTCTCTCACTGTTGATAGACAACTTAATCAGATAGAGAAGTTTGTGCCTCAAAAGTTTTATTATGAATCCGATAATATACTTCCCCATCCTGAAGGGGGGATTTCTATATTAGATCAATCTGTGGAGTTTCCTTCTCTCAATGATGAGAAATTGGTTGATGATGATAATTATGTTGTTGTTGATGAGGAATTAGTTGATGCAAGTGTTTCTACAGAAACAATGACAGAAATGGCAAGAACTAAGCCAAATGAAGAAGATGAGCAATTTCCTGAACAACTTCCTACACAACCTTTGCGAAGGTCAACTCGTACTCGAACATTTCCAAAGAAATATGATGAGTTTTAAGGTTGGAGGTTCCTCAGGTAACTATTTTCATTGTGAATTTAATTTTTCTGTGGACTGTGGACCTACTTGCTTTGAAGAAGCTGTTAGTTATGAACAGAGGAAAGATGCAATGCAAAAGGAATTTGATGCTCTCATAAAAAATGGCACATGGAGGCTGGTAGATCCTCCTGCTGGCATCAAACCTATTGGTTGCAAATGGATTTATAAACTAAGTTTAAAGCTGATGGTTCGCTAGACAAGTACAAAGCAAGACTTGTCGCGAAGGGATATGCATATAAAGAGGGTATCGACGATACAGAGACTTTTGCTCCTACAGCGAAATGGGGCACTATTAGATCTTTGTTTGCTATTGCAGTTCAGAAAGAATGGAAAATTCATCATATGGATATCAAAACTGTCTTTTTAAATGGAGATTTGAAAGAAGATGTTTACATGTTTCAGCCAAAAGGTTTTTCTGTTAAAAGGAAAGAACAAAAGGTTTGCAAACTAATGAAGTCTTTGTACAGCTTGAAACAAGCGCCACGAGCATGGTATGAGAAGCTAACTGAACATCTTCTTAAATTAAACTATAAACATTTTGACCTAGATGATGCAACTCTTTTCATTAAGAAAGTTGGCAGATCAGTTGTATATGTTGATGATTTGATGATCACAGGAAACAATGATGAATATATATCATCTATAAAGAAGGAATTGAAAAAGGTTTTTGATATGACATATTTAGGTTTACTTCATTATTATCTTGGAATTGAAGTTTATCAAAAACCACAACATATTTTCATCTCTCAGAAGAAATATGTTGATAAGTTATTGAACTGATATAGTATGACGGAATGTAATCTTGTTGCTACTCCAATGGAGCAAAATTTGAAACTCACTTCCGAAGAAGATAATCCATTTGAAGATCCAACAAAGTACAAGCAACTTGTTAGAAGTTTTATTTATTTGTCTAATACTCGCCTGATATAACCTTTGCTATCGGAATACTTTCCAAGTTTATGCATCATCCTTGTGAGGGGCATTGGGTAGCAGCAAAAAGAGTTTTGAAATACTTAAAAGGAACTCAAACTTGCGGCATCAAATATTCCAAAGTTTTAGACTTCCATCTTGCTGGTTATTCAGATTCAGATTTTGATAGAGATAAAGAAAATGGAGTCTCAACTTCTAGATATTTGATGAATCTTGGATCAGCAGCCATCAGTTGGAGATCGCGCAAGCAATTTGTTCCTGCTGATTCTACCACTGAAGCTGAATATGTTGCAGCAGCTCAAGCCACTAAGAAAATCATTTGGCTTCAGAAAATACTCGAAGATTTGAGGAAAAACAAAGAGCTTCAACTCCTCTATTTGTCGACAACTCTTCTTCAATATAGTTGGCCAGGAATCCAAAGTTCCATGATCGAACCAAACATATCAACACCAAGTATCATTTGATTCGACATCTTGTAGAGGTCAAAACAATTCATCTGACACATTGCCCAACTTTAGAACAAATAGCAGATATTTTTACCAAAGTATTAGGGCGTGAAAAGTTTGAAAAATTTAGATCTTTACTTGGTATGTCAGATGTCCCTTCGAATTAAGGGGGGAAATGTTGTAATCCTACAGGACTTCTCCAATGGGATTACAGTTAGGGAATGTAGTTTTTTTCAGTTATAACCAATTACAGGGATCAGTTAAGATACCCAATTGTCTGATGTTTAAATACAGTTCTCATTTGAATGAATAAACCAATGGTCATCACACTATTCAATGTAACAAGATCCATTTCAAATTTCAATATGGTTATAATCTCTGTTAGTTTCAAAGAAGTCATGAATGGTAAATGTTAAAATCAGGATTTATTTGGTGTTCTATCACCAGTTCAAAAACAAGACTGTCAAAAAATATTCAATGCTTCTGACATGAATATGGGCATGCAAGTGATGCTGCTCATCACCGAGAAATTGTCCATAGATTCATAAAATCAAAATTACATCTGAATGCAGAAAAAAAAACACGACATTAGAAGGTTCTATGCATTGCGGAATAAGTTAGCTTGAACAGATCACGAAAGCCATGAAGAATTAGAAGTACCAAAAATAATTATAATTTGAAAGAAAAAAAACAAAAATGAGAGTGCTGTTATTATTTAATAATAGTTCCCGTCATATTGGCCGCCCTTCAGAAATCTAATCAGGATTATCTGGAACCTCGGGATGTAGCTCAAACCCAACCTGGCACCCGAAGCTTGATCGTCCCCTAAAGTAAACAATATGAAACCTTTGTTGAGACTAGAACATTTCAAGAAACATGATATCTGATCTACTCTCCCTTTTCTGATGCATCATATATTACAATAAATATATGAATATTCCATGGCAAAATTTGTAGTCTGAATCATGATTTCTTTATATCATGACTCGTGCAATACCGTATTCATAATGAGATATAGATAAAATAGTAGAGACGGTTTAAAATTTCAAATGACGGGAGAAAGACCTAATTACTCCTAAAAAATGCATTTAATTTATAAAAAAAAACACTCCACCATGGCTTGTACAAGGTATTTCCATAAATTCTAATCTCAATATAGCTGATCTGCGCCTGCAGATATTTTCCCAAGAGACTAATTCATCACCCATAATAATTATGAAAAAAATAAAGAACACCTACAACAAAACAACCAGCAGAAATAAGACAAAATAAGGCAAAAAGTTTTCTTCTGTAACAACATGCATCGCAGAACAGACGCTTCTGCTACACAAGATGAAAAATAAATATCTATTTTTGGATCCATGACAAAAAAGCCACCTTAGATTTGCTTTCCGCAAGATCATGAGAGATGCCATGATAAAGAATTGGCAACATCACAACCAACTTTGAAAAGGTTAGTTGAGTAGCCAGGAGTACAGTAGAACAAGTATTCATTAGAATGAAATCCAACCCCAGGGATAGACCACAAAACAAAAAAGATGTCTTCATGTTCAAGTTATTGCAAAATGCCTTCGGAAGAAAGGGAACTTCTTATGAAACCAAAAATCCCGATGGGGATTTCATAGTTCAACATATTATTAGAAATATATGTGATCAGTGGCCTGCCACCTTTGCAGCTTTGACCAGAAAACACATTTGTTTACATATATTTTATGTAAACAAGTAGCGCTTATATACAGATGGATATGCCTTTACATTACAAAACCCCATAACATATCCCACCTTGACTGATTTAGGATCATTTCGAATTTGGATGTTGCTCAACTTACTATTCTAAAGCCCAATGACAAGAGTGCAAGTTGCCACAACCCAAAATTGGCCCTTGTAGGAGTTGCCGGAGGATACTCAAATTTGTGCTTTGTATCACAAGCTCCTGTCATGAGAAACCAAATTAGGCAGCATGCTAAACAGCTGGAATCATGCTAGTAATTTTATTCTGATAACGATAAATGAGAACACGAGAAAACAGAATCATATGGTGGGAAAAAATTGTAATAATTCCAACTTATCAGTCTTTAAGGTCCTTCCTCAGACTGACAAATATAAAACAGTTTCTGTTAAGACCAGTGACATGATGATCCAATGAACCGGACTTCGACCATATGCTGCAAAGGGAAAACAAAATAATCTTCAGAACATGAAGATGTCCCATAGAAAGTGCATTCAAGGTTTGTCAGCTTAAGGCATCGCATATTTTATATGACGATAAAGTTCACAAAAACATGAGGATAAAGCTACAATGAACTCACTCGAAGCTGCAACATGTGAAAAGGCTGGAACTGGTGACTCCTTTTCAGGAAGCTCTGGATGTGGCGTTCTACTTATTTCTGGAGGTGCAGAATGAGTCAAGCCATGTGGTGAGAGAAACGAGAATTTAGGGGATGAAACCAAAGTCTCTGGTGCAGGTGAAGGACTCTTAGTGGCAGAATGAACTGGTCCAGGGGATGGAAAGCCTGATGAAGGGGCAGGTGAAGCCAGTGGAAAAGATGGCAAGTGACATTTCCAACGATGGGCTTTAGGAGGACCATTTTGTGGAGAAAAGGCAGGAGGTACAGAAGTCACAAAAAGAGGTACTGGCGCTGCTTCCACATCATGGTGGTGCCTGAAAGGCGTGCTTTCATGAGACTTGGAATTCTCAGGAGAGGGGGAGGGCACTCCATTCAATCCAGAGATGGGAGCATGTTTTGCATGATGGTGTCCACATTTAGAAGGATCAGAAGCATGATGCCGATCACAATGCACAAGGGGATGATGATACCAGGGTGCACCTAAACGGTGATGATATGGGGGCATGGCAGAGTGGTGATGTGAAGGAGACATGACATGGTGGTGGTGAATGGGTGTAGGGCCACTGTCATGGGGAGATGGAGCCATAGTACGTTGTCCTCGAGGGTGGTGATGAATGGGTGTAAGGCGACTGGAGCGTGGAGATGGAACCATGGCACGTTCTCCTTGAGAGGGAGGTATGGAAGGGGAAGGGGAAGGGTAGGTATATGGGGGTGAACGTAAAGAATAATGTGAAGGCGATGCAGCTGGATCTGGAGCTGGACTAGGAACATGATAAGCTGGAGTTGAAGGGTATCTCAGATATGATGACAACTGGATTTGCTTTACTTTGCCAAAAAGAGTGTGATTTAGCCCTAAATTCCTTGCAGGAGTGATTTCATGAGCTAACTGCCTTAATCTTGGAGTAGTTAGACCCTTCCCCACAACTGGCACAATAAGTGTCTCGACTATAATTGGGGGATCAACAGTTGACCCCCGCAAATTTGTCAACCGGATGAACAGATTCTGCATTTACAGGCATAGCACAGTAATGTCAAATATTATCATAAGCATTTTGCAGAAATTAAGACTTAGTAAAATTCTCATAAAAACTACAGACGTCCATCAGGAAAAACCAATAGTCTAAAATGGAAATGTTCATAACAAACCTCATTTGATCGCATAAATAAACCAATCTTTAATTGATTTTTCATTTGGGCTAGATTTTGAACAACTTGTGCAACACTGCTGTGCAATGTAAAGTTGAAGAGCACCTGGTCTGGTTGCAGAGGAAAAAAATGCTGTTTGGGAATAACTGTAATTCCTCCTGGAAATTTCAACATTTGGAAAAAATAAGCAAACCCTAAAGCCTCTGATGCTAGAGAAATATTATAACTCTCTGATAGTAGAGCTATAAATGTTTCCTTCAGTGAAATGAGGCCATATGATGAAATTGATGAGTTCTCTGGAACCGGAAGAACACCAAATATGACCTCTGTAGAGTTTGGTGCACTTAATGGTTCCACTGATATCACTGTTACCTACACATTCAGGAAAATTTTTATCTAAATAACTCACGAAAATAAATTATGAAAAATAAGTCATACATGAAAACTAAATTTGTCTATTTTACCTTTGCATAGGAAATGGCAATTTCCTCCCATATAGCAGACTCCAAATTTGGGATATTTGCATTGACAGCCGATACTGGTTTATGGAGTCTAAAGCTTGCTTCTATTTGAGCTGAGAAATACAAACGAAAGGCAATCAAATGAATCTATGCATCATAAGGACGGATAATGAACAGTGCAAATGAATGCAAGAAAACAAAATCAAAAAAATTGACTCATGGATCTATAACGCTACACAACACACAGAAGGATAAGAACAAAGGAATGAGGACCTTATTTCAGGTGTCAAAGAAATTTAAAAGGGCAGGACATAAGTATTTCTGACAATCCATGCCTGTATTTATGTACCTAGATATATTACAATCCTCCAAACGCAAATAGAAAATTCAAGACAGTTTTGTTGCGTTAAAACATAATGATAATGAACTGAATACTAGTAAAGGAAGCCCATGTAGGTATGGCCATAAGCATGAAAAAGCTGCAATGTATAAGTGATATAACAGATAAAATAGCCTTAAGTTCACATATATACTTAACAATAATTTATTGAGAAATATACGAGATTTAGAAAGAAAGTCAACCATATTTTTCATTTTTTAGATGCCAACACATAGTTTAGCTTTCAAGTTCAAATTCCACCCTTCATCGCGGTCCACCTCAACTCTTTATTTAGTGTACCTAGGTCTGTAGGTGGTCAATTTTAATGTGTTTGGCAGGCTGGAAGCAAGTAAACTAGATAGAAAATTAACAAAGAAAATTGTAAATTGGGTTTATTGACCTTATTTCCTTTGGTATTCTACTTAAATTACTTGATATGATGACCAGATCTGGAAGTGTGCACTATGAACAAAGACAGTAGATGCAACCAAATTAAGCCCATTTCAAACCCAATGAAAACAGCAAGCAGCCGCCATTAACACTTGTTACCAAATTTGATGGTGATCAGGCAACTGGAAAGTGTGAATTAATATAACCTACTCTCAACTAAATCTAGTGCCGGCTACATAGGCTTGGGAAGTGACAAACAACAAGCAATCAAGTAGGGTTATGACCTCTTAATGTACCTGAAGATGTCAATGCTTCCCCTGTGAAACAAGCAATGATAATCCAACCTCCAATATAAAGAAATGAGAGCAACAATCAAGCCACACACAAAAAGATCTATCTAGTTATGCACAAAACGTATGACATGTGCCCTCAATAGTACCTTTTTTACAGGCTATGTTGAAGCTTCGTTTGAGGTGGTGTTCAACGTTGACAAAAGTATGGTAAGATGGAACCGAGACACCACAAGATGCAACCAACCAATCCAAGAAAGGGAGATCCAAACACCAACTTAAAGCAATGTTCAGTGGGTGAAGGTTTGATGGATATTGAAGATCCAAGCAAGCCCATGAGCATGACAAGTGGCAAGATATCACAAATTCAGAAGTGAGCCTTTAGTACTACACTGTTTTGATATGTCAAAGGGAGACCCTTAACAAGAACAAGGGATCGATATAAATAGATCTGGGAGTGCTTGGGAATGTGACTATTGTTGCTGACAAAGAGGAAGTGTTGCTACCTCCAAAACAGTTACATTATGAGTATTGATCATTAAAACGGCATGTGTTCACGGAAAACCACAAGTAAAAGCACATTTATGATTTAATTGAGCAAATAGCAAGCCATGAGTGCAATATACACAAGAAAAGATGTGGTTCAAGGCACACACTCAAACCATCCAAGAACGGTAATTAAATCAAATTAAATACATAAATAAGCATGCTCCAATGGATTAAGAGTGCTTGTAGACCCAATGAAGGCTCTTTCACTAACTGGGCATGGTTCGGCAGACCGTACCCAAAATTAGTACAATCAACAAAGGGACCCCAAGTCCAGTCAACAGAGGGACCCCAACCTGGGAGCCAATGGTCACCTTGGGCCAAATCTGTGACCAAGGGATAAAATGAGCAATTCTTAGGCTAGGGGTAACCTCCTATGGTACCAAATATCAACTGGGAGGCAAAAATTACATGTATGTATTATTGCCATGGAAGAGACATTCAAAGGAGAATTTACAAACACATGTGAGCCAATAGTCATCATGAAAATGAAATGAACAACATTTCCATTGTCCTAGGGTAGTTTTGACATGTTTAGTACACAACATGAAGTCAATATACTATATAGTGATATTCAAAAGGATGTGTGTGGCTAGTATGAAGTGCAAATTTTGTGCACTACACAACTCTTTGGAAATAAGTTGTGTCAAGGATGTCAAAGCACAAAACAAAGAAAAAGTGAAATGCTAAGTGTACCAATGTTGGAAATTGGGTTTAGCACTCCCCATGTATTTCGTGACATGGACTAACCGCTTCTTGTGGATCCTAACTTTGGCAATTGTAGTGAAGACTAATGCCTACAAGTTTTGGTCTAACAGCAATCGTGAGTCCAGCAAGTGGTATCAGAGCAACAGGTCTCAAGTAAAACGCACCTAGCTCACGCTGGGGGGGGAGATTGTTAGACATTGGGTTCAGTGCTCCCCCTGTGTTTCGCGACATGGACTAATCACCTCTCATGGGTCCCAACTCTGGTGATTGTAGCGGAGACTAACGCTTGTGGGTTTTGGTCTAACAGCAATCATGAGTCCAACACCCAAAACCATTTTTATATAATATATATTTTCATATATCATAATGCATCTATTCAAAAATAACATGTAGAATTCCAAATTTGGTGCAAAATATGAGATGCCTACATATTTGAGCTACTTGTAGGCAAATACTATATTCTTGTGAAGTTAGATATGTTATCCATAACAAATTCGTGATTAAAAAGCATTCGAGCAACATAACAAATTTTTAAACGATATAATAGTTAGTAGAACATGAATTTATGGAATGAAATAGGTTACCAATTAACATGACCAAAGAGTTATGTTTAAGTAAAGGCCATCTGCATAAGTTCTAATTTAACTGAAGTTTGAAGATCAATACACAAAACTAAGCTACAACCTATGACAAATAAAGCAATAGGAAACAAGAAACAATTATTCTATCTACTTTTCCTTCCTCTTGGCACCACACATGTTTACCCTAAGCCGTGGCACCTAATCATGGGCCCCACACTATCGAAAACACACAAAAAGGTTGTCTCTTCTTCACCAAACGGAGCAATCAAAGGAGTGTGAGAAGAGTGAAGGGAAGCATGGCAGGAGTAACAATGCCCCAAAATAAAAGCTTTCAATGTCCTTGGTATTTCAGTGTATGATGCATGTATTTCCCAACCAACGCAATGGAATGGGTGTACATGTTTGTTGTTGTTTGGCAACTAGGCACCAAGACACTAATCATTGATTGCATCACCCCAATCAAACTTATAGTGACTCCCCTTGGTGTCGCTATAAAATCAATCCGCATCTCAAGATCTTATAGTTTTGAGGGGGTGCTTCCACCAACATACCCCACCCTCCAAACAATATGTGGGGGCATAGCAACGATTTATAAAAGATACAAACCATGGCAAAAAGATACTATACAAGTCCAACAAGAATAATAATAAAGAAAGCTCGAAAACTTCAAAATGTGATAAGAGAGAAGCAATAAGAGTAATCTGACAAACAACAAGAACCCATACGCTTCTTCATTGACCTTAACATTGTCTTACCAAATAGTATCTCACTCGCATAATGCATGCAAACATTTGTCACTTCAAATGCAACATTGATGGTCTAACTACATGTCTAGTATTAGTTCGAATTCACATCAAAACAAGATATTTTATCCAACTAAGGGTACCAAAAACTCAACTAGAGTTGCATATGGCATCCACTAGAATATGATAGTAACAATAAAAACTATCTAATACAAATCATAGGGTATACAAGATTCTAGGACATAAGGAAAGTGGGAAGATGTGGAAGCAAAGGTAGAAGCAAAGATACTAACTTCCAAACACAATACCATATTTATTATCATCCCTGTTTATGTAAGATAGATGTCTCCAAGGATCCGATGGAGAGTACATCATTTACTTCAGCCCCACCATACCTAGTTCTACTGATATAAGTATTCTTCACCAAGTTTTGCATGACTTCAATGTCATAAAGGATGGCCAAATCCGATAAATCCTCACTTCACTTGATCTCATTTCATCCTAGTTAAGTCGGGCACTACTGGTCCCACATAGTTGGTTCTTGCAAAACACAACTCAAATGTAATTCTCTTTTTTTTGTAGTTATACACATTATTTGGAATCTATCCCTCTTATATTTTCTCTTCTTTTATCATTTAAAATTATTCTTAGCTTACTTTTTCAAGAGCAAATGCATCTAATGTTCATAATTGGATATATCCTAAGCTATCTTTTAAGCCCTTTAACAATTAGTTTGGTAATTCTAGAACATTATACAATTTCAATTTCATATGGTGCTCAATTTCATGTGGTGACTTGCCTCTTTTAGAAGTGGCATACCCAACCATCTATCTAATTGTGGCCCATTCAATTCATCTCACATAACTATCTTAACATATAGCCTTGAAAGTAACATAACTTTCTCCACTAACGCACAATTGTAGTCTTCAAACACCAGGAATTACATGAACCCACCATGATCTAGATTACATCACACTTACTTAGACCATCTATACTAATCGCGTCTCATTCAAATAATCTCACATAACTATCTTAACATATAGCCTTGAAAGTAACATAACTTTCTCTACTAATACACAATTATAGTCTTCAAACACATGGAATTGCATGAACCCACTATGATCTATACTACATCACACTTTCCTAGGGTGCTCCATAGAGCACTTTCCATTAGACTTGTGCAACTTCATTCTAGAACTTTATGACTCTATTATTGCTACATAATTTGAAGCAACGTATACAAGCATGGGCTCCTATTAAGAAGGAAGAATCTCAAGCAATCCACAACATAATTCAACTACCATCAATATTTACAATGTCAATGTCATATTGACACAATGACAACATGAATTTCACTCAAATAATGCAACACATGAACACAAGGTTCCAACCATTACTTACCCAACTTCCACAAATGCCTCAAGATCAACAAATTTACAAGCAATAGGCTCCAACTCAACAAGTTTCTTGGACATCTTCCACACATTCACAACGAATATCATCTACTTGTTTCATGGGCCTTCTCTAGCAACTCAACACATAATCGCGATAACTCTTGCAACTGCTCACACTCAAGACCCTACTCTTGCAACTTCAATCTTGATTAACTATCCTTCTCTCAATTACAATGGCAGCCTGAACTACAATCTGTTTCAAAACCAATAGTCTCAAAGGATCATTCCATGTTTGGTAATATCCCGAGTTACCCAAATAGTTGAAACTTGAAACACAATGGACTATTCCAATGTCACTACCTTCTCTAGTGTTGGGGACTCATCGTGACTCTTTCAAAGTTGTCTCCACACCACCTTCATAGGTTCTTTTGCCTCAATGAACACTTATTTTGGTCTTTCCACCTATTTTTGTGTTTAGTCTCACATATATAATGTACGACATCAATTGTTATGCACATCAACTTTTCGTTACTCAATGTCCACAACATCATGCTTTGCCCCTCAAATGAATAGTTGGAAAGTGATATCTTGTGTGCTAGTGCATCAACATCCTAACCTTTAACAGAACCTACAAGTTATGTTCCTAAGCAAGGAGGTCGTTGGATGATTTTTTGTTTTGAACCTCTTCAACATGACAAAGCGTTCAAGTATTCTACCCTAGTAAGATTTTTATTTTTATTTTCCAACACACAAATCCATACCAAGTCCCCAACTACATGACACTAGAAGACAATTTCACACTTCAATGGAAAGGGAGTGTCTTGTGGATCAACAACACTAGGCGACAATGCTTTGAACCCTACAATGACTGCCTAAGCAGAGGTAAGTTCCTACCCTATAAGTCTTCTAGGTCAAGGACAACCACTCAGACTCATGTTAATCTCAATGAAACCAGGGGAGAAAAAAGCCCACAAAATGTCATGAAATTAACTTGACTAGACTAAACAAGAGAGACGAAACATTCATTAACAATGAACAAAACACGGGAATAAGAGAAAATTGTCGACCAAGAACTGAAGATTTCATTAATTCCAAATTGCTTTTGGTGATTACTAACAAACTCGAGATTCAACCCCAAGGGATCCAACCTCTTTCTAAAATAAATCCTTCCTCTCTTAATAGAAATTTGAAGGCCACACCCTAAGTCAAAACTTATGCCATGCATGAGACCAAACATTGATGTGTCACTACATTGATATGAAGGTAGGTTGAAGAATGGCCCCACTAGCATGCAACAATGCATCTAGTCAACTCATCCTCATCCAAAATAGTCATAACTCCTCATGCATGCACTAAGATGAATTGTGTGACTCCTAACCATTGCATCCTCCTCAAAATAGGAAATAGTATCTAGGCAAAAGGGCACTCCCTCTTACCTGAAATAACTCAGCATCTTTACCATGTTGAACCTCACTACCGTTAGCTCCTCATACAAATAAGGCTAAACATTATAACTAAGCAACTAATTGATTAAGAGTGTGCCCTACATGGATTTATTTCTGCCATTTTTTCCATGGAATCAAGATGGAAACGGTATAATCATTGTTATACTTTCATGAGTCCAGCACCTGGTATTCGGTTCCCAACAATTATTAACGAAACGAATACACGACTAGATTCCTAACACATAAAAAGTATAGCAGAAGCAAAAACAAAACTCGATCTGAAATTCTGAATCACATACCATAAACAGGGTTTTGCACAATCCACAGTTCTTCATTAACAAAAATCACAGAACTTACTTCAGCTCTCGTACCAACAATAATGGCCCAGCTGAGAAAATACAATACTGATCACCAATCTCACTGCACTCTCTCGGACCCAACACACACTCATTGAGAAGCCTCTCTCAATCTTGTGCTAATGTTTGTGTCTTAGAGCCTCACATAAGGCTCAATTTATAACTTTCCTAAGCTAAGATTGACAGCCAAAATTAGCTCGTCAAGTTATGTTGAAATTCTAATGTTGAAACAACTACTTATTCCAAAAACTTCTTTCTGCTACAATATTAGTTAAGTAATTGTAGATAGAACATAAACCAAATGCACAATAGAAGACAGCCAAGAACAAAATGAGACACGGAAAATTAAGGTCCAATCACTAGGGTAAAACCCATAAGGGGAAAAACCAACTAGATTCTTCTTCTATTAGAAATTTAGATACCAATTGTTTAGCAGAGATACAAAGTACAATGAGAGATCAAGAGAATGAGTAGGTTCACCCAAATATGAACAAGTTGTAGCATGAAGGTCATTGATAGCGACAGCAAGTGCAAACACTGAATCACCCTTCCCTTCAACTGAATCAACCTTTGCTCACCTAGTTCTGCTCTTACTCTCCAAGTCTCTCTCTCTCACAATCTTCTTCAAGCCTCTCCAACTCTCTATATCAAGTTCGAATTCTTCATTCACAATGCACAAGGAGTAGTAGTAATAGTAGTAGTAGTAGTCAGGTGAGAAGACATGAGACACATATATAGGAGGAGCAATACGCATGCCTTGAGGAAGAGTAACATATGCCATTTAGGGGAGTGTAACTCATACCATTGAGGAGAGAAACACGTGCCTTAGTAACGTATGCCATTGAGGAGAGGTACGCGTGCCTTAGTAACTTATGCCATTACGAGAGGTATGCATGCCTTAGTTAAGGAGAGTGTAAAATATGCATTAAAGAAAGCATAAGAGGAATCTTTTATGACATGCCTTTAATGAGTGTAAGAGGAATATGCCATGTCTTTATTGAGAGAGTAAGAGAGAGTCTAATGTATCATTGAGAGAGAGAGAGAGAGAGAGTTACATAGTGCCATGGCCCATGTGAGTCATCCAGGAGAGAGATGTGGAGTCATTGAGGTGATGAAGGTAAGGTGACTTGTAATTCCTTTTAACGATAATATCATCTCATAAAGGATAATAATAATAATATTAGTAATGTTGATGATTAAGTTGAGATTGAACTATTATGATTGATTAATGATAAGTTAAGTGATTTTCCTTCAACTATAATTGATTACCAATTGATGCAAGGTCATTTACTATTTTGGAAAAGTCATACTTGAGATGCTAGACGTGGCTTTCTATTTTTAGAAAGTCACTCTAGAATTGTCAGAAATGAGATTTTATTTAAGGAAATTCATCCCTAAGCTGCCAATTTTCAACAAGTTAATTGAAGATAAGCGACATTGCTTTAGTTAACTATCCTATCTTTAGCTTTCTCTACTTTAACTCAAGTACAAGTCATAAATTTAGCTTGCCTTACATGCGGAGCAAATCAACATGTGTGCAACTCACTTGCACACTCTACATGTCAAATGCAAGCTCCTAACGAGGCAAATCAAAGTCCTTCTAATCAAGACACGAGACTAGAGGTACCTTCCGAGCTACAAAGCTCAACACTCCCTCTTAGCGAGGGAGGTACTTCTAGAAGAACCTCCTCCCCCTGAATTTGTCTCCAAGCCCATCTCAGTATCTATAGTTGCTCCCTCTGACACTGAAGCTTGTCCTGCTACCTGATCTGAAACCTAAGTTGAGAACCTGTCACATCCAACCATGCTCCTAGGATCCTGCTCCTAAGCATCCATCAATGTCATATCATACCAGTTGAGGCTTCTAGCAATACCTAAAGAATCACTCATCCTCGCCACATGCTCCCTCTTGGCAACTGACACTGATCTTGTATCCAAGATCCCCTTGGATATAACCACATGTTGTCCCAGCAACATGTCTGACCACCCCCGTGTGATGTCGAGCACTACAATTGCATCCAAGGCCACTCCCTCTAAATATAGAAGCACCTATCCATCTCGGAACAAAACTCTATATCCAACATCCTCCAAGGCTAATACTGAGAGCACATGTAGTATCAACCCTAGAACAAAAAGCATCCCTATCACCTCCAAAAATCCTCCTAACTCTATTTGAAATCTGACACATCCAACCCCATTCATTGCATGTGTGGAGCCAGCTCTACTAAACACACTACAGTCTGACCCTGTCTCTGAAATACTGCAAAACATTGACCTCACCCTCGTCATGTGACTGGATGCTCTATTATCCACTAGCCATAACCCATTGTCCTCACGCATAACAATACTATTGTCAAAAACACAAGCAACTAGAGAAAATTCCTTCTTGAATTTCTCTATAAAGTCATCAACCTCAGTTTATGTTGATGTGGCCACCTGATCCTCCTTCTTCTTCTTCTTCTTATGTGGACATTGGCTCACATAGTGACCAGACTTCTAACACATAAAGCACTTCACTTTGCTCATGTCATTCATAGAAGCAGATCCCCCACTTCCCTTTATTTTACCTTTGCCCTTTCCAGCAAGAGCAAAATTCTCCTCATTATCCTTTCCATCATGTTGGCTTGTAGTTTTGGAACATCTCCTTCTCTACTCCTGTATGAATTCATCCCACAATCTATCCCAACTAAGCAAATTTTCCCATGTGATGATCCCATCAACAAAGGCATCCCACTTTGGAGGGAAACCACTAAAGGCTGATCTGACCAACTCTTCACTATCAATAATTTCCCCCACTGCTGCCAAATTATCTCTAATTTGAGTGATCCTGGTTAGGTATGATGTAGTTGTGTCAGTTTCAGACATCTTGGCATTTCTCAATTTCTCCTTGAACACCATCTTCATGTTTTGGTGGGTACTTTGGTATATCCTAGTTAAGGATGCCCACATCTCATAGGCATACTTCTTCCCCGTCACATGAGGTATAATGTGGTGTCTGATGGAGTCCAATATTATTCTCTTAACTTTCACGTTTATCTTATTAAATGCATCCAACGACATAAGATCTGCAGGAATTGGGACTGCCTTCTCCACGATGTCCCTATTAATTGAAGGATGTACCTGGGACCTGTCTTTCCCCTTAGGGCTGAGAACACCTAATAGGGTTGTCTATTTACCACTCCTACCTAGGGAGGTAACACCATTACAAGATTAAAGTCCCAAATTTGGAAGGGAAGACCCATATGAAGTCTCAATGTGCCCTTGATTAACAAGCTTGGTTCACTTAGATGCACTAATGAATTATTGTACCTGATGGTGAGAATGCACCACTAGACATTATATGTGATTGGCAGGTGGTTTCATCATGGGTTAAGCAACTTATTCGGGGCATAAGTCCACTAGAGGAGCATATGACACCCTCCAGGTGAAGCATTGAGAGCCATGAGCAGGGTTGTGGGGAAGCTTCCCCCCCCCCCTCGTTCCCGCTCCCGAAACGCGCTCTGTGCGGGAGCGTTTTGGGAGCGTTCGGAAACACGCTCCTGAAAACGCTTCCTGAGGGGAGCGTTTTCGGGAGCACGTTTCTGAACCTGTTAAAACACTCCCTTCCTTTTCGGGAGCGTTTCCATAAACACTCGAGAGCGAACGCTCCCTGAGTGCTTCCGGCGTTTAAAAAACGTTTCAAGAGCGTTTTTTAAATGCCAAAAGTGGTCGGGAAGCGTTCGCTCCCGAACACTCCCCGGAACAAAAAACGCTTCCCGCCAGGCGGAAATTTTTTTCAATGAAAAAAACGATTTGTTTATGGGTGGGGGGGGTTCATTTAGCTACTCTTTCCCTACGCGGACCCACGCACGGCCAGAAATGGGTTTTAGGGCTGATGTGGAGGTAAGGGAAGCATTGACATTTCATGGTAATGTTAAATTCTTAAAGTAAAAGGATGAAAATGAAAAATAAAGGAAATGTCACTTTTACGTCATGATGTTTAAGAGTGGTTTCGACCTCATTGGATTTCATATGGAGAAACTAGAATTTTAGCTTATACTCAAAATTCAGCAAACTTAATGGTTTTCAGGGTTTCATGGTTTGGAAATTTGCAATGTTTCCATTTGATTCTATCATGTGTAAGGGTATGATATTGGCATTTGATCAAGAGCATGAAGTCCTTTAAGAACCTTGATGTACCCTTCAATCAAAGGAAAACAACTGGTTAGGCATGCTAATCTTTTTCGACCGCATTTTAAGGTTGAGGAGATGAACCCTTCAATCAAACCAAAATCATTGGTTAGGCATGTTAAACTTTTTCATTTTCTATCATGTTATAACGTTGAGCAATCCAAGTCTGAAGACTTTGAGCTAGATGATGTTTATGTATCTCTTGTTGATGATCCCATTTCTAGTAGCGATGAATCAATGATGAGTTTCATGAGAGACCATGTTACTCAGTGATTTGTAGTTTTGATGTCTATTTTTTCTACTACTACTGCTACTACTAAAGTTGTAAAGGAGTTTTAGGAGTCTTCAAACTCTGAGCCATATTATTTATGTAGCTCATGTTGTTTGATCCCTTGTCTAGTAGTGATGATTTTGATCATGATGAGGAGTGATCATGTTGTTGATCACTAATATGTAGTCTTGTATTAGGCCAATGGCCTCATAGCTTGTAGCATTGTTTTTGGACTTTATGGGCCATTTCGAGCCTCATTGCTTATGTATTTTTCGATGATATGTATTGCACTCGGTGCCATTTTGATATATTCACCTTTTCATGGTATATAAATGAGCAAACTTTGCATATTTTGTCTCTATTGGCTTGGAATCATGGTTGCAAATCTTAAAAATAGTTTTTTTATTAAAAAATAATTATTTAATGTATTTTTTTTTAAACCGGTTCATTGAGATCTGACGGCTCCCGGTTAGACCGGTTCCGGTTAGAAACCCAGTTCATTAGGTCCACCGGTCCGGTCACCGGTTCCGGTTTTAATAACTATGCTCACACAAATCCAGAAGTACAAGAGGGGTACATGAAGGCATTGGACAAGTTGGTACCTGACAGGGAGAAGTGTGCTAGATTGCGCCTTGAATTAGGCAAATACTTCAGTTGCATTGCTAACTTTGGTTCTTTCCATGCAATGGAAGACGGGGACAGATTTGATGCTATCACATGGTGGGAAGCATATGGCGGCATGGGACTTTTGCCAAAGTTGGCTAAAAAAGTTCTCTCACAGTTTGTGAACACTTCTTCTACAGAGAGGTGTTGGAGCACCTACAGCTTCATACACAATGTGAGAAGAAATAGGCTGAATGAAAACCGAGCTGAAAGCTTGGTTTATGTGCATTACAACTTGAGGTTGTTGAGCCATTACTGTGATCGGGCAAATGAGGATCAATCATACAGAGTCTGGGACAACAACCCAGAGGATGATAAATTGGAGGACGGCACGATACATATGGAAGAATTGGAAGCAGAACTTTTTAGGGATGATGATGAAGCATCAGCAGCACTGCCACACACAGGGCCAGTCCCACCATCTACTGGTAGCAGTGCGGGTGCGAGTGCTAGTGCCAGTGCCAGTTCTCGATATCACACTATTGTTCCTTTGCAAATCCAGCCTCCACCTTCTAGTCATGGTCGTGGTACTCCTAAGAGTACTAGAAGACCACCATTTCATCGTGGCTTGCACAAATTAGACATTTCTAGTGGGCGTGGCAAGGGGCCAGCCAGTAGATAAAATAGATTTGTTGTTTACTAGTCTTTTCTATTTGTTGTTGATAGTTGAACAGTTGAAACTTGACTCTTTCATATATTTAATGACAATTTAAGTTTGAAGTTTGAATTTGAAAGGTGAAACTTTGAAGTTGGCATTTATAAGTTTACAAGTCATTATGAATTATGAATATGATGCTTCATGAAAGTTATATGGTGATCAATGAATCAATGATGATAAATGTTATATAATATCAATGATGATAAATGTTATATATTGAATTTTGAAATCAATGAATCAATGATGATAAATGTCATATATCAATGATGATAAATGTATATAATATCCAATGATGATAAATGTTATATGTGAATTTTGAAATCAATGAATCAATGATGATAAATGATATGTATCAATGATGATAAATGTTATATATTGAAATTTGAAATCAATGGATGTGTGATCAATGTTATATATCAATGATGATAAATGTATATTGAATTTTGAAATCAATGAATCGTGATGATAAATGTTAAGATATTGAAATTTGAAATCAATGATGATAAATGTTATATATTGAATTTTGAAAGCTTGAAACCTTGATTGATGATTATTGAGACTCAAAGTCAATATGTTGTATGCTTTCTTCCAACTTGTGGTGGTTGATGAAGATTATAACTTCACAGATGATTGATGTTATATGATTCAATCTATGTTTTTTATGTTTTTATGTCTAATTCATCATTCTACAAGTTTTTGTTGACATATATGCATCAATATATATATATATATATATATATATATATATATATATATATATAAACGCTCCGGACCGGAAGCTTCTAAAAATGGCGCTCCCGCTCCCACTCCGCGTTTTCCCTCCCACTCCCAAGTAACCTTGGCCATGAGACTCCATTACTTGCAGAGCATCATTACTTCATTCCATGGGCACCTATAGCACCACAACATTCTGCACTTTGCCCCATATTATTCATGATATGACGCATTTGGACTAGCATGCCCCCAGTCGGCTTAGCAATGTACTGAGATATCTACGGAAGATTGAGCAAAATACATCAAGGAAGAAGAAGATGAACACAAAACTCATGTTAAAAAGACAAAAGATTAAATTAAGCAAGATTTGGCAACACCGCATATGGATTGGATAGAGCTTGGCATGCAAGGGTTGTAGCTAGAGGAACATTAGTGAGTTTCCTTGATATTGGTGGTAGGGATGAGGTGGATCCAAAAGTGGCATGATTTCTCTTTGCATGCATTGTACCATTCAATGTTCTTTTCTCCTCCTACTGGCATGATATGATTGTAGCAATCAACAAGGGCCCCAAGGAATACAGGAGACCATCAAATATGAAAAAGCTAGAATTGCGTTACTAGACAGGGAAAGAGCCAAAATCCAAAGAATTATGGTATTGTTTACAGATGAGTGTGCAGAGAGTGAGGTATCCATTGTATCTAACAATTGGACAAATGTTAGAAATTGACGCTTGATTAATGTTCTTGGTGTGTCCACTAGTCCTCATCAATTATTGTATATTGTCAAAACATTTCCAACCTTCTACTAAAAACCATTACGTCGTTGGTCTATCTAATGTGATTCAAGTAGTTATTGATAATGCAACTAATTATAAGGGAGTGGGAAAAATCATTGAGTGGGTGCACCCTCACATCTTTTGATCTAGGTGTTTGGGGTATGTTATTGCACAGATTGTCTAGGCACCGCGACAACGGCTCGGATCAGGGGTTGTCACCTTTATCCCCAATCTCTTTATTTAAGTTGTCTCCTTGCAAGCTAAGGGAGGTAGACCCTATTAGAAATGAAGAGGAAGAATCTAGGAGACACGGCTAAAACACCAAACACTTGATAAAATTAACGAGATTTCACAGATGATTATGTTAAAACCAGTGCCTTATGGAGTCAAACAAGGTCCCGTTATGCAATTAAAGATAAGTATTGGATGTATAACTGTTGCTAAATGACCACAATGATATTCAATAGAAAATGCCACGATCATTCATTAAGATACTGAAGCAAAGCTATCATGAAACGATCATCAAGATAAATGTCAGATGCTTAAAAAAATTCCGAAATTATGATATTTCCAATATAACCTGATTCGAAAATTAAAATGCTCCACAGTCAAACTTCAAACAGAAAGTTTAAGCGCACTTGACTATAGAACTTAGAAAATTTTTATGCTTTTGAAATTTTTAAATTTTTAAATATTTTTTTTTAATTATTTTCTTTTATTTTTTAAATCTAAAACCAATTAAAAATCTAAATCTAAATAAAAGTTCTAATCTAAAAAAAATTAGAATCTAAATCTAAACAAAACTAGAATTAAAATTTAAGTTAAAATTAAACTAAGATTAAAATTTAAAATTCTAAACTAAAGCTAAAGTTAACTTTAAACAAATCTAAACTAAACTAAGTTAAATCTGAAACAATAACAAAAATTAAAACTAAGCCTACACTAAAACTTAAACTAATAAAAAAAATCGAATTCTAAGTCCTAACTAAAACCTACGCTATCAAAACTAAAACGAAACCAAACTATATTTAAAACCTAACACCATCAAATAAACTCTAACAAAAATCGAACTAAATTAAAATTAGAATTAAACAAACGAAAATCTAAAAACTAAACTATTCAAAAATGAAATCGATCAAATCAAACGCCTATACATAAAGTTTAACATTTACTATGTGCGTTTTTTGTTTTTTGTGTGTTCTGCAGGTCAACTAGACGACGTGAAGGGGCACGACGGAGGACGAGAAAGGGACGGCGAGTGGGGACAAACGTGCAATAGTTTTGCAGGACGGGAAGAGCAGATCGTATTGTGATGAAGGCTGGACGGGTTAAGGAAACACGACAGAGCGACGGACGTGAGAGAAGAGGAGCTAGGGTCGATGAAGAGCAGACGGCTTGTAGAGAAGTCAACTGAAGTCGATGTGAGGAGTCGGACGAAGGCTCAGACGGAACAAAGGAGATTGATGCAGAAAGAGATGGCGAGAAGGAAGAAGGGTCAACGGTAAAGGTGTGAAGAATGGAATGTAGAGAAAAACGCAGGCAGAAAGACGGCAGATCAAAGGGCTGTGTAGGAAAAGGCTGAGCGGATTATGAGAAGTCGGATGGCTCAATAAAAAATGAAGTCAAAGCAACGTCAAGGAAAAGAGGGCGTCAGACAGAGGAGCGAAGATCAGTGGCAGCGTTTTTTGCAATAGATAAACCCAGTACATTCAAATTTCTCTTTCCAAATTAAAAGAATTCTCCCTGCAAACTCAGATTTATTATGCTCCTTAAATCAAATATCGCCTAGATTTGCCCACAGTAGCAATTCGAGGCCAGATCTGGCCCTTGGGGGCTGGATCTGGCTTAAATCTATAAAAAATTCTGAGTGAAACCCACAACCTGCAAGAAGCCAGTCAGATCCTGAAGAAATACACACCAAGAAAGTTATGAAACCCTTACAGCCTTAAAATTTACAAATTTACAAGCTAATTTACAGATCTGAGGCCCTTATGGCCAGATTTGAATCCATTTTAGCACAGTTTTTTAGAGATTTAAAATTTTAGAGAGAGAGGCACAAGCCCTAGGAGATCCTGCAAAACCACTAATTTCGTAAGATAGACTTGGAATTTAACAAATAATGAGTTTTTCAGATTTATGTCATTTGAGAGTCAGCTGGTCCAACCGAAGACTTCCCCAGATGCTCAAATCCTTAAAAAAAAAAATATTTCCCTGCACACTTAGATCTGAACTTTAGATCGATAGAGATTTAAGAAAATAACATGAGATCCCTCAGAAACATTAAAAAAATTTAAAAAAAAATTTAAAAAATCAAAATGTCATTTTATGAACCCAGAAAACTGCACAAGATACCTGTATGCAGATTAATCCATAAAGGCCATCAACCATATAAAATCTAACAAAGTAGCAGAATTTAGAAATGAATCACCACATAGATCCGAGAAGGACATCAAAATTTGTAACCCCAAAGTCTTTATGCTTTATTCCTCAAAAATTTACAAGTGCTTCTCAGAACAAGTGCACGATCCTGAGATCGGATGACTCAAGACTGACAAAGACCTTTTAATTTATAGGACAAAATCTCCAACGGCTAGTTTGAATGATCCTTGTCAAAATAATCTCAACCGTCCAAAAGATTTAATCGTCTTTTAATCAGGAGCGTTGAAATTATAAATTTGGGGAAAAAACGAATTTATAATTTAATTCAATTTTAATTAACTCAAAAATATTATTTTTGAGTTAATTACCCCAAAATTTTGACTTTGACTTAACCACCAAGGCCCAAGGGTCCAAAATTTCTTAAAATTCTCAATATTCCCTTGGCATAGGGCTTTTAAAAATCATTTTCCAAGGACCCACAAATTTTGCCTTTGAAAGATTTAATCCTAACTTAGGACCCTAAATTAATTAAATTTCTGGTTTAAGATTTTTTAAATTAATTGACCAGAAAATTTAACTAATTGACGGAGAGGAGATTTTAATTATTTTTCCAACCCTCTTTACATAAGATAATACATTTAGACACATGAAGGAGGACTACCCATTCGTATAGACCCTCAAATAAATACCCAATTCTGCGACTCAAAACATGATCTATTAGACCAAGTAGCTCAAACCAACGTTGCACGAAGCGGGGACGAAGCGGGGACGTTTTTTGGAAGCGGGGACGCGGAAGCGTCATTTCCAAAAAATCTAGGAAGCGAAGCGTCTCGGAAGCGTCTACTATATATATATATATATATATATATATATTTTTTATTTTTTTTTTTGCATTTATATTAAAAAAATATCCAAAATACCAAATTAATTGTAGAAGATATGGAAGCATGCATATTTGTACATAAATCAAGATAGATATGACATCCACTGTACATTAATGATTAATTATTTGAGCATCAACCATTTAGAATAGATGCATCAACCATCTATAATCTAGATTCTTCTCCTCTTATCTAGCCTTTGCCTCTACCTCAATTATCTAGGGACATTGGTCAAAATTGCCCAATTTTGATCAAACCCTAATGCAAGCCTTAAAATATGGTAGAAAGAACTTAACATGCTTGATCGATTATTTTGACTTGATTGAAATGTAATTTTTTGCTAACGACATGACAAAGGAGTTCAACAATTAACACCACCAACACTAGGGTACATATAGGGCTTGGTGCTCTTGATTAAACGCTAATCACATACCCTCATACATGATATAATCTAATGACATGCCACCATACCACTGATCCTGAATTCCTGAAAACTGTTAAGTCTGCTGAATTTTGAAGAGGATATGAAATTCTATTTTCTTCATATGAAGTCCGATCAGGCTGGAACCACTCTCAAACATCCTGAGTCATTTCATGGTAATGTTAAAAATTTAAGTAAAAGGATGAAAATGAAAAATAAATGAGAATGTCACTTTTACTTTAAGAATTTAACATTACCATGAGGGAGCATCTAAGAAATATCTAAGGAGGTAAAAGAGAGCTTATATTTTTTTCATCCTATCCCTAACTCAGCACTAACTCACCTACTAACCCAACCAAAGACAAAAATTTAAAAATAAAAAATAAAAAATAAAAAAAATCATTTTTCTGACCTACATTAGTCGGATCCATACGGCACTGTACGGAACCATTCGCGAACCGTACGGATCCGTCCTGGAATCACGGCAGTTCCGTACAACGATCCGTCGTACGATCCGCGGATCCACTGTATGGAGTCGCGGATCCGAGCGTACGGATCCGAAAAACCAGGAATCGCAAATTTTTTTGGGATCCGCGGTTCCGTACAGGACGCGATTCGGGCCTTGGAGCCGGGGGGGGACGTTTCCTGCAACATTGGCTCAAACTACTTTTACAAGGACTCGATAGAAAACACTAGGACTCACTTAGCATGTTGATGACAAAATCCACCCTAGCTTTGGGGTGAGGCTGGAAGAAAAAACTCTACCGATCACTTACGTGAATCAGTGAGACAAAAAACCTCCTAGGATAGAAATCATCAACAACATGCTAGGCTTACCTAGGTTGTTACATACATTGACGATCTTAATTAGATCATTTACATCATAACATGTAGAATGGGTTTACATCATTTATAAAAACTGTCGTCTGTCGATGAAATTTGGATGACATTAGCCTCGAACATGATAAGTCCCATTTGAAAAATGGGGGTGTACTGCTGTGGGGTCGTTGACAAAGTGTGGTCAACAGGTTACACCTTGAACCTTTTCATGCATAATGTTGTTAAGCATAAAGAGTGTCAATGGATTAATGACTTGTACAAGTAACAGAAGAAACTCATCAAATTCATCACTGAGCATATAAGAGTCCACTACATTTATGGAACTTACTCTAAGTTGCCGCTAGTTAGAGTTGTGTAGACTAGATTTGGTAGCTATTTAGTATTTACACACCTTCATGGACCTATTAAAGGTAAGACAAGTTTTGGTTGGTAAGGTGATGAGTGATGAATGGGATGACTTGAGCACTAATAGAGATGATACTAATTCGATGAACAATTTTGTTCTTGATGACCATCTTTGGTCACAAGTTACACATGTTTTGTAGTTCACCAAGCCAATTTATAACATGATTCGTTTCACAAATTCAAATCAACCAATCATTAAGGAGGTGGATGAATAGATAGACATCGTGCTATACCAAATTAAGAATATTGTTGAACCTAAAGATGTGAATTTGTATAATACATAGCTTAAAACTCAAAACAATTCGACTCAAAACTAGTCAAACAAGCCTAGTTAGGCAACCAAGTCAACTTGGCCTTCAACTCAGCTCAGGGGGGCAGTTTGGGCCAACCCAAACCAGTCCAAACTAGCCTAAGTTTGAACCTTTCACATGAATTACTCAAAAATATAGTGATTCCTATCTTTGTGTATCTTGAAACTATGGTGGGATTGCAATCTAACACCTAGAATGTGATATAATATGAGACAAATTCTCTCCTATGTTATGATGTGCTTTTCCTTTTTCCCATTCTAGGGATTGAGGCATGCAAAATTCTTGGCAAATGCCTTGGAATGCAAAATCTTTCCAAGGCATTTTATAATCGTTCCAAGTGCATTCCAACTTTGGAACTATATTCATCTGAAAATTCCCTTTCATGTCACATACTTGTAAGATGTAACTAAAATGTATTGGCTCTTGAGGTAACTATTTAGAAGAACCTCATGTTTGATTGATTTTTTTGCAACCATAGTAAATGAAAGGACTTTCCCTTGTAATATTATTGGACTTAATCACTATGGACATTAGAAAATGCAATTATTAGAGGATTCAAGATTATGACTCACCGGCATTTTGCTTACGAACTCCATAAAGGAACTTTTAAGACAAGATTAAGATAAAATTCCAAAGGGCTTCGCTATACAAAATGGTGAACTATGTAATTCTACAAAATCCTTGTGGGATTTTGACTCTTTGAAATGTTGTATACTTGTTACTCTCATAGAAGCATTGTGGGTTGTGGCTTTATAGGTTGAATGTTATGCAGCATTCTGGGATATTTGATGTTGACAAAAGCCCCAAAGATGTTCTAAAACTAGACTTCCATGCCATCATGTTGGCACCTGCAATAGTGGAGCTTTGTTTCATTTAGTTTTAACCAGTATGAATCGTTTGAGTGCTAATCATTAGCATGATTCTTATATCTCTAATGCTTTGGAATCTTAAAAAAAAAAAATTCATTAAAATTTAATAATTTGATGTATTTTTTGAAAACTGAGTCATTTGCAATAAAACCGATCCGAGTCAAAACCTAAGTTGATAGGTGGTAAAGTTGAAGTTTGAGTCTGAGTTTTAAAATCATGGTATAACCATATTCATACAGTCATGGAAAAATGATGGAAAAAGGAAAATATTCCACTATATGCCTTAGCATATGTGCTTGCGTCAAAATATTATCAGTTATCATCATTGCAAGCATGAATTTTGGTCGTGGGGTGAAGAGAAACCCACACTAGGATTCAAAGGTTCAAGTCAGTTATATGCAAGCATTAGACAAACTAGTGCTCAACAAAGAGGCATGTTAAGCCATACAACAACGAATAAGCCACCACATCAATTGCAACCATTTTTTTGGTCTTTCCCATCCAAATAGAGATCAAGATAAATGTCTTCTCTTTATTGACAGAACATGTATGGTGGTTCTTCCCCACAATTATATTGTTTGGCAACACAGGTGCTTTTGCATGTTCTAAACATTTCTTCCACAAAGGGGTGTTGTGGCACTTACAATTTCATCCATAACATAAGAAGAAACAAGTTGAGTGTGTTTCGAAATCACATAAATGTTTTATTTGCCGACACGTTTCGAACCAACCAATGTGGTTCATCTTCAGGACGATTAGATGAAGAGAATTTGATCCAACAAGGGTATAATAAAAAGGGGAGGAGTTTGTTGTAGCTGCTACAACAACCCCAAAATTTGACCCCGTTCAAAATTTTGGAGCCCCCTCCTTACTAGACTTTTCCCCTTTGTCTACACCTTAACATAGTTTCGCACCTCGATATCAAGTCAGGTTTTCCTCAATTGCCTGAGAAAATTTCAAGTTACAAGTTTCAAGCTTAACTTTCTCTCAAGGTTGCAAGTCACATCTAGAAGCCTTACCTTTAGGCGTAAATTGTGACCCGCGACCCCTTTCAAGCACGCCTCATTTACCCAGGTCGTCGAGTCGCACATCTGCCAAGTCGCACAAGTCTTATCATTTTAAAATCAACGACCTTGCGACTAGTACCAACCACTATGCTCAAGTCGCATAGTTGCACTCTTATTTACCTTCTATCTTGCGACCTTGCAACCTCAATAAGCTCTTTAATTGCATAATCACTAGGTCACGACCTATTAGAGATCATGATCTGTGACCTCCCCTAATCTGCGACCCCGCAACCTCCAAAATCTTGCACGTGCAACCATTCTATATATACACCCTTCACTCATTTTTCAGTCATCGACTTATTGGAGCGCTCAAGGCAGGAGGACTTAGCGACCTGGCAGGCACGCAACTCCTCTCTTAGTAAGCGTCTCTTCGCCTTCCCTACAATCATTTGCCATTGCCATGTGTCTTCCTAAATCCTAGAAGGTTTTCCACCACTGCCGATCTACAGGGACACAACATGCAATATCAACAAAACCATCAAGCTCTCATGGTTCGACATCTATTCAGAATTCTCAAAGAGAGATATTCCCCGGGAATAAGAGGACTTCAGAGTATACATCAATGTCAAGAGGTCTTGGCTCCATAAAGTAGCCATCCGCCAATATTACCATGTGCAAAAACCACTGACTAGATACTACAGAACACTGATACAGACCAATGGGTTATAAGGAATCACACAGACGAAGCTTTCACTTCTTTCACTACTACAGATATTGTCGCCTACTGTAAGTTACCAGAGCAAGAAGAGTCCTTCAACAATAGGTGGCTATCAAACTTCCTGATGTCAGCCAAAAATATTCTAAAGTCATGGTAGCAAGAACCCGCCATGTTTCAGGTCAAGTTTGATCAAGTATACAGAACAGAAGACCTTAGGAAAGTCTATCAGCTTTTGGCAACGATGATGAACCAATTATATGGCAGGTCAAATATCGACACCTTTCTTGGAACATGGGTCTCTATCATGTACACAATTGCTACCAAAGGAACTATTTTCAACTAGGCAAGCATTTTGGCTTCAGCTCTGAGATCCAATATACAGGCAGCAAAGAACCTGGAGAGGGACCAGTCGACAAAATTTTATATGGCATCGTACCTCCTAGATGCAGTATGTGCGAGATGCCATTTTGAGGGGTGGAGTTACAACTGGACCCCTAAAATGTCAGAGCTTGAGCACCTTCATTATAAGATCTTTTGGGACCCAGGCTACAAGAGTATGCATGAAATCACTTCTGAGTCATTTATTGCCCCTTTGTACCAGTTGCTCTTCAAGGAAGATGCTCCTTGCATGTCCAACAGAGCTAAGGAAACAATCATTAGAGTGGCAAACTAGTTTCCCATCGAAGAAGGCACCTTCATCAAAATTTTCAGCTCTTATAAGCCCCCTCATGCTCTCCCCTGGTTGGTGACAAACAGGTTGCTCCTGCAAGACATTTGCTATCAGATCACTACAGGGTTCTCTAAAACACTAGTCAGAGGCAAGAAAAAGCCTTGGAGGTTTACTATCAGAAGACTACAAGGTTCTCTAAAACACTAGTCAGAGGCAAGAAAAAGCCTTGGCCCTCCTTCCCTTTGAGCATTGGAGCATACACCCTCGAGAATTTCAAAGAAGCCGAAAAAGAAGTTGAATAAATGAAAGGCTTCTTCTTTGTGGATTTGAATCACCGTAGGTATGACCCAAAGGGGATTTTGGCGACACATTACAAGAAAGCAAGTTTCAATTGATCATATATTCACAACAAGCATAGTCATGAAGATAAAGTCAGAAATTGGGACAATGTTGCCAGGGAATTAGGGCCAAGTGAACAGCAATAAAAGGAGGATGAGTAAGCCGAAAACTCTAAAAGAAAGCATAAGCTTGCAAGCCAGAGGAGCCATGTTTAAAAGAAGAAAGAGCAACAAAAGATAGGTGGAAAACAAAAGAAGCATAAAAGCAATGACAAAGAGGAACCATTGGATGAGCAAGAGGGAAACAAAGATGAAGAAACCCTGGAAGAAAGGAACGCAGCTATTGCCAGGAAGAAGCAAGAGATAAGGAGAGAAAGGGAGGAAGAGCTTAAGACAATCACAAGGAGCGGGAGATCAGCAGGTTGGGGAACTCAAGCACCAGCAGCGGGAAGAGGAAAGGAAGAGGAAGAAGAACGACTTAGCAAGGAAAAGGAAGAACGGAAAGCACAGGAAGTCGAGCAAAAGAAAAAGCAAGAAGAAGAAGAAATCAGGAAGAAACAAGAAAAGGAGCAACTAGAGAGAAGAAAAAACAAGAAGAAGAATTCTAAAGAAAACAAGAAGAGGAGGAGAAAGAAAAGAAAAGTATTGAAGAAGAACAAATGAGAAAAGTCAAAGAAGATAAAAGGAGGTTGGAAGAGGAAGAAATCAAGAGGCAACAGGAAGAGTTCAATAAGAAAGTTGAACTTGATCACCTTAACCAGCAGCAGGGTGAAGGGTCCAAGATGCATATTGATCTATCTCCATTGGACATTCCTCCATCCACCCCAATTACTGGTGGACACATGCCACTCAAAGAATTGGGCATCCCAAATGAGGAAGAGGAAGAAGTACTCAACGTTACTACATTGACTTTTGATCAGGTCCATTGTAAGATTATGTAGGAGAGAAGAAAATGTTATGCCAAGAGTCCTGCCAAGCCTTTATCAATGACTACAGAGAAAGCGATTGTCCTAGATACTACAATGAACCCTGAGATGATCACTTCGGCTGGAACCGCCTTTGTGACTGCAACAAAGCTAAATGTGAGCAGGCTAAACAAACATGTTGCAGAACTTCAAGCCAAGCTCTACGCTTCTGAGCAAAGAGCCACAAAGGCCAAAGAGGAGAATAAAATTGTGCGCCTAGCTCATTCAAGTGCAAAGGAGTTGCAAGTGTCCATTGAAGAAGAGGTAGCAACATTAGAGGAAGCTATGACTATAGTCTATGAAGAGATGTTGAAGCTACATCAGACTATAGCACCATTCCTAGTCATTCAGGTTGAAACTAAGGAGAAGACAACTATGCTCAGACAAGCCACCACAGCTATCAACAACACATGTGAATATTGCCAAATATATGGATGTGTCAGCAACTCTCTCTACAAAAGATTAGATAATTGCTCAAAATGACAAAGTCCAAACTCGCATCAAGGTCCAATCACGAGACAAGCTAGCAAAGGATGTAGACAGAGCACTGGCTTTGTATAAGCATTTGTCGAGTGGAATAGAATCCGTGATTGAAGTACACAAAGTCCATTCTATCAAATCGATCGGGGAAGTAAGGAAGCAAGAAGAAATTCTCCGAGAAATCCAAGCATTTCTCAATCCTCTCAAACAGGCCTCTACTATGGAAAACTTGCTCAGTATGTGATAGAACTGGTGAGGATATACACCAAGCTAGTGACCCTATCAAATCAAATCAATGTCAAAAAGAACACTCTAATACCAAATGCCCTAGAGTGTCTTCACAGGCATGGAGATGAGCAACAAAAGGTGGTCAACGTGGCAATAGAATGCAAGCTTTGGCATTCATATCTTGTGTAGGAATTACATGTAGATGTTCTGGAATTGTCTATTGTTAAATTATTAGTGTAGAACCATTTCTTTCAGATGTGCATAGTAGGGTAGAGAATAGAGTAAAATAGTGTCTCATGGGAATATGAAAGGTCGTGAGGTAGCTCAAGAGTCACGGGTAGATGAAAAGTCACCCTTTTCTATAAATGTGCCCTCATGACACATTGTAAAGGACGTTTGGCTTTGGACTTATTTTGGTGCATATTATTTTGAGAACTAAGGGATCTTTTACTGAATGCAAAAAGTAATTTTCTATTTCCACTTATGGATTTGATGGAGATCTTGTGCAATGGTGCCATGGATATTCTCAGCTTAATGATTTAAAAGTTCCTTTGAACTTTTGCGTACTATTTCTTCATGTGTCTTCATGCGCTACGGGATTTCTCTTGCAACAAATGGATGGTATATGTTGTGCTTA
Organism: Pinus albicaulis; assembly: GCA_034641835.2. Lineage (NCBI taxonomy): Eukaryota > Viridiplantae > Streptophyta > Pinopsida > Pinales > Pinaceae > Pinus > Pinus albicaulis. The sequence continues at coordinate 471,169,986 of CM076573.1, forward strand.
CCTTACGCTTATGTTAGTAAATAGGTTTATTGACATTAGCATTGTATCATTGTGTGACAATACGCTCACTTATGCTTTTATGTGGTTATTAATCACGAACTTATTCATGATTGGTAAATTTATCTTATATGTATGTCTGGATCTTATTTGAAGCCTTGCTAACAATGCTTTTCTTGGGATTCATGCCTTTCTAACAATGCTTTTCTTGGGATTTTCATATGTTACTTGAATTTTTTGAAGTTTCATTCGTTCTCTCGTAAGTAGACACTTACATTATCCGAGGCAAATCTTAATCAACGAGATGGCAGTCGAGCCTACATACTAGATAGGACTCCTCGACCAAACAGTGTAGAGTCTGATTGGGATCCTACACCGGGGAGATCCCCTAGTCATTGGAGGTACATTTCATCCCATCAACAAAGTCCAAAGAACATAGTTAGAAAGATTCTATCATGTGCATTACAACTTGCAATTGTTGTTCCATTTTTTTCTGAAAAATCAAAGATGTATAAAGCATACAAGACGTGGAACAACAATCCAAAGAAGGATCATTTGGAGGATGAAGCATTGGTTTTAGAGCAAATGGAGACTACACCTTTTTATGATGACGATCATGGTAAGATGCCACCCCATCTACAACCATGGTCGCCTTGACCAAGACTCCAACAATAGAAGCTTCATGTCTAGGTTCATCTTCACAATTACCTCTGGCTCCACTACCATGATCACGTGGGGTTCACAAAGGTGAGAAAAGGAAGGAAAAGAACATAGGAATAATTACTTCTCTTTTTCACTGCATTATTTCTTAGAGACTTTAGCTATTTTCATGTTTCGATCTTCAAACTTTAGTTAAATTGGAACTTATGCAAATGGCCTATTTTGTAAAATAATTCTTTGGTCATATGGCGGATAACCTATTTCATTCCATAATTTCATGGTCTACTTCCTATTATTTTTGACAAAGGAAACCCCATAAGAAAACCCAAGGGATGCTTCCTTGCATTCAAGATGGCATTCATAATAAACCCAATGGCATAGACTAGTGTGCCTCACCTAAGGCACCTACTAACATGGAACAAGCCAAATACCCAACATTAGCGACTACCAATTGAGCTAACCTCTTGGGCTTCATGGTCTATTTCCAATTATATGATTAGGGTTTAAATCTTTGTTTATTTGTAAATACTAGATGGTTGATGCTCAAACAGTTGATCATTAATCTACTACAAATGACATTTCTAACATCAAAATAATGTAGTATCATCTATAATTTGCACAAACATGATTGTTTTCATATTTTTTGCAACCAAATTGGCATTTTAAATGTTTTTAACTATATCTATCTATCTATCTATATATTATATATATAACACTTCCAAGTATTTTGGGAAATGGTGCTCTCCCTCTCTCTTTGCACTACAATTTGGCAATGTTGGTGTGGGCCAAAACAACTTTATAAAATGCATCTAGCCATATAATACTATGAAACTCCTTAAATAACTCTATGATAAATCCTTTTAACAATAATCATTGTAGTTTTGACTTTTACATTCTAACAAGGGTCAAAATTGGGAATGGTATTTTTAGCTCTTGACGCTATCCTTGTGATTTACCACAAACTCACAAGATGTAACATTCAAGAAACCAAATCATGCAATCACTTTCATTGGTTCTTCTCACTTCGTGTTGGTGCATGCCAACCACAAGGAGGTATCCCTAAAGAAATCTAAGACTGGAATGTACAAGTAAATAAAGATCAAGATGTTAGATATTGAGGGTTATCTCTCCCTTCCTTCATAGAGTCAAATCTTTTGAGGAATCTACCACCAAGAGAGAATGGTACCCCTATCTTGAACTTTGCCTCTCTAAGGCCCTCATCTCAAATTCCTCCACAAACCATGCACGAGGCTAGCTTTCAGAGGCATCCCAACTTCTCCAATCAATGACCATCTCCCCAAAACACTTTCCCCATTTAGGTATTTCTTATACGCATTGATCCATCTCTTACCAACAAATATTGAATCAGGACATCTAAGAGGACATATATAGATTATATATTCAGATCTCACCCCTAACAAGCTTGGGCTCGAAAATATCTTTCTATTCAGAACATTTTTGGAGTTGAGGGATGGTATTATTGTCTACCCCCCATACATGTATAGACATTGGATGCATTCACTCAAGATCCCTCTGGAAAAACTCCACTTTGGATCTCATCAACTCCGAGTTGAGATTGCTCACCATATCCCACGTTCTAATAGGGTCTGCCAAATGTGCCACCTACAAGAGCCAAAGACAAGATATGCACCTCATTCTCCATTGCCCTATATACTAATATCAAAGGATGTTATTACTACCTCTACAAGGACTCAAGGGGCTCCCTCTCTACTTTCTTCCAATATCTAGGATAAAAGGTGCTTAGCTCTTTTCATCAAGGAGATTTTCAGTCACAGATCTCAACTCTTACACAGACCCCCACCTCACCTTGGGCGAACCAGGAGGATCACCTCATACTTTCAAACCCTTCCATTAGATTGGAGCAACAAGCGACGGGTTGTGTTCCAAAGTACTTTAGACCATAGAGTGGTCAAACCCCGAGTCTGCTTTTAGCCTCCCCCTAGGAGATACTCAGTATGTTTGAGACCAATTCAAAGGTGTAAGACAATATATCAAATCACAGATCCTCAAAGTGACAAACGGTTCAACTATAGATGATGTAGAACGAGGTAATTCTCGCCCATCTTTACCTCCAAGCCCCAATGGAGCAGTCAGAGATCCATTCAAAGTTCCTTTTCTTTGACCTCGGATGGTAGGAGAATTGAGTTTCCTCGCTCATAAACACTAGAACACCCCAAGCGTAAGACCATACATCCAATCACAGATCCTCAAAGTGACAAAGGGTTCAACTGTAGACAGATCTAGAGCGAGGTAATTCTCGCCCATCTAATTACCTCCGAGCCCCAATGGAGCAGTCATAGATCTATTCGAAGTTCCTTTTCTTTGACCTCGGATGGTAGGAGAATTGAGCTTCCTCGCTCCTAAACACTAGAACACCACCCCCCCCCCCCCCTTCCAAGGGTCATACAATAGAATCCTGCTACGGTACTCAAGGACTCCAACAATAAGCTAGAGCAACCCCCATCACCCCCCTCACCATTGATCATTGGATCGAGAAGACCTTGACATCATTGACTTCATCATCAGATATTTCTCTCTCCTCCTTGACTAGTGTTGAATTGTCCAACTCCTACCTTGGACACTCTCACTTTGTATCACCACACCTATGCTACTATTATATACACCCTATTCTTGGTCTTAGCTAGACTTATTGCTTAGCCTTGTCAAGGATTTACCTAGACAATACTTTCAGTTTTCTTGTATCATTCTCTGTCATAATATAGGAGCTGCTTTTGCACTCCCGAGTCCCAAATTGTATTCACATTGGATGTATTCTTTAGTCCCACCAACCTTCTTTTGTGGTCATTTATTGGACATTAACAAAATCATCTTATCTTATATAACTCGGTAATGCATGTGGGACAATGGAGATTTTAAGTCCAAGAATCAGTAAGCTAGGATGCAGATTAACAGTAGGATGAATCAAGTAAAACAAAGACTTGTATAAACTGCTGCATAGGAATTCAAATCTGCAATGATTAGTGGCAGATCTTCACTCAAGAACACTTAAAATGCATATTTAAAAGCTCAGGACGGTGATAAATGCTTCCCAAAATTAACCAGTTCCATAGATTGGATGATGAAGAAAGAGAGGAGCAGACCTGCACCAAAGACTTAGTAAGTGCCACTCCTGCACACGACGATGAACATCAGAATGAAAAACTAACAAGAAGAATAGACCAAAATAACACATGCTCCACATATAATAGCGGATTTTGACATCCAAAGGAGATCTTAGCATTACAAATATCAAAAATACATCCAAATATTGACAAAACTCTGAAATTAGCTCTCCAGATTCCAACAATGTCGCTGCTCTAGGCTACTGCTAACTTCTCAGAATGACATAGAAGATAGAATGGCAGAGAAGAGAAATGGAAAAGACTCAATAACAACTGATACAAAAGCTCTTGCTCTTATATAAATGAGAAAGGAGAGGTACAATACAAAATGTTAGCTCAAAAATAGACTAAATGGGCAAGAGAATCAAGTACTTCATCATTAATGCTGCCAGATAGGTAAAAGAATATTCTAAGGAAGTGCACCTTCATGGTGAAATGCAACTCCTAAATAGTAGACAGTGCTTGGAATAGACTAGTGGGGTGCGCTCACAGGGAATGTGTAAAGGCTGAAACAAATGCTGATAGGTCTGCCAATGTAACCCATTTATAAAATGCCCTGCTGCTGACAAATCTGACATATTAATCTTGGAAATAAACGGCTGCCCGCTGACAGATTTTAAATATTCTAACAGCAGAGCCTGATAATAATATAATCTCCATTAGTGCGCATTTCCAAGGTAACATAGGCTGAATGAATGCAAAGTTTTGAGTGGTAAAATTTGCTGTTAAGTCTCCTAGGCTGGGCACATTTTCCAAGGTGATATACAGATCTGCTGTAATTTCCCTTTTTCTGGTGTCCAAACAGCAAATCCAGAAGCAACTTTGGCCTTGAAAGATGTGCCAAAATGCTGCTGGAAATTATATTAATTCTGGAAAATCAGGCTTGCTTGCTGCTGCTGCGACCTCAGAATGGGTAAAACTGTCAGACGGACAGAAAGATGCCCTCAAATCTGCTGGAAATATCTGCCTAAAACTGTGTGCCAGAATGTGCTGATTTAGCAGTCTGTAATGCAATCTGAAAAACTGGAAATGAAGTGCTGAGTCTTCCTCAATAATCTGGTAGTGCCTCGACCCTTTGGCATCAAAAGGGTTCTAACATTAAATCTGCTGCAGGAGCAAATTTACTGTTAACAGAGATATTTTGTGGCGATTAGTTCTGCACGAAAATTTCCCTCGTCAAATGTCTACAACAATTATTTGCAAAATGCTCAAGGATTTAAGAATTTTGGGCATCACGCATATCGTTTAATTTGTACCTTTGTCCTCCATTTATTCTTAACTAATAAGAAGAATTTTTCTCCTATATATGATTATTAAATTCCTAGGGATGGTGCTGTTTGATATTTGCTGGGTTAAGTTCTGTAAGTAGCACAGCTTACGTTTCTCTACTTGTATACACTGTTTACATTTCTTGCATTTCAAGGAAACTTAGACTTCCAGGTTAAATCCGGTATGGTCCGTACTAATGTTTAAGATAGTCTGAGAAACCAACCATTTACAAACCTAAAAATAGTTTACTGGGGCAAACGATGACTGGTATGGTATAATGATATTAGCAGCATCTTGCTTTAGCACGACAGACAGTGATCATGAACATGGTGCTAACTGTATCTTTTCAGGCAAAACTATAGCACTTGCGGGGAGCAGCCTTACACTGTAAAGGGATTTAACTATACATTTCCGTTTCTTGTGTTTAAGAGGTTCAACTGCTTCCAAATGATTTTCTGTGATGACATCATATCTATCATTGCTTGTGCCCTCTGTTTATAAATACCCCCAGCCTATAAGTAGTGTTTCTGTATTCTGAAAAGTTTAAGTTATGGGCTCCAATGCAGGTGAGATTCTAGCTACAATAGTTAGTCAGTAGAAAACATACAAACGGGATTCTCAACAACTCTGTGAATACTCCTGAGCTGACTCCGCCTCCTAGTTGCCAAACCCCGTCAAAACTATATGTCGAATTAATCAGACTCAATTTTGGTTCGTAAGTTTGCCAAGTCTTCTGAGTTTATGTTACCTGATTTTTCTGCGTATATTCACTGAGTTTTTTAATAACCAAAGATATTATCGAGTTAGTTCCAAATTTTTTTAACTCTCCGCCTTGGATTTTTCAAGTTATTGCCGAGTCCAACCCGGGCAATTCAATGGGTACCTATCGTGAAAGTGAAAATGAAGTGTTATATGGCATGGCATACATAGTTATCTAGAAATTATAGTGCAATTCAATGGGTAACTATCGTGAAAGTGAAAATGAAGTGTTATATGGCATGGCATACATAGTTATCTCGAAATTATAGTGATAGTGGTCGAAATCTACCTCTTCCCATTTACCAATTCCTCTAATCACCAAAATCTGAAATCTGAATCATATAAGTTAGTAAAAAGAAAACAATTGTCAGCTCAAGCTGTGCACAGAGCTATTCATTGTTTGATTATTTATTTAAGGCGGAATCTTCTAACTTATGCCAATGGTGAAAGTATCCATTGATCGAGCTGAACAGCGTCTGCACTATCCCCAGCCTGGAACACCCGCTGGAAAGGTATGCAAAATTGATTTGGATTTTGAGCTGAAGCTCAGGGTTCAAACACTCCATGCTCGAACCCACGTCCTCACAGTGGCTTGGACAGTCTGCATCAGCTGCTTGCAAGTTTTCTCTTATCGCAGTCGAACTGCTTACAATTTCACTCCAGGCACTCTCTATTTTGCTCATACCAATCCAGGTCAACCCCTACATTTTCAAAATGCAATTAAAGGAACTATTTAGGCCCACCTTACCTATCTCTACACTGAGGGATGTGAGGTGCTCTACAGCCCGGGTGGGGTGGGTGATCCAATAACACTATGCGTGCACTGAATCTACTTGAATGTACTGAATATGGACATTCACAGAAACCCATCTAAAGCAGGGTATTATATGCATCTTAATCCTTTTTTAGTTTACACTTACATATTGATAGTAAATGTACAATGGGTACATTGTTAAGGCACTCAGTTCACATCTACATATTGATAGTGAGTAGGTACAATGTTAACGATTATGCCCACAAAATCAAGGTGAATGAGTACACTCTTAAAGCACAACTAAACTATAAACACGCTCTTTGTAAATGGGTACACTGTTAAGGTAATCAGTTCACACTCGGGATTACCGTTCACACTCAGAATTGATGGTACCAGTGGGTAGACTGTTAAACTACTCCTTATAAGAAGGTCAGCCATTCCCGTGGGTGTTAGCCTTTAAAAAAAATTCTCTAGGTCACATAAATGCTAATGTATTACATGTTGAAATTCTGTATATGCAGCCCCCAGCTTCACAACCTTCAGGTTTCATATCAGACCCCTGTTTCGATGGGTTTGTGCGAGTGTTAAGGTAAATTGCAGCAACAATGCAGAACAGTGCAGAATATTGTTGGAGCATTGGCCTGTAGTGTTGGTAGATTACACCTATTTAAAAAATGACCCTGCAAAGAGATTTGATACCATGTCTCCATTTGCATTCAGTAGTGAATTATGTGCAGCTGTACTAGTATTAGAGAGAGAAAAACAGTAAGGTCATTGATTTAAATTTAAAGGGGCAAGATATCCACATTCCTCATGGGTTTACTCCAAAAAAAATAATTCCCGAAGGAACAAAATTAAGTGAAGCTTACCTTGTGGGTATTTTCCTGATGCAGGCCTTACATTGCCCTTGCCAAAGATGGGAAGAGACAGCAGCGTAAAAACTAACAGGTTCAAACTGACAGCCACAGCAACAACCCATTTCAAGGCTGTCACAGTACAGACATTTGAAGCACAAGCACTGCAACAACTACAATCTACATTACCCTCGTCATCGTCATTGATGGGATTCGAACCCTCGTTCGTTTTCCCCATGCCGAATGGTAATAATGTCAGCTAATAGAGCATTGGTAGATCTGATGACTCCACATTGCGAGCCGAGGAGAGAATGGAACATGTATTATGCTTGTATCCTTGAATCTCAGGTAGGTTTTGTCCCTGGGAACAGTCATATTTATGAGACTCAGCTACTGTGACCCATGTCATTTCATTCAGATCTGTGAGCTTGAAAGGATCTTACAGCTAAGAAACGTTATAAAAAGCTGAAAAGGTGAGCGGAGATTTGTAAGCTTTGAGTGGTTGTTTGGTCTCCGTTCCCTCCCTAGGCTCATCCATTCTCTCTCGTACTGAGCTTGTGGCAGCGGGTGGTGAGGAGCTTGTCCCTTCCCTGTAGGGTTTTTATTCTTACAATTTAAACAATCAATTCTAGTAACAAATAAACAAGCATGGTCTTTGGTGGCAAGCTATTTTTTCAATTTTTCCAGCACTACCACATGTTCGAAAAGGTTGGCACATTGTGACGGGGTATTTTTTGCGTCAAAATCATCATAATATTTAATTTGGAATTTTTTTTTTTTTTTTAAATATTAAATAATATTCGTGAGTGGTTTTACATTGCATTAATATTTTAAAATTTCTTTGAGTTTGTTTTTTAATTTTTTTTTAGGTAAGGAAAGAAGGTTTGAGTTTGTTTTTTATTTTTTTTATTTATGTAAGGGAATAAGGTTAATGGTCTAAGATCCAAAAGTATTTAGCATTAGTGAAAGAAAGACGGTTCTCTAGCACTAATTGGTAATTCCATAAGGTTTTTCTTATTGTTAGTTTGACAACTAAATTATGATGAGTTTTCTCATTTTATGATATATATATATATATATATATATTATTTCTTTTTTATATAACTTTTATTTTTTCAATAATTTTTTTTTTTAAATAAAATTTGTGTTTCAAGTAAATTTTATAGAAAAGATTGAGAGTGGGAATCAACTTAGAAAAATAAAAACTATCAAACTTTACATAATCCTAGTGAAAATATCTTATAGTTGGGCAAATTGTTATTGCATTAAGAGGTACTTGGCATAATCTAAAATCAACCCATATTTAGAGGTTAAGTTTACCTTTTAATTTACATTTAATATTCATTTGGACTTTAAGTTTACCTTTTAATTTACATTTAATATTCATTTGGACTTTAAGTTTACCTTTTAATTTACATTTCATATTCATTTGGACTTTAAGTTTATCTTTTAATTTACAATTAATATTTTTTTAGTTTCCTCGTGGAGCTTCAAATATTTTTAAGTCATAAATCCCTAGTATATTTGGCTTATGGATTGTTGGATATTTTCTAAGTCATAAATCCCTAGTATATTTGGCTTATGGATTGTTGGATATTTTCTAAGGCATAAATCCCTAGTATATTTGGCTTATGGGTTGTTGGATATAGTCTTTGTGTGTGGAGTTTCCCACCCTCGTGGAGTTTCAAATATTTCTAAGTCATAAATCCCTAGTATATTTGGCTAGCCCAAATTACTCTAGTAAAAGATATATATGTGTATTTCTTAATTTATATACACATTGTGAAATTTACTTTTATTCCTCATCTGTCACTTCCTCCTTTTATTTATAATGTGGTCTCACCTTTGATTATAGTAAGGTTGGAAGTGGGCCACCTAATTTTGGTGATTTAATGTGTTATCATTTTTGCCATGTTTTAAAGGTTTATTATGGCCTCCTTTAAACATGTCAATTATTGAGCCGAGAGGCGCTCTACAGCCCAATATAGGGTACATGTGTAGATGTAATGTGAGAAATGTAATGTAAACATTTGAGGTGTGTGAGTATAAGGCACATGTGTGTAGATGTAATGTGAGAAATGTAATGTAAGTAAACATTTGAAATGCCGAAGTATATTTAGAACACTAAAAAAAAGTGGTATGGTAAATAAATAAAAATATAAATAAACCAGGTATGGTAAATAAAAAATAAAACATATTTTTATACTTACTCGAGAGGTATGGTAAATAAATAAAAATATAAATAAATTAGAGGTATGGTAAATAAATAAGACCTATTTTTATATTTACTCCATAAACCTTTTTATATTTACGAAAACTAAAAAATGAGGTTTTATTTAGGTGAAGCCTATGGGCCAAATACCATGGAACGAATTATTATTAATGCCATGGGCTAAATATTATGGGTCAAATACCATATTTATAAAAGAGGTATGGTAAATAAATAAATGTAAAAGAGGTATACATAGGTATGGTAAATACATAAAAATATATCAAATATGATTAGAAATCAGCATCTAAGTATATACCTAGCATATGGGCCAAATACCATGGTAAATAAAAGAGGTACAGTAAATAAATATAAATATAAATAAACCAGAGGTCCGGTAAAAAATAAAACCAGTTTTTGTATTTTTTTTTTAAGTAAGTAATTCTATTATATAATACAAAAGGATTTACAAATCAACACTTTCCCGTCGGAATTGCTTATGCTAGCCAATTCCGGTCAAGACAAAGTTCAAAAACACAAAATAGGGACTGCCTCGGTTGGGGAAACTAGTCCAGAAGTTGTTGCCCCAATGGGGAAACTAGCTTGAACCAACAGTGTCCAAAAATTGGTGAAATTGTGCGTAAACAAGTAAAACATAAAAACAGTGGTGTAAAAACTAGCAGAAGTAGGAGACCTCGTATTGCTAATCCTCTTGTGGTTGGTCATGCTTCAGATCTTCAGGAGGTGGCTCTTCAACAATGAAGCAGTCGTAATCCTCTGAGGATTCCTCTGCCTTCTTCGACTGTTGGTTGTTGGCTCTGGCGTAGAGGCAGAGCACGCACCTGCAACCTCATTCTTATCTTCTTCTACATAGCTCTCCCCGTTGTCACTGCCTGAGGAGTACATTGCAGCTTTTGTCAAAAGGGTTGTCGATTTGCAGGAGTGCTGGTGGTAAGACTGGGGAATGGTGGACTTTCGCAGGCGTTTCCGAGAACCAGAACCAACAGAGCTGGACGGGACCTCTAGAAGACGCAGAGATACGGTGGTTGAGACACAGTGCTGGTCCAGGGCTTCAAAGGTATCCAAATTAAGCGTGAGTTCAGTAGGTCGGCCCTCATGGAGGGGAGAATGGCAGTCATCGCGGAGGGAGATGGGAGGACGGGAGGATTGGCCTTGACCTTGGCCCCTGCGACAACGCATCCCATGGCGCCGAAGCGTGGCGTCGTAGGAGAGCTCAGGTGAGGCGAGGAAGGAGACGGGATTGCGAGATGTGAACTAGCAGGAGACCTCAAGCTGCAGAGGAGGCGAGGAATGTGAGTTGAAGCTCTGCATGCAGAGCCCGACAATTTGGACAGAAAGGCGATGAAAGGAGGGAGCGGGAATATCATTGCAAGGATCCATGAAATAACTCAAATTGTAGCGGGAATGACAATAATTAAAGCCCAGAGCAGGTGGGTAACTACAGTCGTCAGTGAAGTAGTTGTCGAATTTAATGGCAGGCACTTGGGCCATGCGCAGCCATGTGGCTATGCCATGTGCCACATGTGTCTCCCTAAGAAGCACCCGCATCCGGGAACAAATTTTTATATTTACTCCATACTCCTCTTTATATTTACGAACACTCGAAAAAGATGTTTTATTTAGGTGAAGCCTAAGGGCCAAATACCCTAATATTAATATTAATTATAATATTCAGATTAATATATTATAATATTAATATTATTAAATTTAATAAATTTGGATCTGGGAGGTTTGTATTTGAGTACACTACATGCATTGACTATCTCAGGTAAATGTAAAAGTAATGTTTAATATTTAATATTTAAAATTTAATCTAATTAATCTAATGCCGGCCCTAATGAAAAATCACTCCTCTCCCTAAATATATAAATTTAACACAAATAAAGTGTCGAATTATATTTGTGAAGAAGCATTTCTGTGACACTGCGAAGAGTGAAATCATATTTGTGAGAAAAGATTTCAGTAGCTATGTGGAGTGGAAAATAATATTTGTGAGAAAGGATTTCACAGTACAAACTGCGATAGATTTTTAGGTTTGATTTCATTTGCTCTTGCATTTTATTTTTTTTCTACCTTTTTTGTTTGTACCTTTTCATCTACTTCGACTCCATGGATGTGATCATGTGTAATGAATCATTCTTACCACCAAATTTGAATGATTTAATTTCTGCCTTGGGTGAAAGACCACCAAATAGAATGATTTAATTTATGCCTTTCATGAAACCTTTCCCGGCTCTGAAACAAAGCAATTTCAAGAATCTATTTCTAAATGTGTAAAAAAACAGCCTAGATCACTCTTAACTTTGGATCTATCAAGCCCCGAGAGGGATCAAATTTTTGGAGGTGCAAACCTTTCCTCAATTTTTGCACTCAAAAAAGAGGTTTGCAGCTCTAGAGATTTGATCGCTCTCGGCGTTGGATAGATCTGGAGTTAAGATGGATTTAGGTTGGTTAAATTAGTATTGATGTGGATGATATGATGTATGCACAAGACATAAATCAAAGTCATTACAGGGTCTTTATGCCCCTAATGCTCGAGCAAGTGTTCCCTTTGGGATTGGATGGCGTCCTCCCTCCTCGGCGTAAGAACCTAGCTAAGATAGGCGCTCCAATGGGGTTATGTAGTAAAGAAACCCAGTGTAGTTCTAACTACTAGCTTATTGGATCTAGGCTAAGTCCCAAGGATCGGGTCCTGATATTAGGGATTAGCGAGCTCAACTTAGCCAAGCTCGGCTGCAATAATATCATGTACCTTCCTCCCTCGTAGCTATCTGCCTTGATATTTGCATCCTCCCCAATTTATTGACTAGGAAATAAGTTTTTTCCCACTAACACTTATTATGGCACAGACAGATTGCGAAAAGGAACATGATATGGGGAGCAATCCTGCCAGATAGACCCTTTTCAGATAGATAGACAGACTAGGCTTCTCACCACTATTCTTCAATAAGAGAAACAGGAGGATCATATTTTTTTAATATAGTAATGATACAATCTATCTTAAGATTCCTATGGGGTTAGGTCTAGTCTTTCTTATTTCTTTCAACGTTTTCTTACTTTTTTTTTCTATTTTTTTTTATGAGAAATATTTTTATATTCCAAATGAGGAATACATATGTTTGGGTCCTCGAGGAACTACTCAAACTCAATAACAAGGATGGAAGTCTAGGATTTCTTGGGATTAATAGTGTTTGCCTTGTTGCCTTCCAACCCCAAAGGTATGACTTTTCATTACACAATTAGGTATTTATGCTTGCTTTTCTTGGGCACATTTGGACATGGATTCTACCGAAAGAATGGGCTTGAACTATACTCTCGTTCCCTTGTCCCAACTTAGTGGTTAGTCTTGTATATTTGTCACGTGGGATCTACTTCATGAGCTACTAGCTTTATGAGTGGCACTACATGGGAAACCATGATTTTGGTTGTGTGGTCCCGCTTCCCGACACCATATATTTCACTACCCTCCACTCATTATAACCCCTTTTCATATTTTTCTCATATGGGTCCACATTTGTCCATTGGGTCCACAAGGTGTTAGCCTCCCCCTCCCCTTGTCCACACTTTGGGTCGGGCTTGGAACGATGCCCTAGAGATTGATGCAACTAAAAGAAAGATAAAAGCATAATTTGGCCACTTACAATAGGAAATGTACCATGAAATGCAAAAGATGGTCGAGACATACAAATTAGCACGTGGGAAAAAGCCAAGCTTGAGCTCTCCCCTATAATTATGACCATCACCCTGGTTTTTATGGCCCCTATGAGTGCCCCTTCCGTCATTAAGGAACCCATGATTATCTAAACCCCTCGTGGGCGATGAACTGCCCCACCTTAAGGGGTTATTCACTGTTACATCTTATGCATCATGCTTTCATCCCTTGGAGCCCCGCGCAGTTAAATGAAGAAAAATCAATAAAAGGCAAAAGGCATATGAAAAAGGGTGGAGAAACAAAGCTCAGGATAACTCATGTACCATAATTTTCCCCTCCTACATTCATACACCCAATGTGTGGGATTATTTCATCATAGCTACCCTTGTACCATGGCATGTGGCTTAGAGCCTTCCCTCCTACTGCACTTTGTTCCATCATCCTTTCACATGACCCCTGCCATTGATGGATGTACCAAGGATGTGACTCCCTTAGAGGTTGAAACTACCTAATAGGGTCCTTTATTAATTTCTCTTATCGAGCAAGGTAACACCTGTACATTCTAAAGCCCATTTGGAAGAGCATGCCACTATGAAGTGTCCACTTTTGCCCAAAATTAACAATCTTATTTACTCAATTGCACTAATGATGGTTGTTCCAGAAGGTGAGAATATGCATTGGATCTTATACAGGATTGCAGGTGGGTCTCCATTATGGGCTTGGTCTCCCTATATGAGACCCAAGCCCTTTAAAGGGTCATAACGACACTTGTAGCATGAGCGTTGAGAGCCATGGGCCTCCACTGGAGCATAGCATTGATTACTATACCATGGGGTTCTTCAACGCCACGCATTTCTTTTTCATGCCCTAACCATAAAAAAAATAGAGATGATGATGCACTTGGACCACATTGCCCATTCAACCACACATTTGCACTTGACACTTGACAGTTGATATAGGGCCCATTGTTAGAGCTAGGATCCCCCTGAAGAAAGCAGTAGAGAAGACTTCGCAGATCAAGGAGTGGAGCGCACAACACGAAGTTTGTTTTTGAGTCTTAGGGGCTTTAGGGTGGGTCAAAGCCCCTTATTATGTAATGGGATGGGATATTTTGTGAACGTTGGAATCCGCCGATGGTTTTGAACCATGGTATTATAAAAGCCAAATCTATATAAGGAGTCTAGATAGAATTCATAGGTAGGATTTTGGCATGATAGATGATATGCGATTCATTTGGATGTAAGATTGTGTTAGAGTTTGTGTTTTGGGCTAGAGGAAAAGGCTCCTGTAGTTGTGTGCGCAGAGACCTTAAGAAGTCTGCAGCTGTGTGCACAGGGTGGAGAGTGGATATATGAAGAGAGATCTGACTATTAATGTTAGGTCCCTATATTACTAGTATAGTCCCTTATTGTTGTTAGTGTAACCCCCTTATTGTTATTATTGTACCCTTGTAACCCCCATTTTGTTATTATTGTGCCCTTAAATTATTATTGTTAGGTCGGCTAGGATTACATTGTGGCCCACTAGGATTACATTATGGCCCCATGGACTCCTATATATAGAAAGGAGGTTTTGTAAATTTTATCATCCAAGAATTGTTCATTTATGTAATGTATTAGAGGTTTCCCCCTCGAAGTGGCTTATTTCTAAGGCGTTCATAACTCTTTCTTCTATTTTTGGAGCTAGTTACACAACATTTGGTATCAGAGCTTTGGATTCTAGGTTTTCGCTGCTACAAACAGGTCATCGTGAAATTTTCGCTATAAATTTTTTTCTACGAAGTTTCAGAAGCTGAAATTTTTAAGGTACGAAGCCGAAATCCTAAGGAAGATTGCCTAAAAATTTCAGAGCTTGGTTCGCAATAGTTTTGGAGATATCATCTCTGGAAGTTAGGTCTTTTTTCAGGCTCCTAAACAGGTCATCGTGGAATTTGCGCTATAAATTTTTTTCTACAAAGGTTCAAAATCTGAAATTCATATGGTACGAAGCTAAAATCTTGAGGAAATTCGTAAAAAAAATTCAGAGCTTGGTTCGCAATATTTTTGGAGATATGATCTGTGGAAGGTAGTGCTTTTTCAGGCTCCTGAATTTCATCTCAAAGAGGTGATCGTGGGAAAATTTCAATAACTCTCTCTCTGGGGATCGGATTGGGGTGCTATAAAAATTGGTCGCAAGTGCACGGACTTTAGTTTCTTGGCTATCAATTTTAGAGACAAAGGACGAAACAGTGACACGTGGTGAGTCGTACAATTTCGCTCTACTGAACTAGTCCAGAATTAGGTCATTGTGGGAGATTGGACACAACTTTGTCTTGGAGAATCCAAATCAGGTCAGACCTGTGGCATTTGAAAGAAGCTTTAGAGGGCTACTACAGGGATTAATTTTAGATATTGAATATTTTCAATTATAGAGATAATTCAATTTCAATATCGAGCTCCTCAAAGCAAGTAAAAGGTGTGTATTTTTTTTTTTCCGAATTGCATAAGTCTTGTTTGAAGAATCAAGTTGAATTGATTCCAAGGGAATATTGTAGAATAGGTATCAATATTGGATTCTAAAATGGCCCCTAAAAGAATTCAACACCCATTAAACCTTCAGAAGGCTCTACCATGACTCATGAATATGAAGAATTGCAACATGATCTATCAAAATTACAAGAGCAAGCGCAACAAATTTCACTCTCACAAAGAGCAACAAAAAATGAAATGGAAGTTTTGAAGAAAGGCGTGGAAGTGAAGATGGATGGTTTGAAGAAAAGTAAAGCTAAGATGGATACAAAAGCAAGATGATATGTAGAAGCAAAGATGGATGGCAGCATGAATCCGGCATGGAAGCTAAGATGGATGACATGAACACAAAAAGACAACATGGAAAACATGAAGAACGATCTAAAAGAAGACATGGAAGGTTTTAAAAAGTTGATACAAGAAATGTTTCCTAATGGCGAAAAGATAGTAGAGGAAAATCAGGATGAAAACAAAATAAATGTTAACCGTGATTTCATAAACTCTAATGTTACGGAAAAATCACACTAATATTCTAAATGGATATGAGGAAGTTTGATGGAAAGGATCCTGTAACATGGATACTACAGATGGAGCAATATTTTGATCTCCATAACGTGCAAAACACACAAAGGTACGCATTGCAACTTTACATTTAGAACAAAATACATTTGTATGGTATCGATGGCTTTGCTCCCGTAAAAAAATTGTCACTTGGTCAATTTTTACGAAAGAAATGATAGCACATTATGAGGATACAAAGAGCAACACCTTCTTTACCCAATTGATAAATCTCAAACAAAAGGGTTTAGTGGGGCAGCACATTGAGGACTTCCAAAAATTGAATATAAGGGTAACTAATCTTACAGAGGAACATAGGATTGATCTCTTCCTAGGCACTTTAAAGGATAACATCCAACATGAAGTTCGCGTTTTGGAACCTGATTCATTGGAGAAGGCATTGAGGTTGGCAAGAAAAGTTGAATGTAAAATTATGGCGACAAGGAAGCCTACCACTCAATTCTATAAAGAAGGAAGTGTTGCTACGCCTAGATTTCCACAACCTACAAGGTTGACACCACAACAATTGGAAGAAAAAAGAGCAAAAGGGCTTTGCTACGGTTGTGATAGCAAATACACTAAAGGTCATAAGTGTGCTGAGAAGAAATTATTTTACATAGATTGTGAAGAGGAAGAAGAAAATGAACAAGAAGAGGATATACACCAGGAACCAGCCCTTGAAGAGGAAGAAATGAATCCGACCATATCGTGTAATGCACTGGCAGGAATTACCACTCCTCAAACTCTCAAGATAGAAGGACATATCAAGAAGAAAAAGGTAATAGTGTTGATTGATTCAGGTAGCACCTATAATTTTATTCATTGTAAGGTAGCCAAGGAATTAAATTGTTTCCTATACCCAGCACCAGAATGTCAAGTGATGATTGCAAATGGAGGAACTATAAATTGCTCTAGAAAATGCCATAATATCAAGCTAACCATGGGGGAATATGTATTGACTAGTCCAATGCTTTCCATTCCTATGGGAGGTGTTGATGTTGTACTAGGAGTACAATGGTTACAATCTTTGGGGGCGGTAGCTTTTAATTTTCAAGAACTTTTCTTGAAATTTTTTTCAGAAGGAAAGGAAGTCGAATTACGGGGTATTGAAGGGAAGCCGGGAAGGATAATAAGCTCTAATGTCATGACAAAGCTTCTAAAGAAAGAGCAACGAGGCGTAATTGCACAATTATGCTCACTAGAAGTTCCAACATCAAAATCATCTATTTCTGCAGATCTCAAACAAGTCTTGGACAATCATTCCAAGGTGTTTGAAACTCCCAAAGGACTCCCACCTATTCGTGATCATGATCATGCTATTCATTTGATTCCAGGAAGTGTTCCTCCAAACATCAGGCCTTATAGATATCCTTACTTCCAAAGAGCGAAATTGAACGTATGATTGCAGAAATGTTAGAGGCGGGTATAATTCAACCCAGTCAAAGTTCTTTCTCTGCTCCTGTAGTGTTGGTACACAAGTAGGATGGATCATGGCGAATGTGTCCGGATTATAGGGAGCTCAATAAGCTCACCATTAAAGACAAATTTCCCATTCCTGTGATTGATGAATTATTGGATGAATTACATGGAGCAATTTATTTTACCAAGTTGGATCTTCGTTCAGGATATCATCAAATTAGAATGAAGAGTGAAGATATTCCAAAAATAGCATTTTGAACTCATGAGGGTCATTATGAATTTTTGGTCATGCCTTTTGGCCTTACCAATGCACCTTCTACATTTCAAGGGTTGATGAATTCCATTTTCAAACCCTTCCTTAGAAAATTTGTGCTAGTTTTTTTCGATGATGTATTAATCTACAACAGGTCTTGGAAGGATCATGTTCAACATGTTGACAGGGTGCTCAAACTATTGCGGGAGAAACAATTATATGCAAAAACATCCAAATGTTTCTTTGGAGTACAAGAGGTGGAATATCTGGGTCATATTGTATCTCACGAGGGTGTTAAAGTAGACCCTAATAAAATTAAAGCCATTAAGGAATGGAAAGTCCCCACAACCATAAAGCAGTTGCGAGGATTTCTCGGGTTAACAGGGTATTATCGCAAGTTTGTTAAGAATTATGGGAGAATAGCATCACCTCTAACAACATTATTGAAGAAAGATGCATTTTCATGGACTCCTGAAGCAACTAAGGCCTTTGAACATCTTAAAGAGGCAATGTGCCTAGCACCGGTCTTAGCTACGCCAGACTTCACAAGAACCTTTATTGTGGAATGTGATGCCTCAGGAAATGGAATTGGTGCAGTTTTAATGCAGGAAGGAAGACCCATTGCTTTTGAAAGTCGTCCAATCAAAGGAAAGTATTTACCGAAACCTATTTATGAGAAGGAAATGTTAGCAATACTGCATGCACTAAAGAAATGGCGAACTTACCTAATGGGAAGACACTTCAAGGTAAAAACTGATCATGATAGTCTTAAACACTTTGGAACAAAGACTATCTTCAAAAGAGCAGCAAAAATGGGTCACAAAGATGTTGGGTTATGACTTTGAAATAATCTACAAAAAAGGAAAGCTTAATGTTGTTGCATATGCACTCTCAAGAAAGAATGAAGAGGTGGAAGCATTGCTTTGTGTCATTTCTATTATCCAACCAGATTGGATAACCGAAGCAAGAGATGAATGGAAGAATGACAAAGATGTATGGACACTCATTCAAAAGTTGCAGCAAGATCCTAGTACATCTGATACATTTAGTTGGAAAAATGATTCCTTATGGTACAAAGATCGCTTATATCTTTGTAAGAATTCCCAACTAAAACAAAAGATTCTTCTGGAATTGCACACTTCTCCTTTAGGAGGACACTCGGATTTTTAAAAACTTACCAAAGGGTGAAGAAATAATTTTTTTGGGATGGCCTTAAATCTGATATTCAAAAATTTGTGACGGAATGTTTGGTTTGCCAGCAGAATAAAGTTGAGACAATTAAGACCCCGGGACTTCTACAACCTTTATCCATTCCAAGTCAACGTTGGGAGGAGATTTCAATGGATTTTATCACGGGTTTACCTAAGTCCGAAGGAAAGAGTGTCATCATGGTGGTAGTTGATAGACTTACCAAGTATGCACACTTTTGTGCTTTATCTCATCCATTTAAAGCAAGTAAGTTGCTACTACATTTATGGGCAGAATTCAAAAGCTACATGGAAGCCCAAGGGTTATTGTGAGCGACAGAGATCCCATTTTTACTGGAAATTTTTGGATAGAGTTATTTTCTTGTTTGGGTACTCAATTAGCTCATAGCTCATCTTATCATCCTCAATCTGATGGTCAAACTGAGATAGTAAATAAATGTTTGGAAGGATATCTTCGTTGTTTTGTATCTGATAAACAAACACAATGGGTCAAGTGGTTACCTCTCGCTGAATGGTGGAATAACACTTCCTTCCATACTGCAGCAAAAATGACCCCATTTATGGCACTTTATGGATATCATCCACCATCGATCACATCATCTTTAAGGGAAAATTCGAAGGTTCAAGAAGTGGAAGATCACATCGAGCATCGGCAAGAAGTTCTCCAACTCTTAAAGGATAACCTGAATTTGGCACAAAATCGAATGAAACAACAGGCAGATCAACATCGCAGCGAGAGAAGTTTTGAGGTAGGAGATTGGGTATTTTTACGGCTACAACCATACAAACAAATGTCCCTCAAGCAAGCTAAGAAGGATAATAAATTATCGCCAAAGTACTATGGTCCTTACGAGGTGTTGCAAAAGATTGGTACTATGGCATACAAATTGGAGCTTCCTGCTTCTTCGCGAGTACATCCAGTTTTCCATGTTTCATGCTTAAAGAAGGTTAT
Source organism: Pinus albicaulis (assembly GCA_034641835.2). Taxonomy (NCBI): domain Eukaryota; kingdom Viridiplantae; phylum Streptophyta; class Pinopsida; order Pinales; family Pinaceae; genus Pinus; species Pinus albicaulis. The sequence continues at coordinate 471,190,201 of CM076573.1, forward strand.
AGGTGAAAATCTTCCGGTTCAAACAATATTTCCAGAACTTGATGAGGAAGGAAAAATCATATTGGAACCTGAAGCAGTCATGGAAACAAGAACTCGACAGCTACGAAATCGATCAATTTCAGAGTATCTCATCAAGTGGAAGAACTTACCCACTGAAGATTCTACATGGGAGGATGAGAATTTTATACGGAAGCATCCGGAGCTACTCAAGCGTTGAGGACAACACTTTTTTGAAGGAGAGGGGCATGTTAGGTCCCTGTATTACTAGTATAGTCCCTTATTGTTGTTAGTGTAACCCCCTTATTGTTATTATTGTACCCTTGTAACCCCCATTTTGTTATTATTGTGCCCTTAAATTATTATTGTTAGGTCGGCTAGGATTACATTGTGGCCCACTAGGATTACATTATGGCCCCATGGACTCCTATATATAGAAAGGAGGTTTTGTAAATTTTATCATCCAAGAATTTTTCATTTATGTAATGTATTGGAGGTTTCCCCCTCGAAGTGGCTTATTTCTAAGGCGTTCATAACTCTTTCTTCTATTTTTGGAGCTAGTTACACAACAATTAATGAAAGACTATTGAGAAATATCTGAGTTGTATTGATGTGGTTTCTCTTTACTTGTTGTTTTGAATGTTTATGTTAAATAAGGGTTTAGATGTGTAACTGAATAGTGCAATATTGTTTATGGTTATTTACTTTGTTAATGCATGAATAAGTAAGATCGTGCAGTCCATTAGTGAGTTCAACAGATGTGTTGAACAACGCTTATGTTCTTGATAGATTTGACCTGCGAAGCTCTATAAAGAAGTAAAATCCCTAAATCCACAATCCAGTATCCTTCTTGATGCACAAAACTGGTTCTAGCATTCCCCTGTATTGCCTTGGGTGAGATCGCAAGCAGATCGTTGATGAAAGGGTCGGTAATAGTGGGTTTTGTTGTATTGCGCAGTCTCTTCGAACCTAGGTCTAAACCCCATCAAGCCAATAAATGGTTCCATTGTCGGGAATAGGATCTGACTGAGGGACAGTTGGATGTGAAATCCGTCTAAGGAAGATATTGAAAATTGGGTTGATAAAAAAAAAAAAAAAAAACAAAAAACAAAAAAAAACAAAAACAAAAAAAAAAACCATGAATTTGTTGTGCAAAAACACAGAAGCCCACACATCATCACTGAACATTGGCTACATAATTATATCTATACATATGAGTACGAGGTATTTTTCGCATCGTTTACTAGCGAGCTGTACGAGTGGATATCCAGACTAGCAGTGCAGGTGGGTTATTTCAATAATAGGCCCATTGTGTGGAACTCATAGTTGATTGAGAAGTTGAAAAAAGAATGATAACGAGATCACGAGGGTTGTTGATTATTGGATAGATAGTATCCTTGGAGGTTTCATTACTCAATTCGCGATCAAGACCTTTGTGTCTTATAGCGAAGCAGAGCGCAAGTTCTTCAGAAACCCTAGAGGTAAGTACCTGAATTCACTAAGTTTTGGATTAAAATGCTATTGTGTGAAAAATAGTATATTACAGATGCACTCAGATTGATGTTTGAAGAAAGGGAACTTGGTGCTAAGCGAAGAGGTAAGAGATTTAGAACAAGTTGGGTACTTACATTGAAACTGAATATAAACCATTGTTTGAATCTGAAAAAGGAGAAATCAACCCCACTACTCTGTGAATTTTGTCGCTGAGATCTAAAAGTCAGCAAAGTACTAAGGAAATTCGACAACCTTCCACCCCCATCATCACTCCATCCCATTTTGTTCCTCCACCTCCACCTCCACCTCCCCCCATGGCCTAGGCGCCAAAGATGCTTGTGTTCAAGGGAACATATGACCCTAACTGGTTCTGGTTTGTGGTAGAAGAGATATGGAGTTCCCTGAATGTTACAGATGAGAATATGAAGAAAGCACAGTTGATTACAGTGCTGCAATATAGAGCATTGTCCTAGTACATGAAATATGTTACAAAGAATTCAATGCTTCTTTGGCTAAGACAAATATCGCTCTGAACGTTGAATTTAAGAAACCAAAGTCGTAGTCCCAGTGTATCAAGAGATCAAAGAAATTAAGCAGCTAACTATCGAGTCCGTATGGGAGGTAGATCAGAGATTTAAAACGTTGTTGAGCCAAATTAGTTTCAAGATCCGGGATGAAAAACATAGAGAATGGTTCATTTTTTCATTTTTACCTCATCTCGGAATGCCATTGTCTCAACAGAAGATTGCAACTCAGGCTGAAGCGCTAGAGATCGCGATGAAGCTTGAAGCATCGCCCGTAGCTGATACAAGTATAGGAGTGCAACAAATTCAAACTTAGTTGAAGAGCTTGCATATGGAGCTCCAGGATCTAAAGAAGGGAAAGGAGGTTCGCCCATAGATAAGAATGGAGGTCTAGTGTATCAAATGCAAAGCAGAGGGTCACTATAAAGAACAATGCCTTGTTTATAGAGACTATTTAAATGCTGGGATGCCAAGTCCATTAAAGCTTGGATCAAGCGTAGGGCCAAGTGTAGGGTGTAGTGTTTGGTGTAGCCTCTGCAAAGTTGCAGGCCAACATTCCACGAACTTTTTTCATCTGTTGTAGAAATTTGTCAAGTCACCAAAGTAATTGTTCTATAACTTTTGTAGTTCGGTAGGGCACGATGAACAACATTGTAAAAGCTACAATCTAATGATACAGAATAGTCCTGGTGCATATCGAATGCAGGTGGAAGGGCACAAAGCTTCGGGTTCGCCGACCGCGCAAGGAGGTTTCCTAGGCCGAGGAGGAGGCGCTGGTCGTGGGCGAGGACAAATCATATGATACAACTGCAGGCAGACTGGACATTTTGCCAGGGATTGTCAGAATACCATTGCAGTTTCCTGTAAGTATTGTCAAGAATTTGGTCATGAAGTAGAAGATTGTCCCATTTTGTTAGCTAAAATGCAGTAGAAGCACAGCCAACAGCTAACACAGAATATACAAATGATGAGGGTTGAACCGTGTTGTGCAGATCCAAGCATTAACGTAGTATACCAGAAGAGACTACGCAGAAGGAAGAAAGGTTGGAACGAAGACATGGGTAAGGAAAGCATAAGATAAGAATGATGTATTTGATGTGCAACGCGAGAAGATACATTCATGGAAGCAAGGAAGGAATTTATGACTCCTAAATCTCTGCCACCTACCACGTAGAGACAATTGTTTCCAGTGAAGGACAAGCCTAAGGAGAACACTGAAGTAAAGTAAGTTGATCAGTCTATCTTGGCGTCCTATTTATAAACATGTATGAAAATTGTTGAGGGACCAGAAGGTTGTAGAAGGATTGCAAGAACTGATAGATAACTGCATTGGTAAGAAAAGGTTGCAACTGGAGCAGTGTGCGGTAAATAAAGTGTACAAGAATAAGAGGAGAACTGGTCGGGAGATGCGGTTGACTGCACAGGTTGGAGATTATGAGTTGGATCAAATCATTCTGAATCTAGGATCAGATGTTAATGTTATGCCAAGCATACATGGGAGCGTATGGGAAGTCCTAAGTTGAAATGGTCGCCAATTCAGCTGCGGATGGAAAATCAGCTGAAGATAATTCTTATGGGGCGATTGCAAGGGATTAACGTAGATATTGATGGCACTGGTGTGTTGGTTGACTTTGAAGTGATTGAGATTGTTGATGACAGTAATCCATATCCTGCGATGTTGGGGTTTGATTGGGCTTATAACATGGATGCTATAATCAACCTAAAAAAGAGGCAGATGATATTTGAGCAGAATGGTGCTCGATTTGTTGTGCCATTAGATCCTTTCGAAGGTGCGCGCAATATAGAACATGTCCACCATGAGTACGGGGATGCTGAGATTGTTCAAATATATAAGTTTGTTGCGCAGGATGAAGTTTGGATTAACCCCACTGCAAATGGTAAAATATGTTGGGAGCACGATAGTTCGTGCGTTTAGATTTCGATGAAGAGTTGGAGCACTGGCAGAATTGTTTGCATGAGGTAATCGCTAAGCACAATAACAGGGTTACCAAATCTCTGGGTTGTGTCAGATCGGAAGTGTGCGAATTACCTTTTTATGATGGAACATAGAATGTTGTCTTGTTTCTGGAGGAATTTGAGAAAAAAGGTGCCTGATGACCAGAGGTATGAAGCTTTGGACTTCGCGTTGAGGTCTACCCTGACCCGTTGGTGGGGTGCGCACAAAGAAATTCTGGGTGGATGGATAGATTTCTGCAAGTTACTAAGGTTACGGTTTGGTCAGGTTGATAGGAAGATCGCGAAGAAGTATGAGGCTCAAAAGGATCCTTGCAAGCACTTGGCTCGTTGGACTGAATCTTGGGGCACCAAACCTCAAACAGAATGGTTGCACATGTTCTTTCATTCCTTAGAGATGATACCTCAACAGTGGTATCTGGAAACAAAGTTGTGCCATGGAATTGTGGACTGGAATTAGATGATAGACGGATTCTTATTAACATATAGCTTCATTGATGGTTGGGAATGCATTAATAAGGCTCTTAAAGGTATGAAAGCAGGGGCATTTTTCATTACCAAGGAGCCAACGATGTTGGTACAGATGGATTGGACAGAACTGACCAACAAGAATGTGTTGGGGAGGAGATCTGCAGGTATTGAGGTGGACAAACGTAGAAGGATCTTGCTGAAGGGTAGCCCTAGCGTAGTAGGAGTAGTGTGTAGCAGATTGGAGGTAGGCATAGCTGGAGGTTACTACGCCGAGGAAGGCAGGACTTCGCAAAGGGGGTGAGTCCCATGGAGTCCGTCCAAAATATGACCATTGGAACAGTAAAGGATGATTGGAAAACAACTTAGTCATTAAAAGGAGAGGGAGGGATGCATTAATGGGCACATATGGGCGGTAGATCTGCCATATCAGTATTTATGAGGTTGATCTGAGAGCGATGATGGGATTTGAATTCAAATTTCGCTATAAATCAGGAATCCTGCTCCCAGTTCAAACACTTTGCACTCTAAGTGTTAGAAGAAACCATCATTGTTTGCAAGAGTATTGAGCAAGCCGTTGCATGTCAAGGAAGAGCTTCGAAGAAATTGAACGAGAATTTCTCCATAGAGGTTTAGGATTCATCATGACGGCTACACCACCTGTGACTTTCACCAAGTCGATGCCACCCAGGGCACAAACTGCTGCAGGCATGACTTTCTCTGCAAAGCCAAAGAAACCAATCTTAAGGTTGTCACCCCAGAAGAAATTCCCGACGGACAACGGATTAAAGGGGCTCAGGATCAACAAAAAAATCCCATGGTGGTAGAATCAAAGGAAGAAGAAGAAGAAGAAGCATCACAAGAAATCGATGTTGAGAAGGTTGCGCCTCTCTCTGTTGCCTCCTTATGTTTTGCCCTGGAAACTAGAGGCTAAGAAGTCGGTGAAGGATCCTGACACAGTAAAGTACAAGTTGTTCACACCAATAATTCCGGACGAAGTGCCAGTTGAAGGTGCTTAATTAGCCAAGGTGCCCTAGCTGAGAATGGAGGACTGAGATTTTAATGACATAAGCAAATACCCGCAATTTGAGCCAAATAGGTATTCGCACTTGCGGGCCTACCCAGGTGGAGTTACGATATTAGAGCCGATGGAATGGGTGAAGGGTATCCATCAGTCTGGGATACTCAACATGTTATATGTACCACAATTAAATTTGAACCACAATCAAGGAAAATTTTTGGACTAAAATGTTAAATTTGAACCACAGTCAACCCTTCACAGTGTGTGGGAAGTGGTATGTTTAGGGGAGGGAAGATGTGATCCAGGTGGATATTGGTTGCCACCCAACTATTCCACCTAGATAGTTTCATCAATTTTCTTATTTACTATTTTTAGCAATTTTTGGGTCCTGAACTTCTGAAGCAATTTTGACCCCTTAAACGACGTTTTTGAGGTTCGTTGCAGTCCCAAAGCGAAAGGTAGGGGACTGCAGTAAAACTTGTATTCCTCGAAGATATATTTCCAACGTGGTATCATACACACCAAATGAAGATAATATGACCAAGTTACGACCCCAAGAAGTTGGCTGCCCAACTAACCCCAATAGGGCCCATAAACTCTTGGGTTACATCTCCTCGGGTTAGGGTTTTGGTTGTTTAGGGTGTTAACTTATCGATTAATAATAATAAGGCCCTTGAGCCTCATTGTAACATAGTTCAGAGGCATGCAGCCACCACATCTCTTCTCAGAGATAAGCTACCATCGCCAGAGCTAGTTCTTTTCAATTCTGTCTGTAAGCATTTTCAGTATATGATATTAATGAAATGAAACATTATGTCTGATGCATATCTGTATTTGTGATTATATTTTTATTCAGTTTTGTTCCTTATTAAATTTGGATCAGTTCGATATGCTCTTTCTCTGTTTTTTTTCTTTGCATGTCCCCAATGAGGTCAGGGAATACAGAGTTAGAGCTTGATCTGGTGAACCCTTGCAAGATCAACATCGCAAACCCCGATGACCTCCCACGGCGGGCGAAAAGAAAGATGAGGGAGTAGGATATCCTATCAAAATATTGCTCGAAGAGGCCCTCGAGTGCCAAAGGAACGAAATTATGGACAACTTTGCTCAGATCATGCGACAGATGCTCACGGGTGATGCATCTTCATCCGACAGTCACTCTGGAGGTGCCACACCATTCAAGGTACAAGTTAACTTCGACGCTCCTATATTTGATGGCTAGATAGATGCCAACGCCATAGATAGATGGTTGAATTTGCTAGAAGGTTATTTTTCGGTCCATGATTTATTCGACTGAGAAAATATTACCTTTGCGCTCCTCAAAGCTGCCCCCCATGTCAAAGATTGGTGGGAAACCTACTGTAAACAGAGGGATGAGGAAGAACCCTCACTTCGTTCAGCCGCACCCACTTGGAATTCGTTCTGAGATGACATCAAGGAACAATATTATCCCGTGGGGAGCTATGAGGACCAATACATCCAATGGACCACGTTGCGGCAACAAAGGGATCAAGATGTGCACGAGCTGACGAATTTGTTCCATACCTTGTGCACAAATTTGGGTATTAAACATTCAGAGAAACATTTGGTGCTCAAGTACCGCAGTTGTTTGCATAGATACATTCAGGAGGAAACAGAGTTCCTCGACATTACCTTGCTTGGTGCGACATATCGATATGTCGCCAAGATTGAGCATAAATTTAAGTAGAAGAAGCGAGACATTGGATCCACGAATCCGAAGTGATGCAGCCATATGGCCGTGAATACCCAAATATGCAGAACTAAGTCTTATTCTGCCCAAAACCCGATGATAGTGTCATCATATCTCTAAATACTTTTACAACCCACTTTAATCATTAAATAAAATTCATATGATTTCGTGGAAGCTCCTTTGAAAAGTGGTTTCGAGTTTATAACTCATATAACCATAAAGTTTTTACCTTATACCGTGGCCACCTTCGTTACCTTACCCAATGCATACGTGGCATCGTACTTCGGAAAACTTACCTCATCGGCGCTTCACACCTTTACCTCATCACCATTCATGCTCTCCAACCTGCATCACAATCTCTACTTGTCTTCACAAATCACAAATATTACGTTTTGCAATTCGCAACAAATACTATATATTGTAGGTCGGAAAATATATGATATCGCGCTTCGGCGACTATAACATTTTACGCATCGACGATTATATCGAACGCGATATGCGATGAATCCTTCTGCTGACATGTGTCCTCATCAACGCATCACAACTCCGAACCATTTCCTTAGCGCTTCATCGCAAATCAACATTTCACAAGTTTAGGTTTATATCGTTAACTGTTAACTCATATCACCTGCGATGTGCGATATGTGCTTGCCTGCTCCGCTTGACACTTGTCCACTTTGCAACCTTCCCAATTTATCTTGCGATGAGATCTTTGCCGTTAATCTTAAAAATGATTTAATCCTCACCGTCCATTCTCTTCCTTTAGAAATCTTCTAGTGGTTCATTGCCTTAAACTTTCCCCTATTCTTCGACTGCCACCACTCTACATCTTCGTCCCCTTCACACTATCCTTCTTGAGCTTTCTTCTATTCATTTGCTCATATCTTTGATGATCACAATGCCTTACACTTTAACACGCTGTCTCAAACCATAATATAGAACACCATTTTGTATTAAAACTCTGAATCTGGGATTCAAATTTACTTCACCTTCGACCTACATACAATTTTAATTGCTCCAGACTGGAATCACACGTGATTCTCCTCCAGCCATTAAGTCTTATTCACACAGTAAGACTTATTCATTCATCTGAATTCATGCAATTAGTTAATTATTTCATAGATATCTAATTTGTTTAGTTACAAATCACTCAGTACGTAAAAGAAACAAAACATAGTCTCCATGAATTCAATTTCTAGTTAATCAATAAATCATACAGATACAATAAAAACCGGCTTACAATCTGACTTTGGCTTGATGTGCCTTTACATGGCCCTTTTCGCTTCCTCTCTCTCTATGCCCGTAGGCTTACAAATCAAATCTCCTATCTAAGAATATATGGTCCTTATGCCTTTGAGGCTTTACAAATATATACAAAACCAATTCTGGTTCAGATTCACAGGTTACTCAACAAAATCCTAAAATTCCTGTAAGTCCTCAATTAATCCCTAAAATCTCTTCTTTATCCCTTGAGGATTTCAACATTCAACTAAATCCTAAGGATCCTCTCAAATCCATAAATTCATGAACTACTTCCTAATCTAAGATTTACAATATTTCAGAATATCTCAATCCACACCAATCACTCATCAATCACTCATGTTCTCCTACATTCGAGAACATTACAAATATGCCTCCCAATATTTAATTAAATCCTATTCTAAAGTTCTCACATAAAATCACTCAAAACATTGAAAATTACATTAATTAAATACTTAGGGAACCAACTCCCTTGAAAATATAAGACCCCCTATCTTCAACTAAATGTACAAAATTTTGGAACCATGATGCTCCCGCATCAGACTCCCAAGGTAGAAATTAATCATGATCTCCAGATCATGTGTCTTCAATGCTGATGGAATTCCTCCTGGATCCCAAACATTAGTTTGTAGTTTGTCTTTGGTTGTTGTTGTTGTTGTTTGTTGCTTTTCTCTGGGTCTCCATACTTTATGTTGCATTTTCCCACTAGTTATGCTTTCGTAGTCTGCTGTTGTCTTTTCCTTGCTACTGCTGCTGCTTTGTTTTCTTGTTGATGTCTTCTTCTGAGACACCTTCATCATCAAAATTCTTATTATTTCAATCTCCATGTCCAATTTATCTTTTGACTGGTAATCACTCTTCCATTTGTTGTTGCACTCTGTCCATTCATCTTCAATTTCTATTTTTTTCACTTGGAATTACTCCATTTACTGCTGCAAATATTGTTCTGGACATTGCTACCTCCCAAAATTCTTGAATATCTCTTAAGATATCTCTCTCTGGAACATTCCTTTTCTGCTCATTACCTGCAAATTTACTTTCAAAAAAGAAATTGTCTTCTGATTCTTTGACTGTAGTAATATACTTATTCATTGTTCCTTGTATACTAGCAAACATAATCAAGTTTGGCAAACTAGTATCTGCTCCTGTCTCTTTCACAACTTGAGAAATTTCCACATCATTGTCTACAATTCCTTTCTCATGCTCAGATTCTTCTAGTAACTCACTTTCTACTTGATTCCTCTCTAATACATCACTATGTTGTTCATCAATTCCAACATATTTTTCTTCCTCTTCCTTGACAACCCTCAGTGATTGTCCTTTACCTCCTTGACTGATTCTGACAGTCAATTTAGCTTCTTCAAACACAATATCTTCATGCTTTATATTTTCCTTGTCATTATGCCTTATCTAGAAACTTCCAGTCTTCTTCAGTTCTAAAACTGACTCTCCTTCAACTTGAGACATGTCTGCCTCATCTTCATCAAAACCTGTAATCATAAACCAATTATCAGAATTAAAAATATAAGGCCGCATTGCCTTTTCCTTCTCTGGCAACATCTCAGTATGCTACTCTTAGTTTTCCTCTAACTCCTTTGTCAACACATCAGTATGTTGATTTAAATTCTCCAAAGAACTCATGAGACTGTCAGCTAGTCTCTCCTCCATATCGTCTGTTTCAAGGATGTCTCCCTACTCTGGTTCACAATAATGAACTCCTTCCTCTATAATTTCGATTTGTTGAACTCTTATTATAATTATTACATATTTACCCTCTTCTTCATGATTGTCATTCATGAAAATTTCTTTGTCTTCCTTCTTCAACAATTTATCCTAAGTATATATCCTCTGCTTTTCCAACTTTCTTCTTTGAAAGTCTAACTTTCTATATAACTCAACAAATTTAATTGGAGTAGAATTTGGAAACTTTACACAGTTTTAAGTACCTTCACTTGTTGTTGACCAATCATCAGATGGTCCTTCTCCCTCTGCTAAATCTACACACATGCCTAAATCATCATGCTTAAAAATTCCAAACTCATTAGGCACAGTAAATAATTTTTCTTCATCTTCGGGTCTTAACTCATATATGTTATTCCAATCTTCAATGTTACTAGCTCCAATATTTTGCTGCACATTTCCATCAAACCTCTTTGTCTCCTTTTGTTTCTGAGATCTTGCTATCTCAGTCTTAATATGAACAGATTTCATATTCTCCTCCTCCTTCTTAACAAACTCTAAAGTTTCTTCATCATCTTGTGATGTACTTGCAATCACACACAAATCATTAGTTTTAAAAATACAAGATTTGATGTTTCAAGCACCAATCTTTCACAATGTACTTTCTGGTTTCAGTAGATCCTCCTTGTTGTGACTCAATTCCTTTGAATCTCTCCTTCTCTAACAAAGTAATATGTATTTGTTCGAGTTCTCTAAACTTGTTTATCAGCTTGACATTCCACCTCTCCTGCAATAGGTTCCATTTAACCCGTTTCCTCATTCTAAATCCATATCTTTGGTCCTCATTCTCTTTCTCTTGTAGCCATCCCTGTAGTACTTCCAACTGTACTCTCATCACTGCAAGATTTCTCTCTCACTCCTCATTACTTATCTTACCTTTATGGCATTCTCTAGAACCTCTTCTATGACCCTCCATGGCCATCTTCCTCATGAGCTCATCCATGCTCGATTGGTGATCTGCAATATAGCCTTCTCTTGTAGCAATCTCCTCTTGCTACTCAATACTCTATCAAGCTTCCTCTCTGAGCTTGATCATTTCCTAGGTATTCTCTCTCTTGGTTCACTCTCTTGAACCTTATAGAGCATCACTGCTCCTCTGGATACTGAACTCAGTCACCTCTCTCCTTTCTCCCAAAGTATATTTTTCTTCTCTTCAAAGAACTCTTGTTGTCTTGATTTCTCCTCCGAAGAGCAAACCTGAAACATGCAAACATATCCTCAAATAAAAACATACCATATCACCTTCAAGATATTTGCATGATCTTGTTCCACCTTCAATCTGAACTTTGAATGGACTATTCCCTGTTCCTTTGCCTCTACAAATTCTCTTCAAAAGTATCAATTACTCTTCATATTCTGTCACACTTTATCACTGTGTGTCTGCAACTTGTCAGATTTAAAATTTGATCTTTCTTCTGGCAATCATAATTGTATTTTGCACATACAACTTCAAGAACATAACTCTACTCTAACTTTCTCCCAAAAGAGCTTTTACTACTCTGATACCAAACATGATGCAGCCATATGGCCGCCAATACCCAAATATGCAGAACTAAGTCTTATTCTTCCCAAAACCTAATGATAGAGCCATAATATCTCTAAACACTTTTACAACCCACTTTAATCATTAAATAAAATTCATATGATTTCGCGGAAGCTCCTTTGAAAAGTGGTTTCGGGTTTATAACTCATATAACAATAAAGTTTTTACCTTATACCGTGGAAACCTTCGTTACCTTACCCAATGCATACGTGGCATCATAGTTCGGCAAACTTACCTCACTGGCGCTTCACACCTTTACCTCATCACCATTCACGCACTCCAACCCGCATCGCAATCTCTAATTGTCTTCACAAATCGCAAATATTATGTTTTGCAATTCACAACAAATACCATATATCGCACGTCGGAAAATATATGATATCACGCTTCAACGATTATAACATTTTACGCATCGACGATTATACTGAACGCGATATGCGATGAATCCTTCCGCTGACGTGTGTCCTCATCAACGCATCGCAACGCCGAACCTTTTCCTTAGCACTTCATCACAAATCAACATTTCACAAGTTTAGGTTTATACCGTTAACTGTTAACTCATATCACCTGCGATGTGCGATATGCGCTTGGATGCTCTACCCGACACTTGTCCACTTCGCAACCTTCCCAAATTATCTTGTGATGAGATCTCCGTCGTTAATCTTAAAACTAATTTAATCCTTGCCGTCCATTCTCTTCCTTTGGAAATCTTCTAATGGTTTGATGCCTTAAACTTTCCCCTGTTTCTTTGACTGCCACTTCTTTACATCTCCATCTCCTTCACGCTATCCTTCCTGAGCTTTATTCTATTCATTTTCTTAGATCTTTGATGATCACGCGGATGTACACTTTAGCACGCTCTCTCAAACCAGAATACAAAACACCATTCTGTATTAAAACTTTGAATCTAGGATTAGAATTTACTTCACCTTCGACCTGCATACAATTTTAATTGCTCCAGACTGGAATCACACATGATTCTCCCCAACCATTAAGTCTTATTCACACAGTAAGACTTATTCATTCGTCTAAATTCATGCAATCAGTTAATTATTTCACAGATATCTAATTTGTTCAGTTACGGATCACTCAGCATGTAAAAGAAACAAAACATAGTCTCCATGAATTCAATTTCTAATTAATCAATAAATCATACAGATACAATAAAAACCTGCTTACAATTTGACTTTGGCCTGATGTGCCTTTACATGGCCCTTTTCTCTTCCTCTCTCTCTATGCCCATAGGCTTACAAATCAAATCTCCTATCTAAGAATATATGGTCCTTATGCCTTTTAGGCTTTACAAATATATAGTAAAGGTTTTGTAACCAATTCTGGTTTAGATCCATAGGTTACTCAACAAAATCCTAAAAAACCTCTAAGTCCTCAATTAATCCCTAAAATATCTTCTTTATCCCTTGAGTATCTCAACATTCAACTAAATCCTAAGGATCCTCTCAAATCCATAAAATCATGAACTACTTCCTAATCTAAGATTTACACTATTTCAGAATATCTCAACTTGTTGGTTCCCCGTGATTTGCAAGACTAGCAAGAACAACTCTGCAAGGAACCACATCAAGCCACTTTGGAGTTAAAGGACCTAGCCTTCCTGGACTCAGAGAGGGCTCTCTTTGTTTTTTATGTTTGTAAATGATTTATCTTTATACTTATGTTTTTGATTTTAGGCTAGTTATGAAGTTCTAGGACTTGTTTGTTTTGTTTGATTGATTGATTGAGTGTTTCAGTTAAATAGATATACTGTGAGAAGCATTAATCCATTGGGATATGGATTCATAAAAGTTTTTAATTGTACATCAACTCTGCAAGGGTTTTCACAGGGCAAGCTAACTATACCAAGTGGATCTTTTACATTAAATGAAATATGAAATGACAGCAAGTTGTGAAATCAGTAAAACTAAAGGGCAATTAAGAATACTTTAACTATACTTCAACAATAAAAGCCTTTAAGATAATTGTTTAGGAGGAAATACAGAGCAGGGAAAACCATAGATTCCTTTAGCTAAACTCTACTAAGTAAACCTTAAGACAATAATCCAACAATCCTAGAGAGCAGGACACCCCTGAATTTTGTAGCTATCACTTTCAGACAAAGAAAACATTCAGGATAATAGTCAGTGAAATTAAAGAGTAGGACACCCCTGAATTCTTTAATCAAACTTCAAAGAAGGCCTTTAAAGCAGCAATTTAAGAAAAACCAAAGAGTAGGGCAAACCATAAATTCCTTTGGCTAGACTCTACTAAGTAAACTTCAAGGCAACAAGCTAGGTGGAACTAAAGAGAAGGACACCCCTAAATTCTCTAATCAGACCTTGCAGAAGAAAACATTAAGATGAAAGAAGCAGACAGAATCAAGGTGCCAAGACAGTATATCTTAATCTAAAATTTATGTTCTTTTATCAGATAATGATGAAAAATATGGAAAACATAAGAGAAACATTAACAAAGAAGGATAACATCACCATTAACATAGCTCAAGAATCATGTGAACATTATTGTATTACTGATGTCCAAAACAGTTACAATACTCCGGTGCAACAATCTTTGTAGCTCAGAGTTGATCAGATCCAGCTTAGCAGTTAATCAACTAGCCCAGCAACCAACCAACAATATCAATGAACAATGCATGCAGTATTTATCTGTAGATGAGGAGGTGATCCTATTCTAGGGTTTCAGGTTGTATTTATTATAGAGTAAAGGATTATTAACAATTGAGACCATGCAAGGCCCAATGTAATAATATTTGTGACTAACTCATTGTAATAATAACTTCTAACTTAACTGTTGAGTTAACTTTAGGATATTTTTGACTTTTTGGCTCTAATATTAACTTTTACAATAACTGTTGAGTTGTTTAAAATATCTCTGACTACGTTATTAACACTAGGTAGCTTGTCTTTAAGTGAAACTAGGCTGTAGGTGGCCAATATGATTGTGAAGAAGTAAATGTTGAGTGTCTTTGTTATTTGGCCCTATCTCCTTCATTGATTTGCTTCCTGATTTGTCATTAAATTCTGATTGGTCTTTTAAACTCGAATTTGTCTTTATCTATATCTTCTTATCTGTTTTTCTTTCACTGCATCTGTTGTCACTTGAATCTCTTCTTTAACCTTTCTTATCTGCTTTTGTCTTCACTCTGTCTGTTCACCTTTTCTTTCATATTTGACCCTTGATTAATCTTTTATTCCTTTAACCTCTGACTATTAAGGTGAACTCCTTTAACTGTAATTGTCCCTTTAACTGTGTTTTTTCTTGTCTTTCGTCTTCGCATAGCCACTGTAAAATATTTCATTTCCTTTGCTCAGTCCTCCAAAGAATATTTGCTGCCATTATTTTAATCATGCGCTCCTAATCCCTTAATGAACTGAGCTCTTGGATCGTCACCCAGAGAACTCAGTTTGAATGATGATTTGTTGGGCTTCAGAAAGTAATTTATGCAATTCTTCATTGGTCACCTGCACAATTTAAAGACAACTTGTTAATTTAAAGACCTGCATTGTGGACAGAGTCTGGTCAAATTGCAGCTTTCGGGGTTCCTGTGTTTGTTTGGGGGCCTTTTGGGTTTTGGGTCTTCTGTGTGTGGTTATGACATTTCAGGTCTTTTGGACGCGTTACAGGTGTTTAACATAGAGGATTGGGGCTTATCGCAAAGGAACAGGGCTTTGAAACATTCGAAAGGGGTAAATGGTTTTGTCGTGGGTAAGAAAGGCGGTAAGTGGTTTTCGCACGGGGCAAAGGTGGTTAATGGTATTGGGCAGAGGGTGTGCGATGCAATAGAGGGAGTGTCACGTGGTAGGAGGGACAAGAGGACATACCGCCCATTTCGCAAGGTCGAAGGGTTTTTAACCTTTGCGCTTTTGGGGGTACGATACGGTGTGTGGGCTGTTGGATCAGGGGGGAGTTGATCCAACGGTGGTCGGGGTTAATGGAACAAAGGGTTAAAGTGTGCGGTGGGGCCGGGAATTTTTATGAAGCGGAAGGTTCATTTAAACGTAGCGCGGGGTGTTTAAATAACACGAGGCCTGGGGTAAGGAGTTTAAGTGGAGGGGCTTAATAAATGGTAGGCCAAGTTTATGTGAGAATGAGGGTTAAGGTAGTGCGGAGGGTTTAAAAATATAAGGGTCGGGTTTTGTAAAACAATGTTCGTTTAAGGAGTGGGACCTGAATGAAATAATTTTTTAGTTTAAAACAATGTAAAAATGGGTTTTTACATTGTTTTAATGGAAGAAGGGGCAATGGATGAAGGGGAGGGTTTTTGTGGGGTTTTAGGTAGGGGAAAAGGCAAAAATAAGGGATCAAGGTCAAACATGGGATTTCAGAGTGAGAAGGTGATCTGAATAGGTGAAAATGAGAGATAGTGAAAAAGGTTAAATGGAAAATAATGAAGGCAATGAGATTTTTGAAAATAAAATGATAGTAAGGAAATGTTTATTTTCAGCAGATTGTAGAAAACCCATAGTCATATAGTGATACTATGAATACAGGAGACTAACAGTGGCTCCAGCTGGGGAGGGCAGCTCCTTTTAAGGAGGTGTCAAGAATCTCATATCTAAGATCTCTGGATTTTATAGATCAGTGCCTTATGCATTTGGCTGATTTTCCATTTTGTAATGCTGATCTGCTGCAACTTTTGTGACTTTGGCCTTTAGAAATTGACAACCATGCTTCCTGCAAATCAATTTTGCTTACCCATCACCTAATCTAACATTTTTTCTTCACGTGGGTGCATTTAGACTGGCAAACCCTTGACATCATTTTTCTTTTGAAAAGAAAGCTATCTAAATCTAACCTTATAACTTCCAAAGGCTTAGATTAAACTGATGAGCTATTTTATTCTCTACCTAATCTATTTATCTGCTTAGATTAAACAGTTTGACATATTTTTATTCACTAACTATCAACATGAAATTTAAAGCATGACTGAATCAAGATTAAGCAGTTTGATTGTCATGGATTGTGGCATTTTGGACAAGCTGCACACAATATTTATTCTGCAAAAAGAAAAACTAACTAAGGGCTTTGGTTTTGAATCTTTCATTTATCACTCATACGTTACTTTTCTTTTTGGTTCAGATTTAGACTTTTGGAACCAATGTCTTTTTCCATATAGTGACTGATAATCCAAGTTTAAACAGTTTGGAAAATCTTCATTTTTCTATCTTATCAACAAAAATTCAAAATTTGTTCAATCATGATTAGGTTGTATGACTGAACAAGACTTCTTTTTAAAAAGTAGTGGCATTTGGACTTGCACACTTTCAGAAACATTTATTTTTTGGTATGGGGCTTACCTTTTCTTTTTATCTGCCCTCTTTTCCTCTTCTCTTTCTTTCTTTTGGTATCATTTTTTCTGAGTTTTTTTTCAGCAATGTTATATACAATGAAGAAAAATTTAAACTGAGATTCTTAGCTGAAATAATGCTTGAGCATTCTGCCATTGATACGACCTCCAAACAATTATGTTCCATCCATTTCTTGGAGGAAAAATGCACTGTTACTTCTTGCTGAATGGATGATGTATGGGCCTTTCCATAAGTTGTCGAATTTTCCATACTGCCTTTGTCCTCTCTTCTTGAATCCCACTTCAGCACTTTGTCTCCAATGTTGAAATCATTTGCCTTGGTCCTTTTGTCAAAGAGCTTCTTGATGTTTTCCTGCACTAACTGTGTCCTATTGTATACTCCTTCTCTGTTTTGCTGCAACTGAATGGTTTGGCTCATTCTCCTTTGTATTTCATTTTCTTCAGATTGCACCTCTTGAATGAGCTTCATTACTGGCACTCCCAAGGATGTTGGGAAGGATGCATCTGTTCCATAGATTAGTTGATAGAGAGACATATCAATTGAATTCTTACTTGTTAGCCTGTCTGCCCATAGTGCATGTACTAGTTTTTTGTGCCATGATTTCTTGTTTTCCTCCAACAACTTTTTAATGATGTTCACCAAAATTTTGTTTAAGGATTCAACCAACCCATTACCTTGAGGGTAATAAGCTGTAATTTGCCCCAAAGTAAAGTTATATCTGTGGAAAAAATCCACCATTTTCTTGGATTTAAAAGTAGCATCATTGTCAGTAATGATTTTTCTAGGACATCCAAATCTAAACAGAATATTGTTTTCAAGGAATGAAATAATCACTGAGTCTGTGGCAGTTCTGGAAGGGATGGCATCTATTCATTTAGTGAAGTAGTCAGTTGCAGTAAGGATCCATTTATGTTGGGCAGAGGAGGCAGGATGAATTTATCCAATGAAATCTAGTCCCCACTGTTGAAAAGGAGCTTCAATAGAAATTGGATGTAATGGCAAAGGCGACAACTTTCTTTTACCCTCAAAGATTTGGCACTTATGACAGGAAATTACCATTTTGTGGATGTCTTGGAAGAGGGTAGGCCAATAGAAACCAACCCTAAGGATTTTATTGACAGTGGTTTTCCAATAGAGGTGGCCTCCACATTCTCCTTCATGAAATTCATGCTTAATCCTATCATCATCTTCTTTAGGCAAACATTTAAGCAATACACCACCAACATTCTTTCAATATAAAAATTTGTCCAGAATGCATAAATTAACAACCTTTAGTTTCAAGAACCTGGCCTTTGTTTTGGACAAACCAGGAGGAACATTAAGATTAAAAAGCACATATAATATATCATCATACCAAGGGGAGTTCAGAAATGCTTCCTCAATAGGTGGAGTCGCCAAATCCTCTTTTTCATCCAATGAGTGAATCATATTTATATCCAGTGCTTGAAAATTTGTTTCAGGCATGAGTTTAGCCAGTCCTTGTCCTTTGATTAGCTTAGTGGGCTTGATTTCCAAATCATATTCTAAGATTACAACAATCCACTTACCTCTTTTTCCATCAGGATCTTGTGTAAGTATGTCTTTAACCACTATGTGAGGCACAAATACAATGATGTGTGAATGAAAAATGTAGACTCTGAAATCTTTTAGTGCTTTGATTAAGGCAAAAGCCTGTTTTTCCACGATATTATATCTCAGAGGTGCATCTCTTAATGCTTGGCTGAAGAAAGCTATGGGCTGCTCTTGTCCCATTATGTTCTTTTGTAGTAAGACAACAACAACTGTGTGTTCTGATGCAAAGGATAAAATGAAGAAATCTTTGGTGAAGTCAGGGCTGATTAGAACTGGTGTTTGTGTAAGTGATTTCTTCAACAAGTCAAAATATTGCTTTGCTTCTATGGTCCATTTGACTCCTGATTCTCTTTTTAGCATGTTGGTGATGTTTCTTAGGAGTTTTGCAAGGTTTGGTATGAACCTTCTTAAGAAATTTATCTTCCCAATGAAATATTGCAGCTCTTTGATGTTTCTTGGGTGACTAATTTGCAATATTCCCTCAATCCTTTTTGGGTCAATCTTGATCCCTTCCTCAAATATGATGTGGCCTAAAAGCTTCCCTTCTTGAAGTCCAAACAATGTCTTTTTGGGATTTAGAGACAGGCTGTACTTTTTTCACTTTTCAAAGACCTTTCTTAGGTGAGCTAGGTGTTCTTCATTAGTTTTTTAGTAGACAATGATTTCATCAAGGTATATCACAATGAAGTAACCTATTTATTTAGAGAAATAAATGTCCATGGCTCTTTGAAAAGTGGCCCCAATGTTCATTAACCTAAAAGACATTTTAACGTACATGAAAATGCCCCAAGGTGTAGTGAAAGTTGTCTTGTGTTGATCATCCGGGTGTACCATCACCTGATTGTACCCAGAGAAGCCATCAAGCAAGGATATTCTTTTGGAGCCTACTACCCTTTGCAGTATATGATCCATTTTTGGTAAGGGGTAGTTATCTTTTAGGGAGGCTTTGTTTAATTTTTTGAAGTCTATGCATAGCCTAATTTCTCCTGTTTTCCTCCTCACTAATAAAATATTTGAAACACATTTTGAGTATCTGAGAGGGACTATTATTCCAGCATCATACATTTTCCTTATTTCTTTCTCAACCAATGGTAGTTAGACAGGTTTTATTCTGCGCAATTTCTGTTTAAAGGGCTTTTGGTTTTGTTTCAGAGGGATCTTGTGCTGAATGACATCTGTATCATAGGACTTCAAGTCTTCATAGCTCCAAGAAAAAACATCACTGAATTCTTTGAATAGCTCAATATATTTTTGTTTTATGGGTGTTAGCAGTGTCTTTGACAATTTTATCATTTTAGGTTCTTTCTCACTGCCTATATTTCATTTTTCTACATTTGCTTCAGTGGATTCCATCTTTGGCTTCCTAGCAACATCATTAAAATCAAAAAGTTATTCAAGAGGGACAAGTCCTCTTGGTAAGGCATTGTCTATGAACCGCAACACTTCAAAGTCTTCTTTTTTCAAATCTGCACACAGCTCTGTCTCATGGGGGTGTTCTTCTTCTAACAGATTTATATCAGCATTATCAGGGGGCTCTGTTTTGTATGTTTGTTCCTCAATAGAGCAGTCCTCCTTATGATTTGAGTCTGAATTTTGCGTTTCAAACTCATTTCTGGACTGCAGGAAATCTTCAATCTGTTTGTCCCTTTCAAAAACTTGCCAATATTTTATATTATCAAGGATTGCTGGTTTGTATTTGACTTGTACTGTGTATTGTTTGTTGTGATGAGGTTTTTGACAAGTACTGGCTGCAAATGCTAGTCCATTGGAAAGGATGTCTTGGTTTCTTGGGATGAAGGCAAGATCATATTCTTTGAATGTTTTTAGGAGGTCGAGGGAATAATTCCCATATGCTCTTAATCTAGGATGTTTAGTTGCATATTATCCCTTAATCTTCCTAATGACTAGCTCAGAATCCCCATGGACAAAGATCCTTTTGGCTCCTAATTTTCTGAGTAATTGTAGCCCTAGAAGGAGTGCCTCATATTCTGCTATATTATTAGTACATTGAAAATTCAGTTTCTATGAATGACCCTCTGCCTGGTTATTCTCGGTGTTGTGTACCCAGACACCTGCTCCATCCAGTTTTACCACAAGAACCATCAAATCTCATGCTCCATAGAGGTTCAGTCTCATATTTGTCATTATGTTCAGCATTATGTTGTTCATTTTCTATTTGGTTTGACTGTTCTTCTTCTTCCTCTTCTTTTTCCGAAAATTTTTCATTTATTGCCACTTGTTCATTAACGTTTTCATTATTGTAGAGGATAAATGAATCAAGGTCTGTCTGGACAGAATAGAGAGGGGAGTTGTTAGGATTTTCTTAACTGCTGACCATGTATTTCATATGAGTTTCCCTATATAGTCTTCTTGGTTGACTAAAAATTGGTATGGTAGCATAGGTCATGTCCATTTGGAGGGTGCCTTGAAGTTTAGCTACCCATGAGCGTGAAAGGAGCATGCCATATTTAGGGGGAATGTCAGCCACTACAACATCCATTACTAGGCTCTTGGTTGGTATTTGTGCTAGATTAACACAATGATATTTGATTAGGCCTAGACATTTAACTCTACTGGATTCAAAAGAGTACAAGTCTTTGTATGGTCTAGTTATCTCAAGGCCTAGTCTTTCCATAACTACCTTTGGCATGAGGTTATGTGAAGCTCCTGAATCTAACATGGCATTATGGAGGATCTTATCATGGATATTCAAACTGACATAAAATGGAGGGACACCTCCCTCTTGAAATTTACCTTCTACTTCTGGTCCAAACAAAAGTTCAGGTTTGTCATCATTTAAATTTACAGAATCAACATTTTCTCCTATGTTTAAAGCTTTCAAAACTTGGGATCTATATACATCTTGGCCAACTAATTTAGTAAGAGGTAGGGAGATTTGTATCTTGGAAATTTCATTCTCAATACTGAAGGATGTCTGTGTTTTTGGCAGTTTTAAATCAGTTTTATCAGACACTTCTTTTACAGCAATTTCAGCTTGTTGATTTTTATTTGGAGTCTCAGTTTTAGGGCTACTAGTTGATGTACTAGTGTTGCTTTGGTTGCCATTATGTTACATGTTTTTGTTTTTATTTTTATCAGAACTTTTAACCATTGTTTTTGAAGTTTCTGCTATGTTTTTAGGATCATTTTCAGGGGTCTTCCTAGCAGAAATTTCGGGGTTCTTTCCTTTGGGAGTGTCTTGGGTTTTCTTGCTCCTGAGGTCATACTGCCTATGTACTTCCATGATAGATTTTTTGAAGCCTTGTTTATGTAGAAATTATATTCACTAAGCATGCATATGTCCTAGATGCACTTGATCTCACACTATTTAACTTTATGCAAGATACTGAATCTATTCCACTTATTAATCTTTTGCGGAAAATTTCATTGCACACACATGTAAAGCATAAATAAAAATAATCGCACATAACACAGTTGTTTTTAACCGAGAAAGCCTGAAGCTGAAAACCCCAACTATATATTATGTATCATGGAATCATATGACAATCCTCATACAAAGCTTATCAAGCTCTCAGTACAGTACAATTGTCATACACTAATCAGGAACAATCTTGCAAATCCATGCACCGATCTTTGCCTCCTGCTAGCTTGCCTCCACTGCGCAATCCCTGCTAAATAATAGCTTTGAATGAATTTGAATTATCCTTGCCTTGACTGCGCAATCCTCATTGGCAACTCCAATGTGTGTTTGATGCAATCAATGCATCACTATAGTCACAACAGATAGTCTGTCTTGCCCTTTCACCTATCTCTCCACTGGGTCTCCACTGAAACTGTCATGCACTGTAGTTAATTACTGTATTTTTTAGTTGATTAATGAGTTATTATTTGTGAATTAATTAACTAATTATTCACTCCACTCTCACTAGTGTATCAATCAGTTAGACTAGATACAACTAGCTCAATTGATTCTAACTGAGTTAAACTGAATACAACTCCATAACTACTTCTTCCAACTATGTCATAACTTTGCCACTTGAGTTCTAACTGAGTCCTCCATGCAGCTCCAGTAAACCCTTGGGAATTGCGTAATTCCCTCAGTCCACTGATGTGCCACATCTGTGCACTGAAACAAAGTGCTCCAAGAGAATAAGTTGATGTTTAGAGTCTGATTATTATTAAGAGCTAATAATAATCAATATGCATCTATTTTTAGATCAGCGATCTATAAATAGACTTCCCGCAATATTCTAAAAATAGAATTTCATCTATTTTTCCAACTTGATCAACCATCCACAAATAGCATCCTGCAACTTCTGAAATATGATCATCATGTCTAAAAATATACTTGCGCTAAAAATAGCCCGTGGGCCCACTTAGTGAAGGCAACTCTTTTCACTAAGCTCATCATCTTTTTGAATCTCAACACTCCCTCTCAACAAGATAGGGATTATCCTTCACCCCGATCCTGCCTCTATGGTATTCGAATTATCTCCTGGTGAGCGCCTTCGTCAAAATATCTGCATCTTGATCCTCTGTAGGAATGTACTGAAGCAACATGATCTTCCGCTGCACACAATCTCTGATATGATGATACCGGATATCAATATGTTTAGATCTATCATGAAACACAGGATTAACCGAGAGTTTAATGCAACTCTGATTATCACAATGAATCACCGTGGGATCTAAATGTGAACCGAACAAACCAAATCCGTGTAATCTTCCTCATCCGTGTTAGCCCCGTCACGTGCCTTGACTTGCTGCCATGTATTCGCTTCCGCTGAACTTCCGAGTGCCGCTGCATCTTTGTTTCTCGCTCGTACTGAAACCGCCGTATCCGATACCGAAAATCCCTCCCCGATGCTCTCTCTATCCGTTGGGCTTCCTACCCAACCGCATCCGTGAAGCCATGCAACTTCACCTCTCATTCGTCCGTTCGTACCATATTAAACCTGTCTCAAATGTGCCCCTGAGATACCTCAAGACATGCTTTCCTGCCTTCCAAAAGAGTTTGGTAGGCTTAACCATAGCTTGTGAAAGCTGGTTAACAGCATAGAATATGTCTAGTCTTGTATTGACTAAATACATGAGCGAACCCACCAACTATCGATAAACAGTGGCATCCACTACCTCTGCCAATGTAGCATCCTCTTTCTTCCAATTTCATGGAAGAGGAGTATCGATAGGCTTGTAGCCTTGCAGGTGAAAATTCTCTAGTATCTCCCAGGCATACTTGCCTTGAGACACAAATAGTTCACCTTCCCATTGCCATATTTCCAATCCAAGGAAACAATGAAGGAGGCCCAAATCCTTCATCTCAAACTCCTTTGCAAGATCTGCCTTGCATGAGTGTATCAACTGCTCATCACTTGTTAGTATTAAATCATCAACATAAAGTAAAATGATTAAAAGCTTACCCTCCACCACAATCTGGTACAATTTTGCATCCGCCTCACTCTTGGTGAAGCCAAGTCCAGTGAAATAGCTGTCGATCCAAGTGTACCAAGCACGGGGTACTTGTTTCAGCCCATACAACGCTCTTTTGAGCTTGCACACATGCGACTCGCTGTTGAAGATCTCAAATCCTTCAGGCTGCTCAATGTACACCTCTTCCTCAATGATCCCATTAAGGAACACAGTCTTCACATCCATATGATGAATGTGCCAACCCATCTGCGCTTAGAGAGCAAGGATGGTCCGTATGGAAGAATACCACGCGACAGGTGCAAAGGTTTCTTCATAGTCAATCCCCTCAATATGTGAGAAGCCCCGGGCAACAAATCTTGCCTTATAATTCTCGACACTCCCATCAGCAGCTTGCTTTACCTTGTAGATCCATCTTGATCCTACAACTGATTTTCCTGCCGGCCTTGGAACAATCTCCCAAACACTGTTTCTGACAATGGAGTCATACTCCTCCACCATGGCATCTACCCATGTGGGCTCCTGCACTGCTTCTTCGAAAGAAGATGGTTCTGTCACGATACACTTGCTCATAAGAGCCATGTATCCAGTAAATCGGTCAGGTGACTGTCTCTTTCTGCGCTGTGACGTAGAGACTCCTACATTCTGTGTCACATCAAGCTTCAGTCTCTCAGCTTCTGTGGTACGCTTTCTGCCTTGTATGATGTTTGGTTCTGCATGAGTGGACTCCTCCACTCCATGAATATCCTCTTGTGGCTGATCCACATCTAGAGGCTCATCTTTGGGAACAAGAAGTTCCTCCTCTGCATGTAAGTGTAGCTCCCTCTCAAGCGAAAACTTCATGGCTTTCACCTCATTGAATTTTATATCCCGTCGCACAACAGTCATCTGACTGTCTGGAAAATACACACGATAGTTATGGGGTGTTTCTGTGTACCCCACAAATATCCCAACTTCTACAGTTGGCTCCAGCTTCTTCCTAGCGTCCTTTGTCACATGAATGTAAACAAGTGAGCCAAAAATCTTCAAATTAGAAATATCATGCTTCTTACCAGTAAAAGCTTCTTCGGGTGTACTCATGCCAAGTACTCTATGAGGACAACGGTTTTGCACATAAACCATAGTGTTGCATGCTTCCGTCCACAAGTGCATCGGTAGGCCCTGGTCATGCAGCATCGCTCGTGCAGCACCCATGATCGTTCTGTTCTTCCTCTCGACGACCCCATTCTGCTGTGGGTTATGAGGCGCTATGAGTTCTCTTCGAATTCCTTCTTTGCTAGATAAGTCTTTGAATTCACCCGAGATGTATTCACCACCATTATTGCTCTGTAGAGCTTTCACTTGCTTCATCGACTCCTTCTCCACCAATGCCTTGAACTCACAGGACTTTGAGAACATTTCACTGTTCTTCTACATGAAGAAGATCCAACATCTACGAGAATAGTCATCAACAAATATAACATAATACCTGTGTTTCGCTGTTGAAGCAACCGAGAAAGGTCCACACACGTTTGTGTGAATTCTCTCCAGGATCACCGAAGCACAGTTCTCCTTCTCATGAAAGGTGGTCTTCACAAAATTACCCATAGTACATCCCTTGCACTGATCTGACTACGCAAGAGTACCCTCGGGAAGTCCAGTAGAAATTTGCTGCAAAATCCTCAAAGCGCCATGGTGAAGATGGCCCAATCTCTTGTGCCATAATTCCCCCTCATCCCAGCTCACCACTTCTTCTGCTTTGCCCACCATTGCAGTGCAGCCATCTACCTTCAGCTTGTAGAGATTATTAATTCGAACCCCTATCTTATTGGTTTGACCCATTGTTTTATGTCGAAGGAAGGCTTTTCCCTCACTGAAAACAACATCATAACCCTTGTCTTCCAGCATTGCGACTGAGACCAAGTTCTTCTTCAGACTTGGAACATGCATAACATTCTTCAACAAGAATGGATTACCAGACTTCCTCTCAAAGGTAATGTTCCCAATGCCAGTTGCACTGTACTGACCATCGTCGCCCATCTCTATATGCATCTGGAGGTCCTTCTCCTCCAAATCACTAAACAACTCCTTGTCTCCCGTTATATGGAAAGATGCACCACTATCAAGATACCACACCAATCCCATACAACTTGAAACCAAGCATGCGATCAAAGAGAAATCAAGTTCAAATTGCGAGGCTAAGGCCTCTCCAGCTGCAGATCTAGCAGCTTCTTTTTCTTCTTCTGTGGACAGTTAGTGGCGAAATGTCCATGTTTGTGACAGTGAAAACACTTCACTTTGGACAAATCCTGCTTCTTGCCTTTAGCATCGGATTTTGAAGGATGTTTCTTCCCCTTCCCTTTCCTTGCTTTGGTAGCCAAAGCGAAATTATCTTCATCTTCATTCTTCGATGAAGATCCATCCCTGGTACCCCGCCTTATCTCCTCCTGCACAAGATTCGACCAAAGTCGCTCCCATCCTGGTAGTTTCTCCCGTCCATTGACAGAGTCTTCGTAGCTATGCCAACTCTTCGGAAGCCCAAGGAGAGCCAAGCTCGCCAAGTCTTCATCACCAACAGTAAACCCCACTCTTCCCAATTCATCCTTGCAGTGGAAAAACTTCGTGAGGTATTTTGGAATATTGTCGCCTTTCTCCATTTTTATTTTTCTGAGCTTGTCTTTAAGCGCCAACTTCCTCTGGTCACTTCTGCTTTGGAACAAGTCTGTCAAAGCCTTCCACATTAAGAATGGAGTGGATTTCCCGTGAAGGTCGGACACAATATGGTCCTTCACACCTTCCAACAGAATTCTTCTCGTCTTTGCTGTCTTCTTTTGCCATGCGTCAAGTAATGTAGCATCGCTAGATCCCGGCTTAGGAACATCACTATCGATGAACTCCTTCAGTCCATTATCCTCCAGCACTACTTCCATCCTGTCCTTCCAGGCTATGTAATTTGAGCTCCCATCAAGGGCATACTCCAATCGCAACCCGTTGAAAGACATTTCAATGTATACTCAACTTCTGCACCAAGAATCTTCTGTAGCAAATTCGAATTGTCCACTAGCACAAACTCACTTTACAATTGCAATATTCAATTAACAATGCTTCGATACCATGTAGAAATTATATGCACTAAGCATGCATATGTCCTAGATCCACCTGATCTCACACTATTTAACTTTATGCAAGATACTGAATCTATTCCACTTGTTAATCTTTTGTGGGAAATTTAATTGCACACACATGTAAAGCATAAATAAAAACAATTGCACATAACACAGTTTTTAACTGGGAAAGCCTGAAGCTGAAAACCCCAAATATATATTATGTATCATGGAATCATATGAAAATCCTCATACAAAGCTTATCAAGCTCTCAGTACAATACAATCGTCATACACTAATCAGGAACAATCTTGCAAATCCATGCATCGATCTTTTCCCTCCTGCTAGCCTGCCTCCACTGCACAATCCTTGCTGAAGAATAGCTTTGAATGAATTCGAATTACCCTTGACTTGACTGTGAAATCCTAATTGGCAACTCCAATGTGTGTGTGATGCAATCAATGCATCACTATAGTCTGTGTCTAGTCTGTCACCCTTCATTCTATCTCTCAGCCAGATACTCCTTGGAAAGCGCCATATGTTGCATGGTTAGCTGCTTTTTGTATTGTTCAGTTGATTAATGAGTTATTATTTGTGAATTAATTAACTGATTAATTCACTCCACTCTCACTAGTGTATCAATCAGTTAGACTAGATACAACTAGCTCAACTGAGTCTAACTGAGTTAAACTGAATACAACTCCATAACTACTTCTTCCAACTGTGTCATAACTTTGCCACTTGAGTTCTAACTGAGTCTGGTCAAATGGCAGCTTTCAGGGTTCCTGCTGTATTTGTTCAGTTGATTAATGAGTTATTATTTGTGAATTAATTAACTAAGCATGCATATGTCCTGGCAACTCCAATGTGTGTGTGATGCAATCAATGCATCACTATAGTCACAACAGATAGTCTATCTTTCCCTTTCACTTATCTCTCCACTGGGTCTCCACTGAAACTGCCATGCACTATAGTTAACTGCTGTATTGTTCAGTTGATTAATGAGTTATTATTTGTGAATTAATTAACTAATTAATTCACTCCACTCTCACTAGTGTATCAATCAGTTAGACTAGATACAACTAGCTCAATTGAGTCTAACTAAGTTAAAATGAATACAACTTCATAACTACTCTTCAATAATGTCATACTTTCTGTGCCCCATAGTTCCTACTTCCCGAGTCCTCCATGCATGAACTCCAGTAAACCCTTGGGAATTGTGTAATTCCCTCAGTCCACTGATCTACCACATCTGCGCACTGAAACAAAGTGATCCAAGAGAATAAGTTGCTATTTAGTGTCTGATTATTATTAAGAGCTAATAATAATCGGCATGCATCTATTTTTAGATTGACGATCTATAAATAGACTTCGCCCAATGTTCTAAAAATAGAATTTCATCTATTTTTCCAACTTGATCAACCATCCACAAATAGCATCCTGCAACTTCTGAAATATGATCATCATGTCTAAAAATAGACATAGTCTAAAAATAGACTTGCGCCAAAAATAGCCTGTGGGCCCACTTAGTGAAGGCGAGTCTTTTCACTAAGCTCATCATATTGTTGAATCTCAACAGTTTATAGTCTTGGGATTTTAGGCTTTCTTCTTCAAATTGAGTTGGGGAAAACATGCCTTGTTCTTCCTCAGTGAGGAAAACAATATCCTCATTTTTTACTCCCATTAGATTTTTTGACTTTCTTCCGGTTCTTCAATCACTCCCTCATCCTCATCAGCATAGTTGTCTTGGAAAGGAGGTCAGATTTTATGGTCAGGTCCTCTCTTCCTTATTTGAGGGGGATTTCTCCTAAATTTTTGGTTTTGGTTTTGGTTTCTATTTTGAGGAGCTGTTTGGTTTTCTCTGGGGTAAGCTCTCTCAGTCATGTTTACTCTCTCCATCATCCTTTCCATGGTTCTGACCAGGTTATCAATCTTAGTATCAGATGATGATGGTACAACCTCTTCCCTATATGTGACTCTCTTTTCATTTTTCATTCTAGCCCTCTTGGCAATCAGGTTTGCCTCTACTGTTACTGCACCCCTCTGCATGTCTTCTAATGTAAGATGATCCCTTTCTCTGAGTTGATAAGCCAATTCTGGGTCAAAGCCATCTGGAAATTTCTTGAGAGCTAGACCTTGTGGAGGTTTTATGTGAGGAGGGAGGGCATTATACACACTATTGAACCTAGTGCAGTAATATTGGACACCCTCTCCAACGTTTCTTTTGATGTTCTCATACTCTGATAAGATTTGGAGAGGATTTTTCTTGACTTCCCATTTGTTTAAGAATAGTTGTTGAAAAGTAGGGAGGTCATGTATACTATTAGGAGTTATGCCTTTAAACCATTTTCTTTGTTCTCCCCCTAAGATTTGAGCAACAAATCTTAGTTTAATAGTCTCATCATCTATTTCTTGTCTATCAAAATAGCCATTCATTCTATCCACATGTTGTTGAGCAGTTGTTGAGATACTTGCATCGTATAAAGGAATCTTGGACTGATAGTCCTGTGGTAGAACAACTAAGGGCAATGGTAGAACTAATGGTGCATACCATGTTGCCATGCCTAGTATTTGGGGAAACAAAGGAGGGTTAATAAGTGGAGGGTTTACAAAAGGAGGTGGGTGAACAGTGGGTATGGAGGTTGAAGTTAGTACAACATGATTATGTTGTAAGGTGGATGGGTCTAAAACTGTTGAAGATTGCAACAAGAAACAGTGAAATTGGCATCTGGAAACATCATCCTTGATCCTAGTGAAAAAATAAGCAGCTACACTAGGTGGGGCCCACACGGGCTATTTGTAGGTGATATGTCTATTTTTAGAATTTGAATCAAAGTCTATTTTTAGCAGTAATCTATTTATAGATGGTTGAGAAAATTATATGGATGGATGGGCATCTAATTTTGGAATGCATGTGCAAAGTTGTTTCGTGGAATGCATGTCTAAAATTAGAATGCATGTCGATTTTTGTTAAGCACTTAACAAAAATTAGACAATAAATAATTATCTATTTTCAATGAGCACTTGGAACTAGTTAACTGAAGTGGAAAATCAACTAGCTAAGTGGATTTCAAGTTGAAGTGGTAGGTTGGTGGACCATGCAGTGGACTTCGTTGTAATTGAGTGATACAAAGTTGTAACAGAGTTGGATGTGTAGTTATGTGAGTTGTTATTTAGTTTAATTCAGTTAAGTGAGTTAAACTCAATTGTGCTAGTTGTAACTGGTTGTAACTAAAGATACACTAGTGAGAGATCAATGAATTAAATATTAAATTAATTCACATGGAATGATCTCACATGCAACTGAAGAAATACTACTGTTAACTACATGCATGTCAGATCCAGTGGAGACCCAATTGAGAGACAGGTGAAAGGGCCTGTTTGACTATAAGTTGTGACTATAGTGGTGCATTCAATGCATCCACACACACATTGGAGATGCTTATGAGGATTGCGCAGTCAAGACTGGCCATATCGAAATCATTCAGAGGTTCTTGACCATCAAGGATTGCGCAGTGGAGGCAGCTGGCTGTCAGGAGGCAGTAAATTGGTGCATGTGTGAACCAATTTTTGTATGACAGTGTGAGACGATTGTATATTGTATTGAGAGCTCTTGGAGCTAGAGCTTTGTATGAGATTGTTTCATGATCCATGATATACATAATATATGATAGTTGGGGATTTTAGCTTTAAGCTTTTTCGGTAAAAACACCTGTGTTCTGTGCAATTGATTTTTCTTCATGTGTTTGCAATTGGCGATTAAATTTCCGCAAAGAATTAAGTAGAAGGATTATGTCTTTAATAGTGGATATAATCTTTAGATCAGGAAAGTCTGATAATACATCATAGTATTGTTTAAATTTTCTACAAAAAATATCTAGGTTATCCAACTCTGAGATCTAGTCCTAGACAAGCTTTCTTCTAGGGTCAAGTCAGATAGGATATTCTGCAAGTCTTTAAGGTTTTCAGGTAGGGAACTTGCTTTGTGAATTGGTCTGCTAATAGTTGGGTTCTTATATCTAGGAGATTTCCTTAGGATGTGCTCAGGATTGTCAACTATTGCAGGAGGGTTTGGGTCAGGATGGGATCTAGTATAGATTCTTCTAGAAGCCAGAACTTGGACCCAAGGTTCAGAGAGGTTGAGAGTTTTATCACTATTTGAAAAACAAACCAATCTGTAAAAGAAATACTTAATCCACAAAGTATTCTTACTTGTTTCTATTTGAGGTTTGATGATATCAGGATGTTCTTAATAATTTCCCAGTGGAGTCCGTGGAAAACTATGGAGTCAGCAGGCCTACTGAAAACCATTGGAGTCACCAGGTGGATGATTTTACTTGTTTTGAGGCTGGTTGTTGTCCACCATCAGCAACCAGATACCATTCTTGGCTAACACTTGTGTCATTTAACTTTGAATGGGGTTTCTGAGTTCTTGAGAAAAAATTAATCTTTATAATAACTCAGTATATCCCCAGTACTATCGCCATTATGTTGGTTCTCCGTGATTTGTAAGATTTGCAAGAACAACTCTGCAGGGAACCATATCAAACCACTTTGGAGTCCAAGGACCTAGCCTTCCTAGACTCAAAGAGGGCTCTCTCTATTTTTATGTTTGTAAATGATTTATCTTTATGCTTATTTTTCTGATTTTAGGCTAGTTATGAAGTTCTAGGACTTGTTTGTTTTGTTTGATTGATTGTTTGATTAATTGATTGAGTGTTTAAGTTAAATAGATAGACTGTGAGAAGCATTAATCTTTTGGGCTATAGAGTCATAAAAGCTTTTAATTGTACATTAACTCTACAAGGGTTTTCATAGGGCAAGCTAACAATATCAAGTGGATCTTTTAGATTAAATGAAATATGAAATGACAGTAAGTTGTGAAATCAGTAAAACTAAAGGGCAATTAAGAATCCTTTAACTATACTTCAACAATAAAAGCCTTTAAGATATCTGTTTAAGAGGAACTAAAGAGCAGGGCAAACCATATATTCCTTTAGCTAAACTATACTAAGTAAACCTTAAGACAACAATCCAACAATCCTAGAGAGCAGGACACCCCTGAATTCTCTAGCTATTACTTTCAGACATATAAAACATTCAGGATAACAGTCAGTGAAATTAAAGAGCAGGACACCTCTGAATTATTTAATCAAACTTTAAAGAAGGCCTTTAAAGCAACAATTTAAGAAAAACCAAAGAGCAGGGCAAACCATAAATTCCTTTGGCTAGACTCTACTAAGTAAACTTCAAGGCAACAAGCTAGGTGGAACTAAAGAGCAGGACACCCCTGAATTCTCTAATCAGACCTTGCAGAAGAAAACATTAATATGAAAGAAGCAAGCATAATTAAGGTGCCAAGACAACATATCTTAATCTAAAATTTCTGTTCTTTTAACAGAGAAATAATGGACAGTATGGAAAACAAAAGAGAAACATTGACAAAGAAGGATAACATCACCATTAACATAGCTAAAGAATCTTGTGAAAGTGCTCATATTACTGATGTCCAAAACAATTACAATACTCCGGTGCAACAATCTTTGCAGCTCAGAGTCTGATCAAATCCAACTTAGTAGTCAATCAACTAACCCATCAACCAACCAATGATATCAATGAACAATGCATGCAATATTTATCTGCAGATGAGGAGGTGATCCTATTATAGGGTTTCAGGTTGTATTTATTACAGAGTAAAGGATTCTTGACAATTGAGACCATGCAAGGCCCAATGCAAGAATATTTGTGACTGACTCATTGTAATAATAACTTCTAACTTAACTGCTGAGCTAACTTTAGGGTATTTTTGACTTTTAGGATCTAATATTAACTTTTACAATAACTGTTGAGCTATTTAAAATATCTCTGACTGCTTTATTAACTGTAGGTAGCTTGTCTTTAAGTGAAACTAGGCTGTAGGTGGCCAATCTAATTGCGAAGAAGTAAATGTTGAGTGTCTTTGTTATTTGGCCCTATCTCCTTCGTTGATTTGCTTCCTGATTTGTAATTAAATTCCGATTGGTCTTTTAAAATTGAATTTGTCTTTATCTGTATCTTCTTATCTATTTTTCTTTCATTGCTTCTGTTTTCACTTGAATCTCTTCGTCAAAATTTCTTATCTGCTTTTGTCTTCACTCCGTCTCTTCACCTTTTCTTTCATCTTTGACCCTTGTTTGATCTTTTATTCCTTTAACCTTTGACTGTTATGGTGAACTCCTTTTATTGTAACTGTCCCTTTAACTGTGTTTTTGCTTGTCTTTCATCTTCGCGCAACCACTGTAAACTCTTTCATTTCCTTTAGTCAGTCCTCCGAAGAATATTTACTGCCACTGTTTTAATCATACGCTCCTAATCCCTTAATGAACTAAGCTCTTGGATCGTCACCCAAAGAACTCAGTTTGAATGATGATTTTTTGGACTTCGGAATGTAATTTATGCATTTCTTCATCGGTCACCTACACAATTTAAAGACAATTTGTTAATTTAAAGACCTGCGTTGTGGACAGGATCTAGTCAAATGGCAGCTTTCAGGGTTCCTGCGTTTGTTTGGGGGATTTTTGGGTCTTCTGTGTGTGGTTATGACCTTTCGAGTCTTTTGGACGCGTTATAGGTGTTTAACACAGAGGGTCGAGGCTTATCGCAAAGGAACAGGGCTTTGAAACATTCGAAAGGGGTAAATGGTTTTACCGTGGGCGGGAAAGGCGGTAAGCAGTTTTCGCATGGGGAAAAGGTGGTTAATGGTATTGGGCGGAGGGTGTGGGATGCCAGAGATGGAGTGTCGTATGGCAGGAGGGACGAGGGCACATACCACCCATTTCGTAAGGTCGAAGGGTTTTTAACCTTCTCGCTTTTGGGGGTGCGATATGGTGTGTGGGCCGTTGGATTGGGGGGGAATTGATCCAACGGTGGTCAGGGTTAATGGAACGAAGGGTTAAAGTGTGCGATGGGGCGGGGGGTTTTTATGAAATGAAAGGTTCATTTAAACATAGTGCGGGGTGTTTAAATAACGCGGGTCCCGGGGTAAGGAGTTTAAGCGGAGGGGATTAATAAACGGTAGGCCAAGTTTATGTGAGAACGGGGGGTTAAGGTAGTGCAGAGGGTTTAAACATATAAGGGTTGGGTTTTGTAAAACAACGTTCATTTAAGGAGTGGGACCTGAATTAAATAAATTTTTAGTTTAAAACAATGTAAAAATGGGTTTTTACATTATTTTAATGGAAGAAGGGGTAATGGATGAAGGGGAGGGTTTTTGTGGGGTTTTAGGTAGGGGAAAAGAAAAAAATGAGGGATCAAGGTCAAACATGGGATTTCAGAGTGAGAAGGTGATCTGAATAGGTGAAATTGAGAGATATCGAAAGAGGTTAAATGGAAAATAATGAAGGCAATGAGATTTTTGAAAATAAAATGATAGTCAGGGAATGTTTATTTTCAGCAAATTGTAGAAAATCCATAGTCATCTAGTGATACTGTGAATACAGGAGACTAACAGTGGCTCCAACTGGGGAGGGAAACTCCTTTTAAGGAGGTGTCAAGGATCTCATATCTCAGATCTCTGGATTTTGTAGATCAGTGCCTTATGCATTTGGCTGATTTTCCATTTTGTAATGTTGATCTGCTGAACTTTTGTGAATTTGGCCTTTAGAAATTGACAACCATGCTTCCTGCAAATCAAATTTTCCTAACCATCACCTAATCTAACATTTTTTCTTCACTTGGGTGCATTTAGTCTCACAAACCCTTGACATCATTTTTTTCTTTTGAAAAGCAAGTTATCTAAATCTAACCTTATAACTTCCAAAGGCTCAGATTAAATTGATGAGCTCTTTTATTCTCTGCCTAATCTATTTATCTGCCAAGATTAAACAGTTTGACAAATTTTTATTCACTAACTATCAACATGAAATTTAAAGCATGACTGAATCAAGATTAAGCAGTTTGATTGTCATGGATTGTGCCATTTTGGACAAGTTGCACACAATATTTATTTTGCAAAAAGTAAAACTAACTAAGGGCTTTGGTTTTGAATCGTTCATTTATCACTCATCCCTTACTTTTCTTTTGGTTCAGATTTAGACTTTGGAACCAATGTATTTTTCCATATAGTGACTGATAAGGCAAGTTTAAACAGTTTGGAAAATCTTCATTTTCTATCTTATCAGCAAAAAAACAAAATTTGTTTAATCATGATTAGGCTGTATGACTAAACAAGACTTCTTTTTCAAAAGTAGTGGCATTTGGACTTGCACACTTTCAGAAAAATTTATTTTTTAGTATGGGGCTTACCTTTTCTTTTTATTTGCCCTCTTTTACTCTTCTTTTTCTTTCTTTTGGTATCAATTCTTCTGAGTTTTGTTTCAACAATGTTATATACAATAAATAAAACTTTAAACTGAGATTCTTAGCTAAAATAATGCTTGAGCATCCTACCATTGACACGACCTCCAAATAATTCTGTTCCATCCATTTCTTGTAGGAAAAATGCATTGTTACCTCTTGTTGAATGGATGATGTAGGGGCCTTTCCATAAGTTGTCAAATTTTCCATGCTTTCCTTTGTCCTCTCTTCTTGAATCCCACTTTAGCACTTTGTATCCAATGTTGAAATCTTTTGCCTTGGTCCTTTTGTCAAAGAGCTTCTTGATGTTTTCCTGCACTAACTGTGTCCTATTGTATACTCCTTCTCTGTTTTGCTGCAACTGAATGGTTTGGCTCATTCTCCTTTGTATGTCATTTTCTTCAGATTGCACCTCTTGAATGAGCTTCATTACTGGCACTCCCAAGGATGTTGGGAAGGCTGCATCTGTTCCATAGACTAGCTGATAGGGAGACGTATCAATTGACTTCTTACTTGTTAGCCTATCTACCCATAGTGCATGTACTAGTTTGTTGTGCCATGATTTCTTGTTTTCCTCTAGCAACTTTTTAATGATGTTCACCAAACTTTTGTTTGAGGATTCAACGAACCCATTACCTCGAGGGTAATAAGTTGTAGAATGCCCCAAAGTAATGTTATATCTATGGCAAAAATCCACCATTTTCTTGGATTTAAAAGCAACAACATCGTCAGTAATGATTTTTCTGGGACAACCAAATCTAGATGGAATATTGTTTTCAAGGAATGCAATAATCACTGAGTCAGTTGCAGTTCTGGAAGTGATGGCCTCTATCCATTTAGTGAAGTAGTCAGTTGCAGCAAGGATCCATTTATGTTGGGCAGAGGAGGCAAGATAGATTTCTCCAATGAAATCTAGGCCCCACTGTTGAAAAGGAGCTTCAATAGAAATTGGATGTAATGGCAAAGGCAACAAATTTTTTTTACCCTAAAAGATTTGGCACTTATGACAGGCAATTACCATTTTGTGGATGTCTTGGAAGATAGTAGGCTAATAAAAACCAACTCTAAGGATTTTATTGACAGTGGCTTTCGAATAGAGGTGGCCTCCACATTCTCTTTCAGGAAATTCATGCTTAATCCTATCATCATCTTTATTAGGCAAACATTTAAGCAATACACCACCAACATTTTTCCAATATAAAACTTTGTCTAGAATGCAGAAATTAACAGCCTTTAGTTTCAAGAACCGAATCTTTGTTTTGGACAAACCAGGAGGAACATTAAGATTAAAAGGCACATATAATATATCAACATACCAAATGAATTCATAAATGCTTCCTGAATAGGTGGAGTCGTCAGTTCCTCATGTTCATCCAATGAGTGAATCATATTTATGTCCAGTGCTTGAAAATTTATTTCAGGCATGAGTTTAGTCAGTCCTTTTCCTTTGATTAGCTTGGTGGGCTTGATTTCCATATCATATTCTAAGATGACAGCAATCCACTTACCTCTTTTTCCATCAGAATCATGTGTAAGTATGCCTTTAACCATTGTGTGAGGCACAAATGCAATGATGTGTGAATGAAAAATTTAGACTCTGAAATCTTTTAGTGCTTTGATTAAGGCAAAAGCCTATTTTTCCATGATATTATATCTCAGAGGTGCATCTCTTAATGCTTGGTTGAAGACAACTATGGGCTGCTCTTGTCCCATTATGTTCTTTTGTAGTAATACATCAGCAACAATGTGTTTTGATGCAAAGGAGAAAACGAAGAAATCTTTGGTGAAGTCAAGGCTGATTAGTATTGGTGTTTGTGTAAGTGCTTGCTTCACCAAGTCAAAATATTGCTTTGCTTCTATGGTCCATTTGACTCATGATTCTCTTTTTAGCATGTTGGTGATGTTTCTTAGGAGTTCTGCAAGGTTTGGTATGAACCTTCTTAAGAAATTTATCTTCCCAATGAAAGATTGCAGCTCTTTGATGTTTCTTGGGTGACTGATTTGCAATATTCCCCCAATCCTTTTTAGGTAAATCTTGATCCCTTCCTCAGATATGATGTGGCCTAAAAGCTTCCCTTCTTGAAGGCCAAACAATGTCTTCTTGGGTTTTAGAGACAGGTCATACTTTTTGCACTTTTCAAAGACCTTTCTTAGGTGAGCTAGGTGTTCTTCATCAGTTTTTGAGTAGACTGTGATGTCATCAAGGTATATCACAATGAAGTAACCTATTTCTTGAGAGAAATCAATGTCCATGGCTCTTTGAAAAGTGGCCCCAACTTTCATTAACCCAAAAGGCATTTTAACATACATGAAAGTGCCCCAAGGTGTAGTGAAAGCTGTCTTGTGTTGATCATCCGGGTGTACCAACACCTGATTGTACCCAGAGAAGCCATCAAGCAAAGTTATTATTTTGGAGCCTACTACCCTTTGCAGTATATGATCCATTTTTGGTAATGGGTAGTTGTCTTTTAGGGAGGCTTTGTTTAAATTTCTGAAGTCTATGCATAGCCTAATTTCTCTTGTTTTCTTCCTCACTGATATAAGATTTGAAACCCATTCTGAGCATCTGAGAGGGACTATTATTCCAACATCATAAATTTTCATTATTTCTTTCTCAACCAGTGGTAGTTGGATAGGGTTTATTCTGCGCAATTTCTGTTTAAAGGGCTTCTGGTTTTGTTTGAAAGGGATCTTGTGCTAAATGACATCTGTATCATAGGACTTCAAGTCTTCATAGATCCAAGCAAAAACATCATTGAATTCTTTTAATAGCTCAATATATTTATGTTTTATGGGTGCTGGCAGTGTCTTTGACAGTGTTATCATTTTGGGTTCTTTCTCACTACCTATATTGCATTCTTCTACATTTAATTCAATGGATTCCATATTTGGCTTCCTAGAAACAACATTGAAATCAAAAAGTTATTCAAGAGGGACAATTCCTCTTGGTAAGGAATTGTCTCTGAACTGCAGCACTTCAAAGTCTTCTTTTTTCAAATCTGCACACAACTCTGTCTCATGGGGGTGTTCTTCTTTTAACAGAATTATATCAACATTATCAGGGGGCTCTGTTTTGTATGTTTGTTCCTTATTAGAGCAGTCCTCCTTATGAGTTGAGTCTGAATTTGGTGTTTCAAACTCATT
Source organism: Pinus albicaulis (assembly GCA_034641835.2). Taxonomy (NCBI): domain Eukaryota; kingdom Viridiplantae; phylum Streptophyta; class Pinopsida; order Pinales; family Pinaceae; genus Pinus; species Pinus albicaulis. The sequence continues at coordinate 471,228,778 of CM076573.1, forward strand.
TCTGGACTGCAGGAAATCTTCAATCTGTTTGTCCCTTTCAAAAACCTGCCAATATTTTATATTATCAGGGACCGCTGGTTTGTATTTGACTTGTACTGTGTATTGTTTGTTGTGATGAGGTTTTTGACAAGTACTGGCTGCAAATGCTAGTACATTGGCAAGGATGTTTTGGTTTCTTGGGATTCCAGCCACATCCCCTTTCAGGTGCGCCTGGGATTCCAGCCACTATGTCCCATTGATGTAGCCATGCAATTTACGGCTACCCAGGCATATTTGACTCTTGTCCAGTCTGAAGCTGACAAGGCAAACAAATTCATGAGTGCATTCAGCACATGTGCCAACATGTTCATGACATATTGGATAAATCCAATGCCAAGTACAAGCAACAACATGATCAACATCGGGTGCCACACAAGTTTCAGGTGGGTGAAAAAGTTTGGTTGCATTTGTAGAAAGAACGCCTAACCGAAACGCATAAGAAACTCAGAACACTCTGTTATGAGCCTTACACCATCATTAAGGTGGTGGGAGACAATTATTTTGAGCTCATGATTCCCCCATTCCTTGGCCTACACCTAGTGTTTAGTGTGGATCGCATTCAGCCATACTTTCCACCATTACTCAACATATCTGACATTGTAGAACAACTCGCACCGACAAAGTTAAATCCAGACTACATGGAACATGTTGCAATTGATCGGATCATGGACACACAGATTAAGAGCACTCGCCAACAACGGATCCAACTATATCGAGTTGTCAAAGTAGGCCAACTCCTTCACCAGGGCAAGTGGTTCACCAAGGACCAGGTTCAAAAGATATTTCCCCACCTCATGGAGGCTCTGCATGCAATGGGGACCATTGAATCCTGAGGGGGGAGGATTGATCCGGGTGGATATTGGTTGCCACCTGCCTATTCCACCTTGACAATTTCATTGGTTTTCTTATTTACTATTTTTAGCAGTTTTTGGGTCCTAAACTTTCAGAGCAATTTTGACCCCCTAAACGACGTTTTTTGAGGTCTGTTGTAGTCTTGTAGGTAAAGGCAAGGAACTAAAACAAAACCTGTAGTCCTCATAGAGATCTTTCCAATGAGGTATCATACATGCCAAACAGAGATAATATGACCAAGTTATGACCATGGGAAGTTGGCTTCCCAACTAACCCCAATGGGGCCCATAAACTCTTGGGTTACATCTCCTCGGGTTAGGGTTTTCTCTTATTGTTCGAAAATAAAAAAGCCCTTGAGCCTCGATGTAACACAGTTCAGAGGCATGCAACCACCACATCTCTTCTCAGAGATAAGCTACCATTGCCAGAGCTACTTCCGTTCGATTCTATCTGTAATCATTTTCAATTTTTGATATTAATGAAATGAAAAATTATTTATGTTGCATATTTATATTTATGATTATATCTGTATTCTGTTTCATTCCTTATTGATCAGAAATAGATCTGAAATAATACTGAAGCTGAACTGAATATTTGCCAACACTGAATTGATTGTTAACTCGATCGCTTAGTGTGGAAGACTGAAGGAAAGAAATTGATTTTATGACTTAAACCAAAACTTAAGAAGCATATTAAACTTGAATTTTCAGCAAATAACAGATATAGAAGACAACGAACATTAATTACGGAGTTCGTCCTTGGTGGACTACGTCTCCGGGTCTGCTTTCAAGATGGGCGTCCATTTTATTAAGGATTTATCCAAGGAATTATTTACATAGAAATTCACCATACTGAACTTGCTTGCAGGCACCTCTGGTCTCTGTCAATAGAAATATCTCTCGGTTCCCAATTCCGCCTCTGGACGACCAGGATACACTGAAAACACAACTACCTCTCTTACAGAATCTGAATGCAAGCCTCCAAAAACACTCTCCTTCTAATCATGAGCAATGGTTAAGTTTATCTAATTACATGACAAGGTTCATCTCGAACTCCTTTGGTCCAAAATTGGCATATGGTTTTACATTAAATGGAGCGTGAGCTCTCGGTGCAATAAAATTCCAACATCTAGGGGATTAGGTTACATGGACCAAAAATAACATAGCGCATTTAAAATATACAAACCCAAAATAAACTATATGATAAACTTAACCCCGATGGTCTGCAAATGACAGAGAACAAATGACTATATGTAACAGATGTTTCGACGGTCTGATGACTGACTGCCACCTGGTGGTCAGGCTCCGGCGGTTTCGGGTTGACTGGCTGTCGACTGTCCATGTGACAGCACACCCAATGGTTTCGGTCTTCCAACTGTGCGGTGAGGTCTAGCAATCTGATTGTTCATACTGCTGTTAACCTCTGCTACGTTCACATGCTGCAACTTACCCCGACGGTCTTCTCCGCTGTTGTTAAAACCCCGCATAGTTAGACTATGCACAATATGGTTTATTTGCATAGTCTGAAAGGGTTATATGGGTTTATTTACATAGGTTTTGAAACATAACTCCAAAACCTTTTCACATAGGTTTTAACATTGCATTGGCGCTATATTATATGGTTTTAGTGTTAGGCTTTGAATTTAGGTTAGGACTATTACAAAACACCATAGGTTTAGGTCTATCACTAGGCTTTATGCTAGGTCTCCACCATAGGATTTACACCATAGGTTTAACTTAGGCTTAGGACTTATGATTTTTAACCACATAGTCATAACCATGAAGTAACTTGCACCTTGAACATTTAACCATGACTGAAGAAACTGAAGACTTCCTCTTTCATCTAGAACACTGGAGAAAATGAAGATGAACTGAAGATTGAACTAGACTTCTGAATTGATGAAGATCCTCGTGGATCAATCCTCTCCACTTGAAAGCTTTTGGACCAACAAAAGTTTGATTTAATCAGATATCAGGTGAGGGTACAACTCCCTCACTCTTCTTATCTCCATCCACCTCACCTTGCGCAGGTTCATGCTTTTGAGTCCCACTCGAAGATATTCAACATCTCCATGCCTTGAAGAGTAAACCTTCATGTCCAAGATGGTATCTTCCTTCAACTCTTTCATATACTCAGGTGCCAAATCATCAACGGTAGGAATCTGCATATCTTCCTCTAGATCAATGATCATCATAGGTTCATACAACTTCAGATTTTCTACATTTACAACTGAATAAATAAGCATGTAAGGAGGTAAATATAACCAGAATGCATTATTTCCAATCTTTTCCATAATATTGAAGGGACTATACCTGATGGGTTTCAATTTATTACCTTCACCTTTCAACCTGTCTTTACGGATATGTAGCCATACCTGATCACCGACCTGAAAATGATGATCCACTCGGTGCTTTTCATGGCACATTTTGTACTTGGCCTGACTCTTCTCTATCTGATCCTGCACTGCTTCATGTATCTATTGTATCCGTTGAATGAACTTAACTGTTTTGGTTGAATCGTCGTGTCCATCCACTTTATCTTCTTCACCAAACATTAAATCCATTGGTGACTTTGGTAGATACCCAAAACATGTTTCAAATGGCAATCGATTAGTCGGAGAATGTAAGGCTCGATTGTAAGCATGCTGCACATAAGGTAAAGATTCATCCCACAACTTCAGATGTTTGCTTTAGTAACCTCAGAGAATATGTATCACTATCCTGTTCACCACTTCTGTTTGTCCGTCGGTCTGTGGATGAAAATTTGTGCTCTTCTTCAACTTTGTGTCCATGAGTCCCTACAAAGTGGACCAAAACTCTCCTACAAAGCGAGTGTCTCGATCAAAAATAATGGAAGTAGGTAACCCAAATGAACCCATACCTATTGAAAGAACATCTGTGCAATCTGTTCAATGGTCACTTGCTTTTTGCATGGAACAAGAATGCACATCTTGCTAAAACGATCAACCACGACATACATGTAAGCATGCCCTCTCCTGGACATAGGAAGTCCTCCAACAAATTCCATGGATATGTTGTCTCATGGTCGCAAAGGAACTGGAAGTAGCAGATACAAACCAATCTTTCGATTGCTTGGCTTGCTTGTCGAACACATAACACATCATTTAATGTACTTAACAATTGTTTCATACATGCGAGGCCAGTACCAGTACCTTTGAATTTGCGCCATTGTCTTGATTACAACAAAATGTCTTGAAATGCGAGAAGAATGTGCTTCCTGAATAACATGCGCCCTTTCTGTCCGTGGTATGCACAACTTACCCAGATGATATAACAACCTGTCATGAACATAAAAATTGACTTCTTCCACCTCAGTACCATGAGTTAGTGATTCATAAATATCTTTGAAATCAACATCTGTACTATAATGTTCTAAATAACTTTCAAGTTTTAATGAACTATTATGCAACACTACTAAAGCATTCAAAGATGGTCTAGACAACATATCATCTACTTTGTTTGTTACACCTTTCTTGTACTTAATTACTAAGTGAAATTGTTGATGAAATCCCATCCATCTATAATGGCGATATTGTTGCAACTTAGTCTAAGACTAAAGGTACTGAAGCGGTTGATGATATGTGTGAATCATTGTTTCCTTACCCATTAAGTAGTGTTTCCATTTCTTTACACTTTCAACCAAAGCAAACAATTCTTTATCATATGTCGGATAATTTGCAACTGCTTTAGAAAAAGTTTCCGAATGAAAACATATAGGTTTCCCTTTTTGAAGTAAAACTACACCCATTTCATAACCACTAGCATTTGTTTCAATTTCGAATGGATGTTGAAGATCTGGTAAAGCTAAGATTGGTGCTGTGAGAATTTTCAACTTAAGTGTATCAAAAGATTTTTGTTGTTTCCCTCCCCACTGAAAGGAAACTTTAGAACCTGTTAAAGCATGTAACAATGATGCAATCAAAGAAAATTGAGAAATGAAATTTCTCCAATATTGAACTGCACCTAGAAAACTCCTAACTTCACTCACATTCTGTGGTCTTGGCCACTTAACAATCACATCGATTTTAGCTGGATCTATTTTCAAATGACTTCCTCCAACTATGTAGCCAAGATAAATCAATGAAGTTTTCCCAAACTCACATTTGGATAGTTTAAGGTACAATTTTTGCCTTTATAATACTTCGAAGATGTTGTCGAAAATTCTTGTCTACCCTAGAGACAGCCTAGAGTTGCTATAGACCAGTGCCTAGGACATCTTAGCATAGCAAGGAGCTCATAATATATCTTGGGTTGTCAATCCAAAAGCTCTCTTACTATCTCTTGTAAAACAAGGAAATTAGTTTAAATGGAACCAAACTCTCTCAGAAGCTGATACAAATATAAGAATAATGTAGGAACAGCATGCAAAACTCCAATACAAAAGCATCAGACAGTTAAGAGACAGCTTACTGCAAAGAGGGGCAGTTCAAATAGTATGCCACAGAAATCAAATATCAGAAAGTGGATGCAGTGAGGAAAACATGAAGGAGATACTAGTTAACATGAGGCTGATACCCAGATACACAACAGAACCACATATGGGCTTATCCAACTAAGAATCCATACATGACAATGGCGTTTTAAAAGCACCCTCCTCAAGTAACTAATATAGCGAAAAATATGAATGACATGAACATGGAACAACATATCATGACTAGGCCTATTTAAAGCGCTTGACTAATCCAAGTATGGGCACCAACTAGGATGAATCCTTACTTAAGATCAGTGAGCCACTCGCATTCTAGAACATGATACAAGAAGATAAATGCAATGAAATGAGATATTATATTAACACATGAGAAAAGATTACATACTATGGGATACCAAAGAGTAGAATCCTCGTTACAGTTATAACTCCTCCTCACTGAGACCCTACGGGCTCTAAGCCTTTACACAGAAACTTTACAAGATGTATACAAAGCCTTTCGGTGCACGGTTCTTGATAGAAATACGGAACCTTCTGATGTCTTTCTTCCAGGTTTTTATAGAAGAAAACGAGAAAACTACGGAAGGGAAACGAGGTAAGGTGATGCACATTTAATTTCCACAATTTGAACAAAATGGCGGAAACATTCGCGCACTATCTTCTTGAAAGTAAATATCTTTGTCTTGTATGTACTCTATTTCTTACTCTGTATGGAATAAATGATGAGGATGAAAATCTCCTCGTAAACAAGACATAAAAATTAAAATATACAAGCACTCTGTACTTGGCTGAAAGAGAAACTTGTTGTAATAAGGCCTGGAGGATATTGGTGTTTATGCATGGTACTCTCAATCCCTTGAGCCCCGAGCTGAAATTTAAATTCTCAATGCCGGACACCGAACTCCTCAATCTTCTGCTGATATTCTTTGTGGCATCATTAATGTTTTCATCTAACAGAACCGCCCCTTTTGAATTGCTTTGAGGGATTTGATAAATATCAATCTCGCTTCATTAAATGAAAGTCTTGTCTGTATACCTCTCCAGATCTTTGTTCCACAATTCTACGTCTACTGAATGGTCCTTTGGAGTGAATTCGACCTTTGTAATGGAGGATGCAGATTATTATCATCCTTTGTTATTGAAAACCCTGCAAAAATCTACGAACATATTAAAGGAGAACAGACTCAGGGGTGGTGGATGCGGCGATGACCATGGAGTGGTGATGTAGACGCGAACTTGGTCAAGTAACAGGTTGCAGTTGGGCCCCTGACCGTCCGTTTTCGAAGTAAGATCCACGGCTACAAATGTATTTAAAGGCGATGGGACGGTGGCGGAACAGTTGAGAGCGGTGAAAACAGTGAAGAGTGGCGGAAGAGAGAGTTATAATGTAAAGGCCCAAAGATCTTCATTTGAGCGAATTACGAAGAAAATCAGGGAAAAACAATGAAACGGAGCGGCAGGCGTGGGGACCACCGGGTTAAATAAACTTTATAATAAGGTTTTATAATATAATACGCAGCAAGAGGAGAATGTTATAGAAGGTGATGAGGTGGACGGGAATGACCGTACGAGGCGGGACCCACACGGCCATCGCAATATCGCAAAAAGGAGCGGGGGGGAAATGCATTGGGGGGGCACTGAAATTGCGATTGTGCGATCAGGCGGAAAACCTTTGTATAAATAATACAAATGTCATTTTAGACTTTACAAAGGAGAAATGGGGTTTTGCAATGAACGAGTGGAGGATTAGTAAGGTGGGACCCAAGGGGCGCATCGCAGATTCGCAAATGGAGAAAGCGCGATGGGGAGACGGTGGTGCAACAGGAAACTGCGCTTTGCGATGGAGGGATCACGCGACGCACAAAATTGCGACTAGCGGAAGTGCGACGAGAGAATATGCGATCGGGCGGAAAAATGCGATGGCGCGATTGGACGATCGCATCGCAAATATTTGCGACAAATCAAACGGTCATAACCAATGAAAATGCGATCTGCGATGGATGCGATTAGCACCTTAAGAGTAGGCACTCGGTTTTAGGCTAGGGGCGCATGTGGGGAAGTGGTTGGGGCTTGTAGCAAAGGGGCTGGGGCTTTATACATTTTCACATATGAATTTTCAGCGTTTTAAAATGCGATCTGCGGATAGAAAATGACCCGATGTTCTTTGATAAGCGCCTATTGTTATTACTTTCGGCTCTGGCTTTTGGTCTCGTGGAGGAAAGGAGCAGAGGCTTAGCAGAAGGGGCTGGGCTTTTCATTACTTCGGATATGAGCCCATGATGCTTTCTAATGTGTTTTAGGAGGCGGGAAAGGCAACAGTAGGCAAGAATGAATTTCTTAAGCTATGGTAGGGAATTTGAGAGGTTCCAGAGGGAGTTGAAGACCAAAATTTGAATGAGGGGCTGACATGCTACAACATCGGCTCCATCTGGGGACGGCACGTTCGTTCCTGGATGTGTCGAGAACTTGCATACCATCTAATCATGCTCTAGGTGGATTCTGCTCTTCAGCACCTCTAGTTTTCACTTCATAATTAATCAGCACATGCACATTATTAAAAGAATGATGAAACAAAAAGAAAACTAATGTACAATATAATACACCAGGCTTTCTTTGCCTCTTGGGTCCCATACTTTGCTTTGCTGGTATCCATTAGTTGCATTATTCTTCAACTGTACCCTTCTATGTTTCCATATTTTGTTCTGCAACTTGCCTCCAGCTATGCTTTCACATTCTGTTCTTGTTTTTCCATTGCCAAACTTTCTCTGCTTTCTTGCTGCTATCTGCTGTTTCTGAGACACCTTCATCATCAGTCTTCCGATGCATTCAATCTCTATGTCCAGCCTTTCTTTTTTCTGGAAGTTACTTTGCCCACTGCTGTCTTCGATTTTTGTTGTTTCTACTGTCTTGATCATTACTATCGATGTTGCCTCTTTTGCTAAAAATGTGGCTGCTTCAAAAACTTCCTGAATATCTCTCAGGATACCTCCTTCTACAACATTCTTTTGTTCATCACCTGCACATTTACCTTTAAAAGGTAAATTACCTTTTAATTCTTTAACTGCAGTAGCATAATCGTTCATTCTTCCTTGTGTACTAGTAAGCATATTTAAATTCTGCAAACTAGTATCTACTCTTGCTCCTTTCACAACTTCAGGCATTTTCACTTCAGTGCCTGCAATTTCGTTCTCTTCTCTAAATGTTTTCAGCAAACAATTCAACCATTTGTCTACAAGCATTTCATCAATATGCTGCATATTTGTTTCAACATACTCTTCTTCTTCTTCCTTCACAATCTTCAGTAATTTTCCTTTACCCGCTTGATTGCTTCTGGCAATCAAATCAAGTTCTTCAGATTTTGGACTCCTATCTTCTATCAGAATGGAATTCTGATTTCCCATCACTGTAGTAGCTCCAAAATTCTGTCCTCTAGTCCTCTCTTTGTTTATCAGATACATTAGTTTCTTCTTGTCATTATCAGTAATAACAAGTTCCTTCACATGAGACAGGGTTGCCTCACCTTCCTTCTTCTGCGATAGTTCATCTGTATCCAAGACAACTCCAAAGGGTGGATTGTCTTCTGCAATACCTGTCAACACAGCCGAATTGTCAGTTATGAAATCATGAGACCCAAAAGTCTTACTTGATGATTCAGTCACCAATTCTTTTCTCAGAAATCTTAAGTCTCTCCCAGGACCCAGGAAGTCTTCACTGTCTTCATTTCCTTGTATCTTTACATCCTGCAATTCCCAATTTAGAAATTGAGGTTCTCCTTCTTGTATTGAATCATATTTATTCAACATACTCTCCAGCAATCTGATTTCTTCATTCCATGGATTAAAGTCCTTCACCGAATTTCCTTCCTCCTTTCTTTGACTATCAAGTGGTGTCAAATTTCTTTCGTCAACATCAATCTCCATGTTGGAGAATTCACCTTCTATTGCTAGGAATCCCGTCATCTGTTCTTCATCATCAAAGACCTGCCAGGGCTTGATATTATCTAGGGTGAATGCTGCTTCTGGAGGAAGTATGAAAGAGGCGACTTGAGATTGATATGCTGGTTGTTTCAACAGTTCAGTCAAGGGGACTGGGATTTTGATCTTCTCAAGTTATTTTTGTAAATTGAAAGCAAAAGAGGATTTTTCTCCGTCACTATTTGAAAAGGAAAGATTCACATCTTCCAGTCCATAGGCAGCGCCTTCGGTGGAGTCATCTACTAGACCTTCCAGGTGCAATGGGTGTAGTACCTGATCATGCTGCTCCTTTGCTTCCCTTGGCAATATTTGTAATGGTGGTCTTCTATACTGAGGATTATAACCTCCGTTCGGAACATTCTGAAATTTTTTGGGGGCTGGATTCAGGGCTTCCCATTCAAGCTTAACTATCTTTTCGATCATTTTACTTATTTCTTCCATTCGGTCCGAATCTTTATCCTAGTTGGAAGTAGATACCTCCTATTCACCTCTTCTTCTGGCATCCTGCTCGACTTTTCCTTTTGATTTTCCGGTGGCTGCAAAATTTGCTTCTAATTCTAGAGCATCTGTCTGAGCATCATCCAAAGTGACAGGCATTCTTTCCCGCAGACAGAAACCAAATTCTGAGTCAAAGGCTGCTACAAAAAAAACTTTAGCAGCAGTTTGATGAGGCTTCATATCAGCAGGAAGGCTCAAATACAATTTATTAAATCTTTTAATAAATTCTTCCACCCCCTCATTTGGTTTCTTCTTCAGAGTATTGAATTCAATAAGACAAAGCCCATGATCTTTCTTTTCTCCCCATTTCCTGAGAAAAACTTCTTCCATTCGTTCCCAGATATTTATAGAGCAATCTGCCAATGTTTTAAACCATTTTCGTGCCTCGCCGTCCAGAGATTGAACAAATAGTCTTAAGACCACATCCAAATGTTCTACATTTAAGTTTTCTGCGAAAGAGCAGAAAGTCTCAATATGTTTCTGCGCATCAATCTCATTCTCGCCATTAAATCTGGGCAATATTTTCAAATAATCCTGAGGCATATCATTCAACACTTGGGGTAGGGCTAGGGGAGCATATTTATTTAACAAAAAGGCTGGAACATTAGCCATCAGAGGAGGCGGGGGTCGTGCAACAGTTTGGTGTACGAATGGAGGAAGCGAAGGAGGTGGAAGTGAGGTATGAGTAACAGTAGGAATATAATGCACAACAGCTTGAGGTGTGGATGTAAACAATTCGCGGTTAACAGGAGCTGCCTCTGCAACTTCTTTGAATTCTTCAGCCTCAGGGGTAGGATGAAAGTTCTCTTTGGTTCTAGCACTTCCCCTGGGTGGGCTATCTGAGTAATATTCAGGATTTTCCTCAGCGGAGTCGGGATTTTCTAATGGAATTTCTTGAGAAGAAGAGGATGGATAATCTTCTACGGGAACTCAGGGATTTCAGCACGGGCTGATTTCTTCTCTGGATCAGACACAGGTGTTTTCGGCTGAGACGTATCTGACCTCAAATGTGGCTTACGAGAAGCCAGGACTACCAATAGATTTATCAAATAAACAACAGTGGAGTCGCCAAGGTGAGAGATATGAAACTCTTCAACTCTCTGTGCTCACCTGATTAGAGAGTGAAAACAATTTGTCGAGGCCCAGGGAAAATGATTTTCTTGAATTCGTTCCCCGGCAACGGCGCCAGAAAGATGTTGTCGACAATTATTGTCTACCCTAGAGACAGCCTAGAGTTGCTATAGACCAGTGCCTAGGACATCTTAGCATAGCAAGGAGCTCATAATATATCTTGGGTTGTCAATCCAAAAGCTCTCTTACTATCTCTTGTAAAACAAGAAAATTAGTTTAAATGGAACCAAACTCTCTCAGAAGCTGATACAAAGATAAGAATAATGTAGGAACAGCATGCAAAACTCCAATACAAAAGCATCAGACAGTTAAGAGACAGCTTACTGCAAAGAGGGCCGGTTCAAATAGTATGCCACAGAAATCAAATATCAGAAAGTGGATGCAGTGAGGAAAACATGAAGGAGATACTAGTTAACATGAGGCTGATACCCAGATACACAACATAACCACATATGGGCTTATCCAACTAAGAATCCATACATGACAATGGCGTTTTAAAAGCACCCTCCTCAAGTAACTAATATAGCAGAAAATATGAATGACATGAACATGACATGAACATGGAACAATATATCATGACTAGGCATATTTAAAGTGCTTCACTAATCCAAGTATGGGCACCAACTAGGATGAATCCTTACTTAAGATCAATGAGCCACTCGCATTCTAGAACATGATACAAGAAGATAAATGCAATGAAATGAGATATTATATTAACACATAAGAAAATATTACATACTGTGGGATACCAAAGACCAGAATCCTCATTACAGTTATAACTCCTCCTCACTGAGACCCTACGGGCTCTGAGCCTTCATACAGAAACTTTACAAGATGTATACAAAAGCCTTTCACTGCACAGTTTGCTGATAGAAATCTGGAACCTTTACAATGTCTTTCTTCTGGGTTTTTATAGAAGAAACAGAAAACTCTGGAGAACAAGGTAGGTGATGCACATTAAATTTGCCTAATTTGAACAAAATGGCGGAAACATTCGCGCCTATACTGCTGAGTAAATATGTTGTACTGTATGTACTCTGCTGCTGCTCTATGGAATAAATGCTGAGGATGAAAATCTCCTCGTAAACAAGACATAAAAATTAAAATATACAAGCACTCTGTACTTGGCTGAAAGAGAAACTTGTTAAGGCCTGGAGGATATTGGTGTTTATGCATGGTACTCTCAATCCCTTGAGCCCCGAGCTGAAATTTAAATTCTCAATGCCGGACACCGAACTCCTCAATCTTCTGCTGATATTCGTTGTGGCATCATTAATGTTTTCATCTAACAGAACCTACCCCTTTTGAATTGCTTTGAGGGATTTGATAAATATCAATCTCGCTTCATTAAATGAAAGTCTTGTCTGTATACCTCTCCATATCTTTGTTCCACAATTCTACGTCTACTGAATGGTCCTTTGGAGTGAATTCGACCTTTGTAATGGAGGCTACAAATTATTATCATCCTTTGTTATTGAAAACCCTGCAAAAATCTACAAACATATTAAAGGAGAATAGACTCAGGGGTGGTGGATGTGGCGATGACCATGGAGTGGTGATGTAGACGCGAACTTGGCCAAGTAACAGGTTGCAGCTGGGCCCTGACCGTCCGTTTTCGAAGTAAGATCCACGGCTACAAATGTATTTAAAGGCGATGGGATGGTGGCGGAACAGTTGAGAGCGGTGAAAATAGTTAAGAGTGTCGGAAGAGAGAGTTATAATGTAAAGGCCCAAAGATCTTCATTTGAGCGAATTACGAAGAAAATCAGGGAAAAACAATGAAACGGAGCGGCGGGCGTGGGGACCACCGGGTTAAATAAACTTTATAATAAGGTTTTATAATATAATACGCATCAGGAGAAGAATGTTATAGAAGGTGATGAGGTGGATGGGAATGACTGTACGAGGCGGGACCCAGACGACCATCACAATATCGCAAAAAGGAGCGGGGGGAAAATGCATTGGGGGGCACTAAAATTGCGATTGCACCGTCAAGCGGAAAGCCTTTGTATAAATAATACAAATGTCATTTTAGAATTTACAAAGGAGAAATGGGGTTTTGCAATGAACGAGTGGAGTATTAGTAAGGTGGGACCCAAGGGGCGCATCGCAGATTTGCAAATGGAGAAAGCGCGATGGGGAGACGGTGGTGCAATAGGAAACTGCGCTCTGCGCTTTGCGATGGAGGGATCACGCGATGCACAAAATTGCGACTAGCAGAAGTGTGATGGGAGAATATGCGATCGGGCGGAAAAATGCGATGGCGCGATTGGACGATCGCATCGCAAATATTTGCGACGGATCAAACGGTCATAACCAATGAAAATGCGATCTGCGATGGATGCGATTAGCACCTTAAGAGTAGGCACTCGGTTTTAGGCTAGGGGCGCATGTGGGGAAGTGGTTGGGGCTTGTAGCAAAGGGGCTGGGGCTTTATACATTTTCACATATGAATTTTCAGCCTTTTAAAATGTGATCTGCGGATAGAAAATGACCCGATGTTCTTTGATAAGCACCTATTGTTATTAATCTCGGCTCTGGCTTTTGGTCTCGTGGAGGAAAGGAGCAGAGGCTTAGCAGAAGGGGCTGGGCTTTTCATTACTTCGGATATGAGCCCGTGATGCTTTCTAATGCGTTTTAGGAGGCGGGAAAGGCAACAGTAGGCAAGAATGAATTTCTTAAGCTATGGTAGGGAATTTGAGAGGCTCCAGAGGGAGTTGAAGACCAAAATTTGAATGAGGGGCTGACATGCTACAACAGAAGACTTGTTTAACATGCCTAACATGCTCTTCCATACTAGAACTGAAAATCAAGATATCATCTAAGTAGATTGTGACAAAATTATCAATGTATGGATGAAATAAATCATTCATATGTTGAGATTCAACAAGATGATGAGCTTAGTGAAAAGAGTCGCCTTCACTAAGTGGGGCCGCAGGCTATTTTTGGCGCAAGTCTATTTTTAGACTATGTCTATTTTTAGACATGATGATCATATTTCAGAAGTTGCAGGATGCTATTTGTGGATGGTTGATCAAGTTGGAAAAATAGATGAAACTCTATTTTTAGAATATTGGGCGAAGTCTATGTATAGATCGCTGATCTAAAAATAGATGCATGTCGATTATTATTAGCTCTTAATAATAATCCGACAATAAACAACAACTTATTCTCTTGGAGCACTTTATTTCAGTGAACAGATTTGGTAAATCAGTGGGCTGAAGGAATTACACAATTCCTAGGTTTATTGGTGGCTCATGCATGGAGGATTCAGTTATAACTGAAGTGGAAAAGTTATGACAGAGTTGGAAGGGTAGTTAATGGAGTTGTTATTTAGTTTAACTCAGTTAAGTGAGTTAAACTCAGTTGAGCTAGTTGTATCTAGTCTAACTGAAATATACACTAGTGAGAGTTTAGTGAATTAATTAGTTAATTAATTCACAACTAATAACTCACTAACAACTGAACATAAATAGTAGTTAACTACATTGCATGTCAGTTCCAGTGGAGACCCAGTGGAGAGATAGGTGAAAGGGTGAGATGGAATATCTGTTGTGACTATAGTGATGCATTCAATGCATCTGACACACATTGGAGTTGCCAATGAGGATTGCGTAGTCAAGGCAAGGCCAATTCGAATTCATTCAGGGATCTTCTTCAGCAGGGATTGCACAGTGGAGGCAGTCTGTCAGGAGGCAAGAAATTGGTGCATAGATATGCAAATTTCTGCATGACAGTGTGTAGTGAATCTACATTGTACTGATAGCTTGATGTACTAAGCTTTGTATGAGATTATTACATGATTCCATTGATATACATAATATATGATAGTTGGGGTTTTTAGCTTTAAGCTTTCCCGTTAAACAACTGTGTTATGTGCAATTGAATTTATTCACATGTGTTTACAATTGAATTTTAAATTTCTGCAAGTTTAACAGTGGAAGGATTCTGTATTTTGCAAGAAGATAAATATTCTAAGATCAGGAGGATTTGGTAATACATCAGTATGAATAAATTTCTACAACCCATATGAACGTTGTTGGAGCATTACACAAACCAAAAGGCATCACTAACCATTCAAATAGTCCCTACCTAGTTTTAAATGCAGTTTTCCAGATGTCATTTTCTGCAATGCGAATTTGATGATACCCACTACGCAAATCCAACTTAGTGAAATAGACAACATTTTTCAACTGGTCAAGTAAATCATCTATCCTGGGAAGAGGATACCTTTTGTTTATTGTGATTTTGTTTGTGGCCCTAAAGTCGACACACATTCTCCATTTCCCGTCTTTCTTAGGAACCAAAATTATGGGTGAACCACATGGAGATGAACTGGGTCGAATGAAACCTTTTTCAAACAGCTCTTGGATTTGTTTCTTTATTTGTTTGTTCTCTATGACTGACATGTGATACATTACGACATTAGGAAGAGGGGCATCAAACTTCAATTTTATCTCATGTTGTATTTCCCGTTTAGGAGGCAAATGTTTCGGTTCTTTAAATAGACTTTGAAAAGAATCTACCACTTTAACCAAACTATCTTTAAATTGAGATTCACAACCTAAAAAAGCATAATGTTGATCCTTATGTTGTTCTTTTACAACCATGAGTACATATCTTTTACTTCAACTTATTAGTCTCTTCATCTGATTAGCAGTAACTAAATCCAAGTGTGTTTTGATTTTATGTGCCCTAACAATGTATTCGATTCCATATTTCTTAAGGTGATATTTATGCTCTTTCCTATGAAACACAACATCACTATCATAGAGATAAGGAATTCCTAGCACTACTCCACAAAATGTCTAATGGAATCACATCTAAATCCACTTCGTCAATGTAATTAGCTATGATGGAAAATTTTAAACGACACTACTTTGTGACATTAATCTGAGTCTTTTCTTTTAGCCAACCTAATGAGTATGGTCTTGGATGATTCTTTGTCTCCAAACCCAATTTCTTAACTAATGCTTCAGATATTAAATTTTCCTGTGATCCATTTTAAAACAATGTATCTATTTTTGTGTGCTTATAAGTTACCCTTATGTGAAATAATTCAACTCTTTTACCTTCATCCAGATGATTTATGTTTGAAGAAGATGCAGAAGTACTAGAACTTGAACTAGTGTCAGAAATTTTACCTGTTGAAACCATTGCGGCTATTTTCCTTTCATCACCTGAGTCGGAGCCCAAATCTTGTCAGATTGCTGTATTAGCCTTCTTTTCACCTTTCTTTTTCTGGAACTTCTTTGGTCTGAGTTCTGGGTGAAGTTTCCAAGATTTGGCTTCATCATGTCTGATTCTCTGGCAGTGAGAACAAGTAGGTATGTCACCTTCCTTCTGAGCTGTTGTTGTTTTCTTTCCCTTCGAACTTCTCTTTCTCTTGCTATCTTTGGAATCCTTGATTTCCAACTTTTTGGATGCTTTCTGTGAAAACTTGAAAGGTCTTCCACCTGATTCAATATGTATGGCTTGAAAACACACTTCATCAAAGTCATTAGGATTAAACATCAATAACGTATGTTGTAAATATGAATGTAAACTGCCAATGTACTTTAATAAATTTTCACGTGTATCCAATGGAATACCAAGTGCCAAAGCTTTCTTCCTAAAATCCTGAGTAAACTCCTGAACATTCTGCCCTTTACCTTGCCTCAAATGCTGCCAATCAATAACAGCTTGTTGCATGTATCCCAAAGGATAGAATTGTTTTCTGAGGGTTTTTAAAAACTTAATACCATGAAGAGATGACTTTACCTTTCCGCTTTAAATATACTTGAGTTTTACTTTCCCACCAGATTAAAGTTGTTCCCCCCATTCTAAGTGTAGCTAACTGAATTTTTGTTCTTTCATCAGAAATGTTCTGAATTCTACAATGCACTTATAACTGTTTAATCCAGTTATCTAACTTCTCAGGATTCATTTCACCATCATAAATAGGTTGTTCAAATTTTACATCAAGTTTAAAAAGAGTTGATTTCTGAGGTTTCTTTTCTGTTTCAGTATTTGAACTGGAAGAAGAAGAAGAAGAAGATGATGAAGACGATGGAGGAGAAGGAGGTTTATTAGATTTTCCTTTTCTTTTTTCCTTCTTTGATGCCTTTGAAGAAGAAGTTGCATCTCTTGCCTTCTTATCTTCATAGAGTTCTCCCAACATCCATTGCATGCTCAAAAAAATTTGTTGAATTTGTTTTTCGCCCATGACCTTCACTTCAGGAGTTTCACCTGCATCGGGTCCTCCCATTGTCGATTGTTGAGCGACTTTCCGCTTTTCAACTTCTGAATCGATCTTGTCGAGCGTCCATTCTCCACGTCACAACCTCTACCTGGTTAACATTTATTGGAAAAAATCCTACAACACAACCTACTTTGATACCAAAATATATAATATGAAATAATACTAAAGTAGAACTGAATATTTGCCAACAATGAATTGATTTTTAACTCGATCGCTTAGTGTGGAAGACCGAAGGAAAGAAATTGATTTTATAAATTAAACCAGAACTTAGGAAGCATATTAAACATGAATTTTCAGCAAAGAATAGAGATAGAAGACAACAAACATTGATTATTTATTTCTTCCCTGGTGGACTACGTCTCTGGGTGCGCTTTCAAGATGGGCGTCCGTTTTATTAAGGATTGATCCAAGGAAGTATTTACACAAAAATTCACTAGAATAAACATGCTCACAGGCACCTCTAGTCTTTGTCAATAGAAAGCTCTCTCTCCTATCTTTTCAATGCTTATCTCATTTCCCAATTCCGCTTCCGGACGACCAAGATACACTGAAAAAAAAACCGCCTCTCTCTTACAGAATTTGAATGCAAGCCTCGAAAAACACTCTCCTTCTCATCATGAGCAATGGTTAAGTTTATATAATTACAGGCCAAGGTTCATCTCGAACTCCTTTGGTCCAAAATTGGCATATGGTTTTACATTTAATGGATCATGAGCTCTCGGTGCAATAAACTTCCTACACTTAGGAGATTAGGTTACATGGACCAAAAATAACATAGCGCATTAACAAATACAAACCCAAAATAAAATTATATGATAAAATTAACCCCTACAGTCTGCAAACAATGGATAACAACTGATTGTATGTGACAGGTGTTTCGACGGTCTGATGATTGACTGCCACCTGGTGGTCAGGCTCCGGCAGTTCCAGGCTGACTGGCAGTCAACTGTCCATGTGACAGCACACCCGACGGTTGCGGTCTTCCAACTGTGCGGTCAAGTCTAACAATATGACTGTTCATATTGCTATTAACCTCCGCTATGTTCACATGCTGCAACTTACCCCGACAGTCTTCTCCGTTGCAGTTAAAACCCCGCGCAGTTAGACTGTGTACAATATGGTTTATTTGCATAGTCCAAAAGGGTTATATGGGTTTATTCATAATGGTTTTTAAACATAACTCTGAAACCTTTTCACATAGGTTTTAACATTGCATTAGCGCTATATCATATGGTTTTAGCGCTAGGCTTAGACTTTAGGTTAGGGCCATTACAAAACACCATAGGTTTAGGTTTAGCACTAGGCTTTATGCTAGGTCTCCACCATAGGATTTACACCATAGGTTTAACTTAGGCTTAGGACTTATGATTTTTAACTACATAATCATAACCAAGAAGTAACTTGCACCTTGAACATTTGACCATGACTGAAGAAACTGAAGACTTCCTCTTTCATCCGGAACACTGGAGAAACTAAAGATGAACTGAAGACTAAACTAGACTTCTGAACTGATGCAAGATCCTCCTAGATCACTTATTAAATTTGGATCAAGATGACATATAATGAAGATGTGCATGGTGAAGAGGTTGGTGAGAACCATCCAACAGAGGAGCAGTTCACTTTTTGGTTTCTACTTGTGGACCCACATGCATTGGTTCAAATGAAGAATATTCCACCATATGTTCTTCCACATTTCCACGGTAAAGTGCATGAAGATCCTGACTCTTTTATTTTTGAGTTTGATATACTGTGTAGAGTTATGATTATTCTTTGGATGCCCATGAGCTAAATATTTTCCTTGCAACTCTCAAGGACTCAAATTTAAGTTGGTTCATGGGGTTGGGGGGGAATACTATAACTTCTTGGGAGAAAACGAAGAGGGTGCTCTTGAATAAATATCAGGAATATTGCAAAACACGAGAAATGCAGGACAATATTTTTACCATTGCACATGGTGATGATGAGACACTAGAAGACTATTTGGAGAGATTCCTATATATTCTTCAAAGGTAAAGCATAAGTTTGATATGATAACTATTAGAACCTTGTTTCTACGAGGATTTTATGATGATTCTATAAATAATTTGAATTTTCTAGGACAAGGAGATATTGCTCAAAACACTTTTTATCAGATTTGTGACCTGTGCAGGAAAATCTCACGAAACCAATCTAGATCTGGCCAGGGAATTAGGAGCAATTCTAAAAACAACAAATTTGGGTCTGCAAATGTTATGATCATTGGTTTGGAAAAAAATGGATAATATGAAAACTGAAATTATGAATATTGTTAGTAAATAAATAGATTCTTTAAAATTTCAGCATAAATTAGTAGAAGAACAAGAAACATTATCCATTTATTGTCCAAAATGTAGAAAAAGACATCTTTTACGTGAGTGTACTTCAGATGTTATGGGTTCTAATAGATGTGTAATATGTGCAGGGAAACATCCTATTGAAGAATTCCCATCCATACCAGGATTAAAAACAACATTTGAGGGACAACATTCGGTACTTGAGCCATTACATGATATGGAAGCACAAAAATCATGGCCATAGGTAAGTAAATGTATGATTTTTGAACCTGCACCATATTTTCACGGTTAGAATGCACCACAATATTCTTACCAAAACATGACTTATCCTTAGTCTTGGCAGCATGGGTATCATTCTCAGTATGGGAAATATCCTCCTCCTCCTTGGCATCAAGGATGGAGGGGACCACCATACTCTCATTATTCCTATCCCATGCCTACACAGTCATATCCAATATCATATGCACCTTATTCGATGGCACAACCTACACTAATAGCCGCGTTACCTCATTAGACTAAGCCCATGCCACCACCATTCCGACCAGCTCAGTTGCTAGCACAACCAGTGCTCGACCCAAATAATAAAGCGATACAAATGATTCATTCTATTGGACCGCTCCCTTTCCCTATTTATAAGTCCATGCCAGTTGGCGTCAATGACCTCCAACTGAGATTGGGAAGGGCAATAAACTCAGAAAAACAAAAACAACTTGCGGTAATCATTGAGGAGAAAAATGAGGAGGAAACTCCTAACCTTTCAAACAATGATACCATTGTTCAACCTGTTCCCATACACTCAAAATCCTTACTTTCTTCTTCGAAACAACCTCCCTTTCTAGAGAGGCCGGTTATGAAGAAAGTTGACCCCACTCCTGAGTATGACCTGACTTCCGAGTTGAGGAATATTTGTATAAAGGTTCCTCTAGTGCAGGCTATAAAAGAGATTCCTATATGTACTAAGATTGTTAGGGAAATTTGTCTTAAAAATCCATAGATGAAGAGAGTTTAATCTCACACTATCTAGTTTGTTGGGAGAGCAACTAAGTTGATGACAAGATGTGCTCAAGTTGAGAAATATACTGATCTTGGAAACCCAGTTGTCACTGTTTAGATAGGTGATACCCTTGTTAAAAATGTGTTAATTGATCTTGCAGCAGTTATTAATGTTATGAAAAGGCAAACCATGGAACAACTTTGGTTGACCCAAATTCATCCTACCCCCACTGTGCGTGAACTTGCTGATAAATCTTAAATCAAGTTGGAGGGTGTTTTTTTGTTGTTGTAAGTTTGGTAGTTCCTCCCAATTTTCTATTATATCAAAAAGAAATGCAGGTAACAATCATAGTATATGCTAGATGGCCTCAACCTGCCTGCAGAAAACTAGGTCAGTTGGCCACCTTAAAGAGTTAAAAGCCAGCCAAAATTGATAAAGTTTAAACCTGACCCTATCTTCCTTCACTGGTATGTTATCTATTACATCCAAAGACTTAAGAAGAAAGAAAATGATAACCGTAGCATGCATATCAAAAAACAAAAAGTAATAAAAACATAATCATCAGATGATTCGATAGGCGCCGGGTCTTTAACACTGGACCCGAGCATGTCGACTTGGTTCATACTCTGTAGTTGATGTTCCATTCAGCCCATGCGGACATTCTGGTGATGTTGTAGAAGATGTATTTCCTGGATGTCCCTGTGCATTTCAACTAGAATAGATGACACGTTCAGGTCACCACCTACTTCTTAAACATTGATAATGGCCTTTGCCAATAAGCATTTCATAGTCTAGTATGTATGAATGGACTGTTTGAATAAATACATTTTGCCTCTCGTAGTACCTGGATCAGTTAAAAACTCCATCTCTTCCTCTGAGATGTCTTCCTCTTCCTTTGTTTTAGGTTCTCGTCCCCATCCTATAATAAGTGATTTCACATGAGCAGGTGTGCCTACCGCGTAGGCCTAGAAGAGATTTTCCATAATTTATTTTCCTAACTTTCATCCCCTCCTACTTGGGCCCACTTTTGACATTCCTTTCTCTGGCTTTCCTTTGTCCTTTGCTTCTTTTTTCGCTAGTTGACCTTTCACCATTTTATCTTGAAGATAATTAGCGGGCACGTGAATTGTATTGCTGGGCCAGAGCGGGTGCAGGGGTCTGAGAAAACCTGCATAGGAGCTAAGAATACCTATGGATGGCAATATAATTTCAACATCTGATTTAGTTAAGCAGTAGAGGACAATGTCCTGATTGTTGAGGGTAACCTCCTGGATATCATCAGTGCCTCTTTCATTATCCCTATGAATTATGAATTTTTCAAAAGCAGGCAATTCAAGTCGCAACAATTCATTGGGTAGATCAGAATTGCTATTAGTTACCAGAATAGGGCCACCAAGAGGTGCCTCTGTTTTCCAAGGAGGAATTACATTAATTACATGCATCGACGAATCATGCAGAGAAAAAGTGTTTCCATACACCTGCAACACTCAGACAAGGACATGACGATAACCCCAAAACAGAACCAGATAATCTCCACTCATACCCCCCAGACTAAAGACTTGAGCAGCTTCACCAATGCAAACAAGAAAGTAACCCTCCCTGTTTTTGGAAATAGAAATATGCCTGATTCGGATTTATGTAGGAACACAACAGAATAAACATATAACCATAAATACAAAGATGCAGCAGAAATAACACTTCATTTCATTAATATCAAAGAACTGAAATTTGCTTACAGGCAGAATGGAAATAAACTAGCTAGGGCGCTGGTAGCTATCCCTGAGAAGAGATGTGGCGGCTACAGGCCTCTGAACTGAGTTACAATGAGGCTCGAGGGCCTATTTATTATTTAGAAACAATGGAAAACCCTAAACATCCAAAACCCTAACCCTAGGAGATGAAGAGCCAAAACTGTGGGCCCCGTTTGGGTAAATTGATGTTTCAACTTCCCGGGGACGTAACTTTGGAATACGATCTCCGTTTTACGTGAAACATACCTCGTTAGAAATATCTATCCGAGGAATATAAATTGTGAGTGAGAAACATCGGTCCATGGACCCATGTTGCTCCCGGTTTTCCAAAAAAACGTCGTTTAGGGCCTCAAAACGGTTTCGAAAGTTCAGGACCCGAATAATTGCTAAAAATAATAAGTTGTGCCGAAATTGAAAAACTAAAAGAGACAATGGTGGGGCCCCAAGTGGAATAGGCAGGTGACCACCAATATCCACCTCGATCATTCCTCCCCCCTTAGGAAGCAATGGTCCCCATTGCATTAAGTTCCTCCATGAGATGAGGAAATTTCTGCTGAACTTGGTCCCTCGTGAACCACTTTCCTTGGTGTAGGAGTTGGCCAGCTTTGACAACCCGATATAGTTGGATCTTCTGTTGGCGAGTGTTCTTGATTTGCATGTCCATGATACAATTTGCGGTGGCCTGTTCCATGCGATGCAGGTTTAACTTTCTGTTGAAGGTAGCAGGTTGTTACGTATCGAGAGGTGTCCAGTAGAGGTGGGAAGTAAGGACGAAGGCGATCCACATTGAAGACTGGGTGCGGACCAAGGAATGGTGGAATACTGAGCTCGAATGCATTGTTCCCTACAGCCTTGGTGATGGTGTACGGCCCGTATCGGAGCGGGCGAAGCTTGCGGTGGGGTCCAGTGAGGCGCTCCTTCTGCAAATGTAGCCATACTTTGTCACCCACCTGGAAGTTGTGTGGCACCCGGTGTTGATCATGGCATTACTTGTACTTGGCATTGGCTCTGTCCAATATATCATGAACCTATTGGCGGATGTGTTGAATGCGCTCGATGAAGCTACTGGCTTTGTCAACTTCAGACTGGACATGAGCTGAATTGGCCTGAGCAGCTGCAAATGGCATGGCTACGTCAATGGGACATAGTGGCTGGAATCCCAAGCCCACCTGAAAGGGGCTATGGTCGATTGAACTGTGGAGAGCCCGATTATAACTGTGTTGTACATAGGGGAGGCTCTCGTCCCATGTGCGTGGATGCTTTGAATTGTACATGCGCAGAATGTGTACAATCATTCTATTGACGACCTCTATCTGACCATCTGTTTGGGGATGGAAGTTGTGGACTTGGTGAGCTTGGTGTCTAGAATTGACCAGAGGCTGGACCAAAATATGACGAGGAACTCATATGATAGACTATGGGATCCCAAAGTGCACCAACACTCATTCAAAGAAGAGTTTAGCAGTGGCTTCTGCTGTGATATTCTTCTTGCAGGCCGCCATAATGGCCATCTTCGAGAATCTGTCGACGACCACGAAAACACAATCATTTCCATGCTTAGTAGAAGGCAGGCCCGACATGTAATCCATGGAGATGGATTCCCAAGGTCGACTAGGGGTAGGTAGCGGAGTATATAGGCCTTGCTTATTGATGGTCGGTTTGGCAATGGCACAAGCAGTGCAGGATCTGATGTGCTTCCCGACATCCTTTCGAAGGTTCGGCCAATAGAAATACTTCTGCAGTACTGCTACTGTTTTCTCGACCCCAAAATTCCCAGTGACTCAACTGTAGTGTGCTTCCCATATCATCTTGGCACGCTCGCTTGAAGGAACACAAAGGTGTTCCAGGTGACATAAAATTGCATCTTGGAGGTGAAAATTTGGAACTTGCGTACCCCCAAGAGTGCCTTATAAGTGTGGCTAAATTTTGGGTGCCAATCAGAAGTCTCGTGCCCACAAGAGTTGAGAACGGTGGTGAGCGCCATGATCGGTGGTCGGCTGAGGCAGTTTGCAACATTATTGGTGCTACCCTTCTTGTATTTGATGTTCAAATGACACTGTTGCAGATATTTGGACCACTTCTGATGGCGATCATTCTGCAACTTCCCTTGTGTCTGTATGAACTGTAGGGGCCAATGGTCTGTGTGGATGATTGTTTCCTTCCCCAAAATGTAATGCTTCCATTGTCGACAATCTTGCACAATGGAATACATTTCTTTATCATAAGTGGGATACTTGCGAACTGTGTCAGACAATGTCTCACTGTGATATGCCACTGGATGTCCCTGTTGAGTAAGAACTGCCCCAATAGCATAGTCAGAGGCATCTATATCGATCTCAAATGGCTGTTGCAAGTATGGTAATGTGAGCACTGGGGCAGAATAGAGGCGATTTTTCAATTTTGTGAACGCCTTTTGTTGAGGTTCCGACCAAAAGAATTTTGCTCTCGCTCCTCCCTTGGTGACTTAACTCAAGGGCCAAGTGATATGAGAGAATCCCAACACAACCTACGGTAGAAATTAGCAAGACCCAGAAAGCTGTGAAGCTCTGTTATGGTGGTTGGGGCTGGCCAATCCCGAATGACTTGGATCTTGGTTGGATCCACATGCACCCCCCTTTCATCAATAATGTATCCTAGATATTGAACCTGGGTCATGCCAAAAGTGCACTTCTCCAAATTGGCACACAGCTTGTGTTGCTGCAGTGTTTGGAGGATTTGTCGGATGTGGTGGAGGTGATCTTCCCAAGTCTAGTTGAAGATCAAAATGTTATCCAAGTACACCACTACAAATGAGTTGGTGAATGGCCGCAAGATGTCGTCCATTAACCTCATGAAGGTTGCGGGAGCATTCGTCAACCCGAAAGGCATGACCAGCCATTCGAAAAGGCCTTCCTTGGCTTTGAAAGCAGTCTTCCACACATTGGAGGGTTCAATTGGTACTTGGTGATACCCAGACTTCAAGTCGATCTTGTTGAAATATTTTTCACCTTTGAGTTGGTCCAGAAGGTCATCAATCCGTGGGATCGGGTACCTATTCCTGACAGTGATCTTGTTCAGCGCCCGATAGTCAATACAGAGTCTCCACATCCCATATTTCTTCTGTACCAACACTATCGGGCTCCCATAGGGTGATGAACTTGGTCGGATGTGACCTTTCTGCAGCAGCTCCTGAATCTGCCTCTTGATTTCATCGTTCTCCAGAACAAAACGCTGATAGATCAGTCCATTGGGTAGAGGCGCACCTGGGGTTAGATCAATCAGGTGCTTGACCTGACAGTGCAGAGGAACCCCTGTGGGTGAGGTGAATTTGTCCCCGTACTCCTCCACAACCTTATCCATTTGTTGTTGTCGTGTAGAGGAGCCTCGTCTGGAGGTCGTGGCCACAGTCTTCTTCTTTCCCTTGGGGCGAATCATTAGGAAAACAAATTTTCTGGTTTGGGAAATGAGCTTACTGCATTGTTTTGCAGTAACCAAAGAGATAGCGGCAGGAGGTGGTACCTTTGGTATCCTGTACAACTTATTTCCCAAAGTAAAAATAATAGTGCGAGGCCGAGACTCATACACAACATGACGCTTCCACAAGTATGGTTGTCCTAATAATACATCAGAAACATCAATAGGAGAAACGTCACATAATACCTCATCCATGAAGGGCTTGATGCTATAGGGAAGTTAGCACTGCTGGCTGAGGGGAGATCTCGTCCTTAGTGAAACCACCCGATGGTGTATGGATGTGGGTGAGGGCCTGACGGTCGCTCGTAGCAGCCCGGGGCATCTATTTCGAAATGGGGTCGTTTTTGACTCCCATTTTTGATATGAGCATGCCGGGGGAGCCCTTTACCCCGCTACGGGGAGTGGAAGAGACGTTCCTCCTCTACTCCCGGATCTTTGATCCTCCTTACGGATCTTCGTAGTGGCAACGGTGGCATTGGGCTCCGCATCAATAATCTGTTTCCCTTTGTCATTCCCCTTGTCGAGGTTACGATTCGAGTTGAAGCATGCATCTAACTTAGAAGCCCTCATCTCGGCCACCAGCGACTGCTTGGCCCGACACTCACTTGTGTTGTGAGTGGAGCTCTTATGGAACTCACACCACTTTCCTGTGTCCTTCTTTGGCTTTGCGGTGTTGTTCTTTGCTTGTGGCTTCGACAGGTTGTCTTGAGTAGCCATGCCTTGGCTCTGTCCTTTGTTCTACTGTTTGGGAGCACCTTTCCCTTGCTTTTGATTCGCAGATCCAAAGTCTCGCTTCTTTTGTTTGAATTTCTTCTCAATCTTGGCAGCATACCGGTATGCCGTACCAAGCGAGGAGATGTCGAGGAACTCCATTTCCTCTTGAATGTATATGTGCAGACAACTGCGATACTTTAGCACCATATTTTTCTCTGAATCTTTGATACCCAACTTTGTGTGCAGGGTATGGAACAAATTCTTTAGCTCATGCACATCTTGATCCTTTTATTGTCGCAGCGTGGTCCATTGTATGTACTTGTCCTCATAGCTCCCCACGGGATAGTATTGTTCCTTGATGGCGTCTTAGAAAGAATTCCAAGTGGGTACGATCGAGAACAGAGAGGGTTCTGTCTCGTCCTTTTTCTCACAGTGGGTTTCCCACTAGTCCTTGACATGGGGGGCAGCTTTAAGGAGTGCAAAAATAATCTTCTCCCGGTCGGAAAAGTCATGAACCGAGAAATATCCTTCTAATAGATTCAACCATCTATCTACGTAATCTGCATCTATTTGACCCTTAATTATGGGAATGTCAAAATTTACTTGTACCTTAAAAGAGGTTACCTAAGTGGGCTGTTTCGGATGCGGAATCTTGTGAGTCGGTAGACGGTAGTTGAAGGATGCAGGCAAAGTTATCCATCATCGCGTTCCTTTGTTTTCGAGGGGCTCCTCGAGACGTATTTTGATAGGATCTCACAACTATCTTTCTTTTCTTCCCCCATGGGTGTCGTCGGGGTTTGCGAGGGCGATCTTGCAAGGGTTCGCGAATCGAGACCTAACTCCTTATACCCTGAGCCTCGTTGGGGACACACGAAAGGATCAAGAAAAACGGAACCACTGCGATGCCAACGAAGTCCGGATTTATGCGAAGGCATGTGAATAAACATATAACCATAAATACAAAGATACGTGAGAAATAACACTTCATTTCATTAATATAAAGAACTAAAATTGCTTACGATAGAAATGGAAATAAACTAGCTAGGGCACTAGTAGCTATCTCTGAGAAGAGATGTGGTGGCTACAGGCCTCTGAACTGAGTTACAATGAGGCTCAAGGGCCTATTTATTATTTAGAAACAATGGAAAACTCTAAACATCCAAAACCCTAACCCTAGGAGATGAAGTGCCAAAACTATGGGCATTTGGGTAAATTGGTGTTTCAACTTCCCGGGGACGTAACTTTGGCATACGATCTCTGTTTGACGCGAACCATACCTCATTAGAAAGATCTATCCGAGGAATACAAATTTTGAGTGAGAAACATCAATCCATGGACCCATGTTGCTCTCGGTTTTCCCAAAAAACGTCGTTTAGGGCCTCAAAACGGCTCCAGAAGTTCAGGACTCGAAAAACTGCTAAAAATAGTAAGTTGTGCCGAAACTGAAAAACTGAAAGAGACAATGGTGGGGCCCCAAGTGGAATAGGTGGGTGACCACCAATATCCACCTGGATCAATTCCCCCTAAGGGATAACTTAAAAATTCTCTTAACAAGCTAGGTATGAGACAAGACTCTTCCCCCCAATGGATCATTGTAAGCCATGCAATCAATTTCATGGAGTTGCTGAGCCGAATAATGGAGGTTGCTGACAAGGCAGGAAGGATGGCTAGAATTATTAAGGCCTGAATCAGGCAGAAATGAAAAATTGTTCTCAGTGCGATGAATAAGGTAAACCGAAATGAAATGCAGGCATACATAGTCCAGGAATTGATCAACATGTCTGAAATAATGCCATGCAGATCCAATTGGAGGACATGCAAGGTCCAAGTAATATAGCCGACATGATAAGGTGGGTTTCATTTTTTCTAAAATGCTATCCCCTACCACCTCAACAACGTACATCATGCCCAAGAATTTGGGATTATCACAACCCACAACAACAAAATAGGATAGGCAAACGTGATTACCAGAATTCAAAAGCCTAACCTCCATAACATACCAAGTAGAATTCAACAAACCATCCCAAAACCCAGACATCACAGTAAAACCAAGATGATTGTCATATCCTTCAAACGCAAATAACATAAATAAAGTCAAGGAACCAAGGCCTTCCTTAAGTGCAACAACAAACATTCTGATGACGAGGCTAAGAACATACCCGGTGGAGCAATTTGCAGCCATTGCCAGAACCTTCGCCTTCTCACCAGAGTCCTGTTCTATTCCATGCTCAACAGATAACCACGAATCCAACTTACCAACCTTAAAAAACCTTACCTTCCTCCCGCGCTGACACTTTTTACAAGCTATGTCTGACAGCATGAGGTGTTTACCATCTGTATTAAATGCTGCCATTATATGGCATGGGTGGTACCGCCCACATTCCTCCCCGCATGTCAGCATGGTCTATCAGTGTGGCCCGCATGCTCCCATGCCACCTCACGTCTTGTACAAAACACCTGGCATCCTGATCAAGGAAAGCTGGAGGGTGTGTTAGATGATGTGGTTGTCTCGATTGATTCATGGGATTACCCCACAAATTTCATTGTGTTACAACCAAAGAATCATGTTGGGGAGCACCCTTTGATTTTGGGATGACTATGGCTTGCCACAATGAATGCCTATATAGGATGTAACTCTGGTCACATGTAGATTTCCCATGGGGATGCTAGGAAAAAGGTCACCTTGTACCCACCTGCCAGATCTATCCAGGATATTCATGATACCTTGGGGTTGGATTATGATACTAGTGACGAGGAGACTTAGTCCCTTTGCTTGATTCATCAATATATTGAGTCGATTGAGGAGGTTGTGATCCGAGATTTTTTGGATAACTCAGGCACTATGCGAAATTTTGAATCACTTTATCAAATTTTTAGTCCAAGTTTCTAGGAAAACTGTGATTCCCAATACTCACCCTCATCATTACAGAGCTTGGTAGCCATCATAGTCATCCATGAGCCTAACACTACTCTTATTGAGGTTAGTCCATGAAAATCTTTACATATTGGTTTAAACCTAGAACCATCCCAACAAGAGCAACTTGTGAGCTTGTTGCAAGATCATCTTGATGCCTTTGCATGGAGTTATGAGGACATGAAATTCACCCCCCCTGAAACATGTACTCATCATATCTATATTCAAGAGGGTGCCTAAACTATCCGACAACCCCAAAGGCGAATGAACCCTACACTAAGAGAGGTTGTCAAAGAGGATCTTCAAAAATCTTAGATGATGGTTTTATCTATCCTATATCCGATAGTCAGTGGGTCTCTCCATTTGTATTAGCCCTAAAAAAGGATGGGAGATGGCACATTTGTATTGATTATAGAGAATTAAATAAATCCACTCTCAATGATAACTTTCCCCTTCCCTTCATTGATCAGGTGCTAGATACCTTGCAGGAAAAAAATACTTTTCATTTTTATATGGCTTCAATGGGAATAACCAAATACAAATTTCACCTGAAAATCAGGACAAGACTACCTTTACTTGTCCATGGGGGATATTCCCTTACCAAGTGCTTCCCTTTGGAATTTTTAATTATCTCGCTACTTTTCAAAAGGAAATATTAGCTGTTTTTGCTGACCTCGAGTGTGTAGAGGTTTATATGGATGACTTTTCAGTATTTGGTGATTCTTTTCAGGAAGCCCTTCAAAATTTAAAGAAATTACTCAATAGGTGTCAAAAGGCTCACCTTGCTTTGAGTGATAAGAAAAATAGATTGATGTGTAAAGCAAGGGTGGTTTTTGACCATCTTATTTCTGATAAGGGTATCCAGGTATATCTAACCAAAGTAGATATTATTATACACCTGCCTACAAAAAAAACACAAAGGGAAGTGAGAGTGTTCCCGGGACATGCAGATTACTACTAAATATTCATTAAGAACTTTTCCAGGATATCTGCCCCTTTTTCTCGATTATTAGCTAAGGATAGTGGTTTCTCTTGGAGTGAGGCTTGCCAATGAAATTTTGAGAATTTGAAGAAGAAATTAGTACAAACAGCAGTCTTGAGGGGACCTAATTGGTCCCTTCCATTTAATATGTCCTTAGATGCCTCAGATACTACCATTGGTGCAACTTTGGGACATGAAGAAAATAAAAAATCCTATGTTATTTGCTTCGTTAGTAAGAACTTGTCATCTACTGAACTTAACTATACAGTAGCAAAGAAATTGTTTCTAGCTGTGGTTTTTGCTATTAATAAATCCATACACTACATTACATGTTATGAAGTGTTTATATATACAAATCACTCTGCCATAAAATATTTTATGAATAAAACTTTCACTAATGGTAGGATAACTAGGTGGTTGCTTTTACTACAGGAATTCAATGTTACTATATTCAATATGTCAGGAAAATCAAATCTAGTAGCTGATTATCTTTCTAGATTGAATAATACTAGTCAAGTAATTTCTGTAGATGATTCATTTCTTGACGAGCATCTTTTTTCTATTTCGACAAACTCTCCATGGTTTGTTGACATAGCTAACTATCTTGTCACAATAAAAACACCACCAAACCTATCCGCTCGACAAAGGTGAAGGATAATTCAAAAAAGTGCTTTATACTCATGGATCCAAGAAGACCTCTTTTATATTGGACCTGGTCGTATTATCCATAGATGTGTAAGAGAAGAGGAAGTGTTTGATATCTTGAGAGCTTCCCATGATGAGCCTCGTGGTGGCCATTTTGCTGACAAGAGAACAACATATAAATTCTCCATGCTAGCTACTTTTGGCCTTCCTTGTTCAAGGATGCCAAACAATATGTTAAGCACTGTGATAGTTGTCACCGAATGGGCCAGCCTGGTCAAGCCGATGAGATTCCTTTATGCCCTCAAGTAATGTTAGAGCCCTTTGAGAAATGGGCTATTGACTTTATGGGGCCCATAGCCCCAACATCTTTAAATAAAAGACATATATTGGTTTGTACAGATTTTGTAACAAAATGGGTAGAAGCTAGAGCTGCTCCTTATGCTACTAAAATTTTTACTCGATTTGGTGTTCCAAGAGAAATTGTTACTGACAATGGACCTTCGTTTATTTCTAATATGGTAAAATGAATTACATATGAATACAAGATTTGGCACAAGAAGTATAGACCGTATCACCCGCACGCAAATGACCAAGTAGAATCTACAAACAAGGTGATCGAGTCTATCCTTACAAAAACACTCAATATTCATAAAAAGGATTGGGAAATAGATTACCGGAGGCATTATGGGATTAAGAACTACTTGGAGGAACAACACAGGTCATACACCTTATGAGCTGGTGTACGAGAAGCAAGTATTATTTCCAATCGAATTCCAGATTAAAACCTTTAGAACTTCAGTCCAATTGGGATTGGATCTCTTGGAAGCACAATAACAATGCCTTTTGTAGTTAAATGAACTTGATGAAATGAGGAGGGATGTTGTTCAAAAAACTAGCTTGATGCTACAACAACGTAGTAAATGGCATGACAGGTTATTAAGAAAAAACAACTCCAGCCAGGTAATTGGGTGCTCCTTTATGATTCAAAGTCTAATTTTTTTAAGGGGAAGCTTCATACATGTTGGTTAGGGCCTT
The DNA here is from genome assembly GCA_034641835.2 of Pinus albicaulis. Lineage (NCBI taxonomy): Eukaryota > Viridiplantae > Streptophyta > Pinopsida > Pinales > Pinaceae > Pinus > Pinus albicaulis. Next base: position 471,260,759 of record CM076573.1, read on the forward strand.
ATGAAGTATTTAAAGTTTTTGAGAATGGAGCCGTGGAGATAAAAACCATTGATGGACAAGGAGTTATTTTCTTGGTGAATAGGCATAAGATTAGAACATATTTTCAACCCATCAATAAGGAAGATCTCATGCAACAAGTACAACAACAGTCAAATTTGAAGATGGTAGGCGAGATAGAATACCAACCTACTGTGAGTACCTTTTTATTTGCTCTCTTTTCCTAGAATAAAAGAAAAAAGAAAGAAATAAATCAAATATTAATTGAATATATGTATACAACACATGATTGTGAAAATCAACTTGTTGGTGCAGTTATGTGGGGATATGCTTGAAAACCAACTTGTTGGCGGGCAGGTTCCTCTTTAATAAAATGGGATGTCACTTGAATTGGAAAGCATGGCTAACTTGTTTTGAGAAGAATCAGGTTTCTACAGGATTTCTGGTGGCAACGGAAAAAAAACCAGCAGAAGCTAAGCCCTTATCAAAGTTTAGAGCAAGCAACATGGTCAAATTTTATGCAAGTGACACAAAAAATCCTGCTACAGTTAATTTATTTACACATGTCACAACATTATTTGATGGAGGAATTTACTATTCAAGGTGAATACTTTGTCTTTCTTCTTTTCCCTTTTTTTGAAATTTCCCTCTGATTTCATCTTTATTCCTTAATATATTAAATACCCGTCCTATTCTTCTACAAAAAAAATTCTTGTCCGTATTCCTATTTTTCCCTCTTTTACCCCTAAATTCCCCCCCCCCCACCTTGTTCCCTTTTCATATATCCCTCTATCGATTAATCCACCTTATTCTAAGTGTCCTTTGTGATTTTCCTTCCCTTTCTTTATAATATCCCTGTCCCACTTCCTTTTATCCCTCATATTTTTCAGGTGCTGGTAATTTTTGAATCCTTGTCTATCTAAGACTAAAAGCATGATGGCACCTTAACCCGGCGATAAAAAAAAATGCTCCTCAAACTTTGCAATTTGCTTACAGACAATCCAACCTAAAATTTTCGGGGCCAACTTGATTGGTTATTTTAGTGCAAGAACCTTTTATTTTTTGGTACAGGAAGTGTTTTTTCTTAGTGCAAGAATTCCCCTGTTACAATGCAGGAATCTCGCTTAGAATAGTGCAGGAATCCTCTTGTTACGGTGCAATAATCTCGCTTAGGACAATGCATGAATCCTTCTATTATAGTGCGGGAAAACTCAAAATAGTGCAGGAATCCCTCCTGTTATAGTGTAGGAATTTTTTATTACAGAGTTTTTATGTTACTTCAATAATTCATTGTGAATTGATCTTGAGTTTTTTGGGTCGGTTTTTTGTTGTTGTTGTTGTAAGTATCGTAGCCATGTGTAAAAACAATGGCTTTGTTATAAATGAGTACCCATATCCTTATTTGTATAAGTCACCATTATTTTTATGACTAAAGGGAAATGAATGGTTAAGTGCAGGGTTAACATTAAATCTAGGCGACTTTTATCATAATAAGCAATAACCATCCCCATAGAATGTCACTATGAGGGCTAAATGCATGCTCATTCAAATTCCTCGCCATTATATTTGAATTTATGCTTCATTTCATTGATTTTTCCTTCCACCATGTGTAAAACGACCACTTTTTACCATCTAATCGCTCGAAATTGTAATTGGTCTAATCGCCGCTCCTAATAATCATTTCCTTGCATGTTTTAGAAATCCTATCAAATCTTCGACCGAATTCCGTACTTTAAGGTCGATGACTGCTTTTTTGGGTGATGTGGAGTTTAAACGTTATGGTGTTAGTGTAGAAATTGGGATATGGACCAACATGTATTCCAAATGTGTGTTGGTTCAGGAATCGTGCGACCATTAAAGAAAATCATTCCTGCACTTTCCAAATTTCAAATTATGAAGGAATTATGGCATCATGCAAATTCACGATTGTTGATCCTTGAAGAAGTTTGAAGTGTTAAATAATGGGGGGACTGTAGGTTGCACCAATACTATGGCACTATGACACTATTTAGGATTGAACCGTGCTTTGTCAAAGAGAAGGAAGGTACAATGGAATACGAAATGAGTCTTCCTATTTTACAGGAAGTAAGATTTCTTCCATTTTTGTATAAGTTTAATGGATATGATTCAGCCATTACCTGGGATTTTGCACAAAAATTTGATGGAAAGACAACTACTATGGGCTCATTGAAATTTTAAGTGATAGAGCAATTCATTTTGCAAGCCACTGAGTTGCCCGCTTTTGGGGAGGAATGGTTTAAGAAAGGAGAAGTAGCGAAAGGTGGATGGTGTAGGTTCTTGGAAAAGGCTGATTTCACAGTTGAATGGAATAAAGGAGTGCAGAGGAGCGAGATGGTAGAGAAGTGGCAAAATATTCTATATATTCTACAAAAATTTCTTACTTGTGAAGGCAGATACTACTTGGCATGCCTGTACCATATTCGACTCCTCATGCACTTCGAGTCTGGTAAGTTGATTAAATTCCCACACTTTCTGTTAAAAATCTTGGATAAGATGTCGATAAGTGTGCAGAAATCCATGGAGGGTCAAGTAGGTTATAAATTATGTCATTATGGGTCGATACAAATTTTTGTTAGCGAAGAATTGAAAAACAAGGGATCTACTTGGGAAGTATTTTTGGAAACATATCCAAGTGGAGGTGTTGTTATTATAAAGAGTCAACAAGGGGAGAAGCATAAGAAAAAATTCAGAACCTAAGAGTATCCTAAGTAAAAAATGAAAATAACAACAAGGGGGTAAACATGGCAAAGAACCTAAGACTACTCGGCCTCAACAAACAAAGAAGCAAGAAAAGAAATGCCATAAGGAAAAGAAGAGTGTGAAAGTCAAGTTTGTGGTGCCAGAACCACCATGGAGAATAACGTGAGGGTTGTTGAAAAGTCATCATGCTTCTTTTAGTAAGAAGACTTTAAAACCTGCTACTCCATTTGAGGTCGAGGTCATTGAGGACTTTAAGTCATCTAGGAGAGACTGTGTTTCTACTGAAGAACCTCCACTGGATATCCCCATGGAAAATACATATGTGTAAGATAATCTCTTTCTTCTGGCAGGAGTACCATCAACGGGAACCCCTGTCGCAATTCAAGAGCATAAGGAGTAGGATGATGATGATGTTCCTTTGGAATCATGGATGAATAAGGATATAATAAACAAGGTGACCCATCAGCAAGAGGTGGAACAGGAAGGAGTTTAAGAGCAGAAGAAAGAAGAAGAGCACAAGGATGATGTTATTCTTGCATCCATGGTAGAAGAAATGAAGATACAAGAAGAATAAAAGGGAAAGGAAGAATTGAAGGCCTCTGCTCCTGGGAAGAAGATAAATAAAATTAAAAATTTGAAATAGAAAATTCAAGAGCTTGAGGTCTTAAATAGGTGTGTGGAAACTCATAATGCAACATTAAAGACCATGAATGGAGAATTGTTAGTAGTAGTGGGTGAATTGAAGAAGCTGGTGAGAAAGTGGAGATTCCATGCGGCCCATCTACGAGCTCGTGTTAAGAAGTTGGAAAGACGTACAAGGAAGGCTCGACTGAAGAAGGTTAAAGCAGAAGGTTTAGGAATCAATATCCAAATTCAGAAATGAGAAGGGTTTTTCAAATTTTGTTTTTTGCAGAGGTTAGTGGTTGTGTGAGGAAACATAACATAATGAGGTTGGGGGAATGTTGGTTTTCATAATTGTCTTATTTTTTACGTAAATTACCCTACTTTAGCCTTTGTTTTACAACCTAAACAAGACTTGTATGCAAGTATTTTTGGTTTCTTTTAATGATTCTTTGGGTAAATGGATAATGTATGCTCATCATAATTAAAGGTCAAATAAGTCGATGTTTTTCTATGTATCTTACCATTTATATTATCTTATGACTATTGCAATACATGTTCACTAATTCGAGATCAAAGTGGTTATGGTACAAGAAGTTCGCGAGATTATTGCACTTGCCTCGATTCCCACACCGAATGTGGAAGGTTGTTGATTCAAGAAGTTCGACTAGGATTCGGTCTCAGCTGTCAAAGAGAAATGCGTACATTCACTCCTGAAGTTTTGTTCTCGTCTTACTGCAAATGGCTTCGAGCGTTTGAGTGTTTCTAAAGTTAGGGATTAGTTTCCAACAACTTCATGTTCTATTATCAAGTTGATATGGCCATGAACTAATGTAATCTGTATATATGTCAAGTTAGATTAGAATGTAGGATAGTGATATTAGGATGATTCTAGGTGTTTGTATTATGAAAATATTGTATCGCGACAACCTCTCTAAGAGCTCGATCTATCATTATATGATATGTACTGAGCAAATACTTTTGTTGTTTAATAAAAGAGGGCTAATGCTAGGTTCATGCATTCGTTGCGATGATAAATTTGTTCTTGTAGATTAATCTTTTTCCTTAAAAAAGAGAAACGACTTGGTTGGCTAGGGCCTAACCAACCCAATTCGTTCTCCCTCTATTTATTGTATTGTGTGATTATTATTTGTGTGTGAAGGTTGCTTATAATAGGTGTGAATGATTGGGTAAACCATTGTGCGATTTATTTTGAGACAAGTGTGTTGGGAAAAATACTGAGAGGGGGGGGGGGGGGTGAATCAGTATTTAGTGCAGACTGAAATTTTTTTACTTTTTCTTTCTCTAAAACCCATACGCTACTTTACTGAACCCAAGTCGCGTATACACGCGGATATCCTTAATGAAACTTGCGTATTACCAGAGATCTCATTATGCAGATAATTCTTTACTTAGATCATTGCATCATTCATTCATTAGATGTTTAGTAAGCAGTAAACATGTGCAGTAAGGACAGAATAAATCATCACACATAAGCAACACACATGAACACCAGGATTTAAGGTGGAAACTCAATTCGGGAGAAAACCACTGCTGCCGTCGTCTCAGTCTTCAATATTTATTATAAAGAAAACATCTTACAACATTGTACTGGCGCAGACTCATACCAGCACGCAGGCACCCACCTGCAGAAGGCTACAACCTTCTCTCGTTTACCAGCCTCTCCTGGAAGGGAGCTACAACCCCCTGCTCTCGTTTACCAGCCTCTCTTGGAAGGGAGCTACTACCCCCCGCTCTCATTTACCAACTACCACTAGAAGGGAGCTACAACCCCCTCACTGAAGGCTTCGACCCTCAGCACCATTATGGACCACGTTTCATCAATTTTCATACTGGACCCACTCCATACATTTAAGCTCATCATACATCAAACTGAAACTTATGACCCCATCAATTCATTCATTGAATCATCAACCAATCAACCAACAACTTGATCTTCAATCAACTTAATCAACAGCATAATCAACATTCAAACAACCCAGATTTGTATGAATACATCATTGACAGATAGCAGTAAACTAGTAGAACAGATCAGACATTTCATTCCACATACTTCAGCAAAACCCTAGATTCCATATGCGCTTTTATTTCACTGAACCTGCGTATGCACGCGCTTTAACATAAACAAACCTGCGTATACATATGTACATATTTTAGGACTGATCTCACATACCATACGCGCTTTTGCTGAAGACAACCCGCGTATATACACGCTTTCTCTGCCACAAACTTGCGTATAGATCTTCAAACTTTGTAGGGCTGCGCAAATCTTCAGATCAGATAAACAACTCAGATTTCATCCTTTACTTCAACAAAGATTCGCCAGATCACAGATCTAAACATTCCATAAACAGATCTAGAAATTACATATACATTTTAGATCTAGAGATCCCTCTTCATCATTTTCTTCATAGGTGCATTATTAATTCAGATCAATCAATGAACTGTTACCCATTCCATGCAGATATACTTCAGAGTGAAGTATCCATTAAAACCCAGACTTATGCACACCTTGCACTATTATTCTCTTCTCCTTATATAGGTTTAGCCTTTATCAATACCATGAGCCAAAACCACATCACTTCCGATGGTATTCCTAGACGGGATCAAATAGATAATCCAGCGCTCAATACAATGGGTCAATACCATGGTAATGCCCCTTGGTATTCTAATTTTGGAGCGCAAAAGGGCATATGCGACTTGGCACGTACTTTTCCGCGTACATACGCTACTTCACCTTTACAAACCCGCGTATGCTTTGTGACATATCATATTCATCATTTCTCTGGCACTTACTACAATTCTTTCTTCTGCCACACCTGAACTAATCTGTAGCTACATCATCCTTCCATCTTTAGCACATAGGTTGCTTATCATGGGCAACTCATCAAGTAGGTTTCCATCAGGAAAAACTTCATCAAGTAGGTTTCCATCCAAAGACAACTCATCAAGTAGGTTTCCATCAAGGACAACTTCATCTAGTAGGTTGCCATCAAGGACAACACATTGCATCATATTGCCAATCAATCTTATTTCATCAAGTAGGTTGCCATCAAGGACAACACATGCCAACAAAGTGATAGAGGTTCAGATATGAACTCTTGTGTTTATGTTTGGGTTTGTTTTTCAAAAGTTTTTCATTATATAAATATTTATGTTTATTGTAAGTCGGAGTAAGGATTTGGATCTGGAATGTTTCTTTTCATTTTCAAAGTCATCTCTTCAGTTTAGATATACTCCGTGGTGCACACAATTCTTTTGAGTGAAGGTTTGCAGGGGGATTATTTATTAGATCTTGCTTGGTGACCGATAAATTTATCTTTTAGATTGTTTATATGTAGCAAGCAGGTGAAAACCTATGTTCTGGTGAATGTAATTTTATTGACAGTGTCACTGTGCGAGTGGACTTATTTGTTATAGAGAACTTCATGATTTAAATATTACATATTATTCTTTTGGTCCTGTTGAATTCTGATTTTCATCTGGCTATTTGGGTATTTCAGGTACATGAACAGAATATTATTGCCAATAATTAATATGAAGTTGTCAGTTGAATCTCCTTTGCGAGGTTATATTTGTTGTATCTCTAATAAACACAAAATTTTATCTCGAATACAATATTAAACAAACCAGAAAAAGTTATGAACACAAATACATTTACAAGGTGATCTTTTTATTCATGCACAAGATTTTATTATTTTCTTTGTTATTTGATAAAGTCTTCATCTTATCTTGAGGTTTATGTGTTGAGTAGTAAAAGAGAGTGTGATGAGTTTCAGGGTTTTCTCTTAACTCAAGCAAGGTTTCTTTCCACATTAGTTGAGTTTGGGCTTGTTACACAATATTCTTTTTAGTGCAGGAATAAAGTGTTTTATTTCCTAGCATAGGAACATAGTGTTTTGTTTTTCCCAATACATGATTAGGGTTCCTAATATAAAAACCGATTTGTTTCAAAATGTTTCAGTACAGGAACATGTTTGTTTTGAAATGATTGAGCTTGCATGGTTTGGAAGGAATCCTGAGATTGTTTACTTTTGGAATATTTCTTCCAAGTCTCGGATTGTTATATTTTGAGTGAGGATCCAATCTCTGGAGTTGTGTAGTGTCATTGTGTTAACAATACATGAATAGAACTAAAATGCTTTCTTTAAAAATTTTATTTTTGCACCTGAGTGATTTAATTGTAGGGATAGAGATAGGTATTATAGAGTAAATATAGAACCCTTGGAACTACTTGTGCTATGCCTCGAAGCTTACGAAGCCCTGGATTGATAATTAAGTGTTGAGAGATTGAATTTAAATTTTGTCACCCAACACATGTATCGTGATAATATGGATTGATTTTGTAGACGAGATAGATATGTTGATTATGTTTAAATTTGGTTATCTGACATGGTATGTTTCCAAGAAGAAGAGGATTGGAGATTACTAGAAAAATGTTCGACTATAGTTCATGAGAATCTCCTTATAGATTGGATGAGAAGCGATGAGTACTCTCTTGACATAGTAGATAACTTGAGAAGTCTAAAGGAAGAAATCATAAGTTGCAAGACATATATTCACATAATCATTCAGTCATAGGAAAGGATTTCCATAGCACATGAACACCAGACATAAGTTAATGCAGTGATCATTTAGAGTTTATCAGATTTGTAGAGACAGGGATAGCCACATATCAGTTATTTAAACAAGGAGAAGAATAATGGGGCATATGGTAGAAGGTCTACTCTTCTATTATCATGTAATAGAAGGTAACACCTATTTCATCCATTTCTACTCTTCTTTATCATGTAATTTATCATATAAATCCATTTTATAATTATTTATGCTCTTATGGATAAATATTATTTCTTCTCCTTTATTTTTAATAAATTGATGATTATTATGCATAATTTTATCAATGATGGTTTATTAATATATTTTGTAACAACACTCACCATTTTAGCCTCCAAGATATTTGCTAGATTGCAGATTTGATCTCCAGCACATCATTCAATATTCCAACTCAGAAATTCGCTAGAATAAGAAGTGACAGTTTTGCGGTTGATATTATGGGAAAATAGAGAAGAATCTGGAAAATCTGGAACATGGGTTTTGTCCATAACGGACCGAATTAACTTCTCCAACAAGGGTTTGCCCAAATTCGGCCTGTATTAAGAGAAACGGAAGGTTCTTTGAGCACAATTTTCTCAAATTCACTGTTGCGACCGTCTTCCAAATTATCTCAGCTGCAAATCCAAATTCGACTTGTTCCTGTTGAAAGATTGATGGAAATATCTTTTCTTGCTGATAAAGTTGTTGGGGATAATCCAATATTGTTATGAGGGATCACATTTACTATTTACATTCTCGTCTTTCTGATTATAAAAGGAGAAGCATGTATTGCCGTTGGGGGGAACCATGGATTAAACATTCCTTTTGTAACTCTGTCATTTATTATTGACTCTCGTGATCAGAGAGCGACTGCTGTAAACATTATTATGCTTGATTAATATAAGATCTTGTTGCCGTTTAATTTCTTAACTCTAGAGTAAAGCCCAGCTGCGTTTCACTGGTGGTTGCGGGCCTGGCCCTGGTGGATCGATCCGCTGTTTGTATCATAAAATTTCAATTATCGTCGTGTGATAGTTTGTATTTGTTTTCATTACATTTGCAAGTTAATTGGTTTGTTGTTTAATTTCTTATTTGATATCAGTGTGTTATATTAACGAACCACATTGCTGTTCCTGTATGATTTAACAAGAATCTTAATTCTGTATAATTTATCTTGTTATACCTTAATAGAGCTTCGCTGTTATATTCCCATTATTGTTTCATTCCATTTTCTGTTCCAATTGATTGCTATTCCGTTTGACTGTTGTTCATTTGCAGATTGTTGTTCAATAGAATTTGCCATTCGATTCCATTAGTTAAGAGTTTGCTGTTCAGATTTATTAAATAGGATTTGCTGTTCAATTCCTTTGATTACAGTTTGCTGTTCGTTTACTTTTAGAGCTGCTGTTCATTTCAGTTGATTAATTGCAAAGAGTTTGGTTTTGAGAGTTTTCCTAGTTTCTTTTCATTAGCAACACTTAGTTCAAGATTTATTTCCATTCAATTGATTTAAAACAGGACCATCAACTGTAAAGAATACTGGATATTGCTCCCACGTTCTCAGATTGATTATCTTGTTGCATCAATTTCTAGAGGAAAGAGTTATCATTACGCATCCTTGATTGATGTTTACTAAGTGAATGATTGGATTTCAGAGCATTTGAGTTTATGTTATTGTAGTTAGATTTCTTTTCCAAGCATCCATTTACTCTTATATTTAGAACACTGTACTACATATTACAAGGCATTACTCTTAGATTGAATTGCAGCCTCAGATAGAGTAGACTCTTGAAATAAAAAGTCGTTCCTGGATTGATAATTAATGTGAGATAAATTGGTGTTAAAAAGATACCTTTTATATGTCAACATTTTGGCGCCGTTGTTGGGGAGAGTGTATGCCATTTTGAAAGAGCGATGCATATTTAATTTTTTTTGCTTGGGAAGAATTGGGTATTAAAGACGAGGTAAGAACCTGCGCACCGAGCAAGAAACACACTTGTTCACTGGCCCGCTTCATAGCAGAATTGAGTAAAGCTTAAGGTAGGAATGAATGCTTGCGTTTTTTTGAATTTTAGAGGTAGAATTTTTGAAAAAAAAATCTTGTAATTCCACTCGAGTGGTGATGTAAGCACCACCCATTTCACTAACCAATTGACAGGAACATTTTAAGGAGGATCCTCAAAGAAACACGTGAAGAACATCTTATATTATGGTAAGAAATGGCTCACATTGCAACTTTTGAATTCCCTATCAAGGATCTAGGAGGAGTGACAAAAATGCACATAATTCCCCCACCGTCTCTACCAAATTTTCATGGTTTGACAAATGAATATCCAGATACATTCTTATTTGAGTTTGAAATACTTTGTAGAGGATATGATTATTGTACTAATGATCAAAGGTTGAAAGTGTTTCCTCTTATTCTAAAAGGAGCAGCTCTCCGATGGTTCATGAGCCTAGGAGGGAACTGCATCCAAACATGGGAGGACATGAAGAACATATTCTTGACGAAGTACCAAGACTACTGCAAATCCAATGAAGATATTTTCGGTATGATATAAGGGGAAGATGAAAGCTTGGAGGACTATGTAGAGCGATTTCAATATAACCTTCAAAAATTAAAGCATAAACATTTGGAAAAAGAGATCTTGAAAACACTCCTTCTTAAAGGAATCAAAGATGAATTTTTAGAACTCTTAAATCTGATAGGAAAAGGTGATGTCTTTCAGTTATCATATGATGATGTTTGTGAGTTGTGCATAAGGTATTCAAGAGGAATTTCCAAGGCTGGTAAGAATTCTAGAGAAGTTTCTTCTTTCTTTTCCAAACTTACTACAAGAACAAGAGACATAAGAACTGAAATCAAGGTTTTATTTGAAAATTTTAAATATGATTTTATTAGCTCTCTAAATTTACAATTGAATGTTTTGTAGGTTCAGAAAAATAAAAAATTTGATGAAGTGTTTTGCCCTCATAACCGAAAGGAGCATCCCATAGATAGTTGTTCTTCCTTATCTAGGATGGAAGTAGCATATCAAAGAGATGGGGAAGCTACAACAAGGTCAAAACCATGGAAATCATGGCCTACATGTATGGTTCAAAACACTTCCTCTCCATTCTCTTACTTGCATAATTCGTTATGGAATACTCATATGTTAGAGCAGCCATGCCAATCTCAATATAACCACTACCAATCTTGTCTACAAGTTTGGCATGGTTCATCTTATGATTGTATGACTACTCTCCCTCATCTTGTAGCACAAACACATCTTCCAGCTCTTCCACAACACCTTGTTTGCCTATCAAAATCATCCATTCAACTCAATCAACTATATCATCAAAATGCTCTATTCCCTACACAATTTCCTGCTCAACTCATTCCACACCCTCACCATAATAAACCAGTACAACATGCTTACAGTGTTGAAATGAAAAATTTACACACCCTTCCCACCTATTCTATTTCACATGCACCATTGGAGAAAACTTATACTGAGATTCAAAATGTATCAAATCCAAAAATTGTAGAGGTTACGAAAGAAAATGAGGTTTCTTCTAGCCTGCATCAACAAGCTGTTTTAAACACTCAAGAACTTCATGATACGACGACTATGGGAAATAAAGAAAGTAAGGGATACATTGAAGATTGGTTTCATTCCATTTGTTTGCAGCATCACTCCATGCTTCAACAATTTTTGGCACCATCTTTTCAAGGGAAGTTGGCTTTTCATACCCTAATTTTTATTAACATGCATTTTTCAAATTTGGGTATGTACATAATTGAAGCCTTATTTCGAAAATGGTTACACTTGAAATAATATTATACGTAATCATATTCATTTTCCAAATCAGAGTAGGCTAGTGAAAAAATAAAATAAATAAGGAACTAAAATAAACACATTTTTTTAAAATTTTTTCGTAAAAATAGTTGTTGCAACATGCTGTGGAAATCAACATCGACGATAAATATTATAATTTATTTGTATATGTAGATGAATTATATTGAAAATAACAATTATAAAAATACTCATATTCATTTTTATCACAAATATGGAAAAATTTCTTGAATATCATATTTTTTTGGCTTGCGGGCTTGATGAAATTTTTGAAAACAGAGTTGATACAGTCATCTTTTGAGGGACCAAAAGTGAATATTTTTAAAACTTGTTTCTATCTTAGGTAGCCCTTGATGTCTACTTTCCAACCCAATTTGAATCACTCCATTTGGATTTGAAACGAAAAAGTTAGAATCGAAACATTGACAGGGATTCTAGTAGGCAGCTCAGGAATAGAGTTGGGACAGTCAGTTTTTGGAGGCCTAAATGACTATATTTTTAGAAATTATTTCTATGGTAGATTTATCTATGAATCTAGTTTACAACGCAATTTTAATCACTCGATTTCGATATTGTATGAGGAATTTACGACCAAAATACTGACTGCTTATCATGAATCAGCTCTCTTGAAACTCTGTTTTATCGGCTGTTCACTAGCGTATTTGACCCATCAATTATTCTTTTCTTAAAAACCTGTTTCTATTGGAGATCAATAAATTAATATAATTTAATCTCCAATTTGAATCAGTTCAATCCGCCATCAAATGAAAACTTTATGCTTAAAATATCAACTGTTAGTCTCAGCTGGAAAATCGAAAATGACTCTATTATGCAGGTTGTTCTAAGAAAATTTGACATATCATAGCATTGAATTTTTAAAACCCGTTTCTATTGGAGATAAAAATTTGAATTAACTCTCATTTGGCTTTGGAATCACTCAAATCAGACGAAAAACAAAGAAGGTATGATTAAAACACTACTGGTTAGCATGATTGGCCACTGCTCTCCCGCAGGTAATAAATTAATTTTACTTTGTCCGTGGATTTGTTCTACAGAGTAACTACTTGTTAGTTTTTTTTTGTATAATTATTGGATTAGGGGAGCCATGCACCTCTCTTTTTCCATGATTTAATGTTTTATTGCAGGTAGACACTCGTTTTTTGCAGGTCTTAGCAGAACAAAGAAGGTCAATTTATGGATGAACGATTCTTGAAAGAAATTTTAGTGAAACAAGGACATTTAATCCAGTTCATTACCTAATAGATTCATAACAAGAAGAAATGATGAATTGGTTTCCATTTGAAGATTCATGTCACTGCTGCCAAAACATTTTTCAAAAAGATCATTTTTTTTCCATTAACAGATTGATATTATCTTAGGAAATAACATCATAGCTGTTGTAACTTAATAAAGTGTTGTTTCTTTTTTGATTTCTTTTATGTTTTTGTGTTTTAGGTGTTGATTCCTTCAAATTGTAGTTTCCGTTCCATTGGCAATTGAAAAATAAGGACCCCACCATGCAAGTTTCAGGAGGCAATTCTTCGGCAGTACCAATTCTGTAAAAAATTACTTTTTCTTTAGACATGTACATAAATTTTCCTTTCTAAGTTGATTGGATTTGCTTGACAATGGATTTGTTTTTTCCTCTATTTTTTTCCTTTGCTGTTCCCTACAACAATTTCTGCGTGCATTTTTTTTGCTGTTCCCTATAGGGAACATCACTTTTTTGTGTACCTTTATTTTTCATGCTGTTCCTCTTAAGGAACATCATGTTGTTCCTCTTAAGGAACAAGAGGAACACCAACCTTGCGTGCTTATATTTGTTTGTTGTTCTTCTTAAGGAACAATAACTGTTCGTCCGAAGGAACAACGCGTTTGTGTGTTTCTTTTTGCTGTTCCTTTCAAAAGGAACAACAGTTTTTCTGTTCCTTTCAAAAGGAATAACGCTTTTTTCGCATGTTTTTACTGTTCATTTCCGAAGGAACAACATTTTTTTCCGTTTGTTTTTTCTGTTCCTTTTCGAAGGAACAACAATTTTTGCCGCCTATTTTTGTTGTTCATTTTGAAAGGAACAACATGTTTTTTTGCCGACTGTTTTCGCTGTTCCTTTCAAAAGGAAAAAAGGAATAACATGTTTTTTTGCTGACTGTTTTTGCTGTTCCTTTCAAAAGGAACAACATTTTCGCAGATTGTTTTTGCTATTCCTCTTAATGAACAACAGCTGTTCCATCTAAGAAACATCACTTTTTGAGTGCATTTTTCTTGTTTTAGAACAACATTTTGAAGATTTTTGTGAATTCTTAATGACTCTTTTAAAGACAAACACACAATTTATGCAATGACACAAAAATTAGATGTTACTGGAATCAGCAAATCAAAAAAAATTGTCGTTTTTAAGAAATTGTTTTGTAGTGATAAGAAAAAGGAAAGGACACAACCATCTATATCACTTTGCTGTCTTTATTTTCACTAAAACTAATATGATCGACTATGTTTATCATGTTGGTTCTTCCCTAAATCTTTACAACTCTCTTTGATTTTTTATTTATGGAATAAGAATAAGGGCATACTTTTTCTATTGAGATGTTTAGACTTCTTCCACCATCCCTACTCTTAAGGAGTGTTGAGCCACCCTTTATATATAAATAGGGAAGTGCTATATGTAAAGAAAAATAAAAATAAAAATCTCTATACGATTATTAACAATTCTATGATATGGTAGATGGAGGATAAGGGGTCTCATCAAGAGCCAACCTACCATGATCATAAGGGAGCAGTGAAGTGGCATTTCCATTATGGCCACCACACCAGAGATATGATCCAATGGACAACTCAGAAAGATAAAAAGTCCTTGGAACAGAAGGTCTTATCACGAGCCGGCCTGCCCACCTTTCACTCCTTCCTGGTGAATGGCATTGTGATTTATCTGGTTCCCAAGCTAGCACAATGGCCTCTATCATGACATCACACAACACTTCCCTAGGCATAAATAAAGGATAATGGTTCCAAGGGTGAGAAAGCAACTTTGTCAAGGTTATAGACACATGTGGGCAACAGAGCTCTGCTGATTGTATTGGAGTCATATTTTTCACAAATCAATAGTAATGATAAACCCCTTTCTTATATCTTTATCTAATATCAAATGAGAGAATGCTCCTAAACCCTTTGTTCAGAACCTCTTATGCATGAAATTTATTTATAAATCGATCATAATGGTTTATGTGGAAAATGACTGCATAAGTACTTTTTTCAGATCAACTGTCATTTTCCCTTATTTTCAAATCATTACATAAACATTTCCATATCTACTCACGATTTCAAAATATGCATTGATTTCAGTAATGCGATAATTTGTTGATCATATCATAAGTATGTATGCCTTTCCATGTTGTACAATTGATGTGCAGTACGCTGCTCTTCTATTTGCGGATTTGCCATAATATTCATACTGCATTTCTACAAAAGTTTTTCTGGTTGAACTTTTGGCATACATCTTATCGGTTGCTCTTCAAAATTAACATTGTGGATTCAAGAAAATTGCATGCAGAATCGTGATTTGGTTACAGAAAATTCCATTCGCAGCACAAACACACTATTGCAACTAACAGAAAAGGCTTGCGCAACTCGCGAATGTGCACAATTCTTCAGACATGATGTGCTTGCATGGCTTCCACCTTTTGCATCACTTTTAGTATTCGCTCAGCTTACATCAGCTTCAACAAATGCCAGTTCCTACAGGTCATCTCACATTTTTTTCGGAGGGAACACTTGAGGTAAAATAGCATAATTTTCTGATTTATTACGAATTTCATGAAAACCCATTGAGCATTATTTATCATCATTCATTTCACATCTTTACCACTTCCTATTTTTCAGAGACATATCATCTTTCAGTTTGGGGGAGTGTTGCTTTCCTTCATTTCTTTCTTATGACCATGTCAGTAATATTTTTTATCATCCATTGATATTCTTACTCATTCTCAACACCTCCCTTATTCCATGTTGTTTTACACCAAGCATCGATTTCAACAGATTGTAGCAACCACCTCTCTTTGTTTTCTAGCATCATATGAGAACATGCTAATTCTTCAGTTTGGGGGAGGAATTGCTACACATAATGGATGTTTTCTACTTTCTTTCTCATTTGAGGCATACAATTTCATTTTTATACAGTTGAACGTCAACTGTAAAAATTGTTACGCCTTCATCAAGATTGTTAAAATTGAATATTCATTATTTGAGGAAAAAATCATTTGTTCCATCCATTTCATGAGTTGGGATGAACACTTTTTTTTCTTGGTTAACACTGGGTTTTTTTTCTTTGAGTTGCATGAGGACATGCAATATATTCAGTTCTGGGTTGCATGAGGGCATGCAATATATTCAGTTTGGGGGTATGTTAAGTCGCTAATATGACCACTTTTTAACACCTATTTCATCAATTTCTACTCTTCTTTATCATGTAATTCATCATAATTTATCATATAAATCCATTTTATAATTATTTATGCTCTTATGGATAAATATTATTTGTTTTCCTTTATTTTTAATAAATTGATGATTATTATGTATAATTTTATCAATGATGGTTTATTAATATATTTTGTAACAACACTCACCATTTTAGCCTCCACGATATTCGCTAGATTGCAAATTTGATCTCCAGCACATGATTCAATATTCCAACTCAGAAATTTGCTGGAATAAGAAGTGACAGTTTTGCGGTTGATATTCTGGGCAAATGGAGAAGAATCTGGAAAATCCGGAACATGGGTTTTGTTTAGAACGAACCGAATTAACTTTAATATAGAACAGTTTGCTCAAATTCGGTCTATATTGAGAGAAACGGAAGGTTTTTCGAGCACGATTTTCTCAGATTTACTGTTGCGGCCATCTTCCAAATTATCTCAGCTGCAAATCCAAATTCGACTTCTTCTTGTTGAAAGATTGATGGAAATATCTTTTCTTGCTGACAAAGTTGTTGGGGACAATCCAATATTATTATGAGGGATCACATTTACTATTTACATTCTCCTCTTTCTGATTATAAAAAGAGAAGCATGTATTGCCGTTGGGGGGAACCATGGATTAAACATTCCTTTTGTAACTCTGTCATTTATTATTGACTCTCGTGATCAGAGAGCGACTGTTGTAAACATTATTATGTTTGATTAATATAAGATCTTATTGCCGTTTAATTTCTTAACTCTGGAGTAAAGTCCAACGACGTTTCACTGGTGGTTGTGGGACCGGCCCTGGTGGATCGATCCGCTGTTTGTATCATTACCTTTCAATTATTGTCGTGTGATAGTTTTTATTTGTTTTCATTACATTTGCAAGTTAATTGGTTTGTTGTTTCATTGCTTATTTGATATCAGTGTGTTATATTAACGAATCACGTTGCTGTTCCTGTATGATTTAACAAGAATCTTAATTCTGTATAATTGATCTTGTTATACCTTAATAGAGCTTCGCTGTTCTATTCCCATTATTGTTTCATTCCATTTTCTGTTCCAATTGATTGCTGTTCCATTTGACTGTTGTTCATTTGCAGATTGTTGTTCAATAGAATTTGCCATTCGATTCCATTAGTTAAGAGTTTTCTGTTCAAATTTATTAAATAGGATTTGCTGTTCAATTCCTTTGATTACAGTTTGCTATTCGTTTACTTCTAGAGCTATTGTTCATTTGAGTTGATTAATTGCAAAGAGTTTGGTTTTGAGAGCTTTCCTAGTTTCTTTTCATTAGCAGCACTTAGTTCAAGATTTATTTCCATTCAATTGCTTTAAAACAGGAACATCAACTACAAAGAATACTGGTTATTGCTCCCACGTTCTCAGATTGATTATCTTGTTGCATCAATTTATAGAGGAAAGAGTTATCATTACTGCATCCTTGATTGATGTTTACTAAGTGAATGATTGGATTTCAGAGCATTTGAGTTTATGTTATTGTAGTTAGATTTATTTTCCAAGCATCCATTTACTCTTGTATTTAGAACACTGTACTACATATTACAAGGCATTACTCTTAGATTGAATTGCAGCCTCAGACAGAGTACACTCTTGAAATAAAAATTCGTTCATGGATTGATAATTAATGTGAGATAAATTGGTGTTAAAAATATACCTTTTATACCTCAACAGTCTCATGGTGGGCATAGGTTTGACAGAGATGACACAGTCATAGATGGTAGGTTCTTAGATACACCTGATAGGAGACACCGTTGCTACGAGATCTAATCTAGTTATGGTTCAGACAAGTATCATGGTCATCATCACTATCACCTTTACAGGAGGAGTGAGAGGGGATATTTACCGAATGATTTCAAGAAATCCAAGACAGTTACATTTGATGGAGAGTTGAAGAAACCAAAATATGTATAGGCACAATTTATTGGAATGAAGAAGTTCTTTGAGCTGCATGACTATACAAAGAAAATGAAGGCATGATAACTATTTTCAGTCTCAAAGGGAAAGAAGACATCTGGTGGAAAGATGTGAAGCATCTCAAAGACATCAGGAAAGAGGAGTTGGGTTGGGATGAATTAAAGAGACTCTTCAGGAAGAAGTACCTTTCATAGAGGTACTAGGACGGAAAGGCCAATGAGTTTTATGAGATGAAGATTGGATCTATGACAGATGAAGAGTACATGACTCAAGTTCATGGAATTGTTTAGTTATGTGCCTTATCTTAAGGATGAGAAGAAAAAAGTTCAAAGATTTATCAGTGGACTTCCATTAGCATTTAAGGATCAAATTGAGTATGATGAGCCTCAGTCGCTGGAAGAAGTCATTGGAAAGTTGAAGCACTGTTATGAGCAATAAAAGTGTAAGTCCGAGTTTATGTAGGGTTAGAAAGGGAATTAAAAGACTAAATGAAAGGGGCCACCGAAGTGGGGAAGACCTTAGGATGCACGTGTGAAGGAAAATGTTTCTCCTTACAAGAAGTTTAATACATTTGAGAAGGGACATGGGTCATGGAGAGCAACATAATAAAGGTAGTGGCAAGGAACTATTGCAGTGTTGGATATGTGGCAAGGATCATCACAAAAAGGATTTCCCATTTTATCAGGGTGGCAAACCCTAAAAATACAGTGCTCATGAGGCACAAATAGTTGGGGATGTTGGGTAGAGCATTGCTCAGATCTGTGAAACATTTGATAACAAGCAGGCAGATCAAAAGACATCCATTATTGTGATGGAAGGTAAGCTCTGTGATCGAGTTGTTTCCATTTTGATTGATCTTAGATCTAATTATAGTTATGATAATCATAAACTGGTGGATACGTGTCGCTTGACTAAATAAGTGCATGTAAAGTCTTGGTTGGTGTAGTTGGCTATAGGTACTAAGAAAATATTTCATCATTAGGTGAGAGTTTGTGCATTTGAGCTGAATGGTATGCCTACATCGTTGCATCTAAATGTGCTTCAATTGGGTTCATATTATATTCTTTTGGGTATGGATTGGTTGTACCTTCAAATGAATAAGGTGTAATGTTATGAGAAGGCTATCGAGGTGGCTTGGATGATGATGGAGAGAAAAGAAGATTGCAGGGTAAGAAGAAGCACATCGGTGATAATTTGTACAACTATGTAGGAAAAGAAAAGTTGCAGGAAAGGGTGTGTATTTTTTGTAGTGCATCTTTCCAATGATAAATATAAGGATGTTAAGGATGCATAATTCTTGAAGAGCTATCCAGTTTTGCAATAGTTTCAGGATGTATTTCCAGCAAAGATTCCAGAGTTGCCTCCTCATAGGGACGTGAACTTTTCTATTGAGTTGGTATTAGGAGAAACTCGAGCATCAAAGTCACCTTGTAAGATGAGCACTCTAGAGTTAGTGGAACTAAAGTTGCAGTTGAAGGAAATGCTTGACAAGGTATACATTAGGCCAAGTGTGTCCAATTGGGGTGCACCAATATTGTTTATAAAGAAGAAGTATGATACTCTCATGTTGTGAATTGATTACAAGTAGTTGAACAAGGTGATGATTAAGAAAAAATATATGTTGCCAAGGATTAATGACTTGTTTGATAAGTTGAAGGGAGAAACAATGTTCTAGAAGAAGGATTTGAGATCAGGATATCATCAGGTACGCATCAAAGAAGAGGAAATTTACAAGACTAATTTCTAGACCATGTATGGGCATTGTGAATTTGTTGTGGTTCCTATTTTTTTTTTCTAATGCTCCAGCTACTTTCACATGTTTGATGAATAATGTGTTGCATACTTACCTAGACAAGGTTTTGATAGTATTCATTTATGATATATTGATATATTATAAGAATGAGGAGGAGCATGCATAAAACCTTGCATCGATATTGAGACTATTGAGAGAGAATTGGTTGTATGCCAAGCTTAGCAAGTGCAATTTATTTCAAACTCATTACTTGGGAAATGTTGTTTCCAAGGAAGGAATAACAGTGGATTCAGAAAATATCAGAGCTATCATGGAATGGGAATCTCCTAGGAATGTGGGTGAAGTTAGATCATTCATGTGATTAGCAGGTTATTACAGGAGGTTCATCAAGAACTTCTCATGGATTACCTATCCTATTACATATCTGCAGAGGAAAAGGAAAGAAGTTTGAATGGAAAAAGGAATGTGCAACTAGTTTTAAGCAGTTGAAGAAATTGATTACCAACGGTCCAAGTCTAAAGATTACAGATCCATATAAAGAGTTTGTGGGGTGTACAAATTATTGCAAGAGAAGACTTGGTGGAGTTCTGATGCAAGAGGGATAAGTGGTATGCTACGAGTCAAGGAAACCGAATGAGCATGAGAAAAACTGTGTGACCCATGGTCTTGAGTTGGCTATGATCATCCATGCCTTGAAGATGTGGAGACATTATATCCTTGGCAGGAGGTTTGTTTTGATGAGTGATCACATTAGGATGAGATACTTGTTTGACCAACTAAATCTGAATGTCAGGAAATCTAGGTTGTTGGCCACGCTCTATGAGTTTGACTTCAAGATTAGGTACATTGAAGGTAAAGAGAGCAAGGTTGCAGATGATCTTAGCAGAAGAGTGCAGGTAAATCACATAGCAACTATGAGTTCATGTGGGACAAATCTACAAGAGAAAATCTTGCAGGTGGGACAATAGGATGATATGTACCAGTAACTTAAGCACAAGTTACAACAACAGGGTACATGTGAACATGATGTGGATTATCATCTCACGACAGATGGTTTGGTGAGATATAGGGACAAGATCTATGTATTGGAAAAAAGTGAACTCAAGAAGCTTATCTTGAGAAAATTTCATGTTAAGCCGTATTCAGGTCATCTAAGATATTAGAGGACTCTGAAAAATATGAAGAAGTTATATTATTGGTCAAATCTAAAGAAAGAGGTAGTTGAGTTTGTCACAAGGTGTTTGGATTCTCAACAGGTCAAAGGAGAGTGCAAGCATCCATGTGGTCTATTGCAACCGATTCTGATTCCAGAATGTAAATGGGAGGTCATTTCTACGGATTTCATCACAATTTTTCCAAGGGCATCTAGAAAGCATAATTACATCATGATTGTGGTTGAAAGGTTGACCAAGGTAGCTCACTTCATTCTAGTGAAGTCTATTATTTCAGCTATCGAGGTAGCTGAGATTTTCGTCAAGGAGATAGTGAGATTGCATGGTGTTCCTAAGAAGATTATGTCAGGCAGAGATGCCAAGTTCACTTCTAGGTTTTGGAAGGATTTGTTTGCATGCTTGGGGATAAAGTTGGATTTTAGTACAACTTATCACCCGCAAACAAATGTAAAGATAGAGAGGGTTAATAAGATTATGGAGGAAATGCTAAGCATGTATGTTATGCACAAACATCGGAAGTGGGAATAGTATCTTACACTAGTATATCTTGCGTACAATAATGGATATCAGGAGTCCTTGAAGATGAGTCTATTTGAGGCACTTTATGGGCAGAGTTGTAATACTTCCATCTGTTGGAGTGATCCAGTGAACATGGTACTGATTAGACCAGACATGTTGGCAAATATGGAAAAGGAAATGTAGGTTATTAAGAAGAATCTGAAGGAAGCATGGGATGTTCAAAAGAGTTATGTAGATCAACACAAGGTGTTTAAGAAGTTTCAGGTTGGGGAGCATGTTCACTTATGTGTCAAGCCCAAGAAGAGATCCTTGAGGATTGGATCATGTACGAAGTTGGCCCCTCGGTATTGCGAGCCTTTCAAGATCCTTGAGAGGAATGGACCAGTGGCCTATAGACTTGCACTGTCGCCAACAGTGAAAGTCCATGATGTTTTCCATGTTTCATTGCTTAAAATATATGTGAAGGATGTTGATCATGTGATTAACTGGTATGCATTGCCTATGGAGCCAAAATGGGAATTCTATCTAGAACCTTAGTGCATATTACAACAAAAATAACTCATGCTTTGAAATAGAGAAATTGAGCAAGTTAAAGTGTAGTGGAATCACTTTAGGCATGATGAATCTACATGGGAGATGGCTAATCAGATGCAGGCTATGTATCCTTCATTTTTTTTTTTGGTTGAGGCAAAGGAGTTTTGGCATATGTATATATTTATGTATGGTTGTTACTATAAATACCACAATGAGTGCGTTATAAAGTTACAATAAGTGGCATGATTGTAATGTTGTCATGTTGTCATGTTGGTTTTTATTTTGAACATGTTGTTCATTGTAAATACTGCATCGAGCTAAGTTATAAAGCTGCATGAGCAATATGTTTTGGTTTTGAGTGGTTTTGTTGGTCATAAATGTAATAGAACACAAAGGATAGTGTTCCCCTAAGGGGGGGGAGTTTGTAACAACACCAGGTTAAAAGTTCATGTAATAAAGTTAATAAAAGTAAAATAATAAGACCAAGGTCATGGGACGCATATTCCAAGCTATATGTTGGGAGCAACATCCTAGTGGGTGTCACTTTCGATTTATTATGACAAAGGAAATTAACAAAGGAATTGGAAAAGGAAAATAGACATTAATTGGAATCTATTAATTAATATAGGAGAAAAGGTAGATTAAAGTTCACAAGTTTTCATGAGAGCGAAATTGAAGGAAAATAAATGAAAATGAAGAAAATAGGGCCTCAATGATAAAAAGGATTCTAAGGATCAGTTCACAGATTTTTGTCAGTCTTTCTTTAGAATTAGTTTTAGAGAGAGAAGAGCACTAAGAGGAGAAATAAAACAAGAAATCAAAGGAAAGCAAAGGAAGGACAAAGAAAGTAAAGGACAAACACTCAAGGTTGGATCAAGCAACTTCAACAGGAGGATTTGCAGGCAAAATGTTGCATGTGTGATTTCCTAGCCGAGGTGTGAACACATGGTGCATGAATTTGTTCATTTGGTTCATTTGATGTCATTGGCATGGGTTTTTACTAGTTTGACAGTGGTTTTAGCCTTGCCTTTCCATTTCTGGATAACCATGTTGTGATGGGATTCTTTTCTCAGTTGAGATTTGGATAGTCAGAAGGTTTTGGAACTAGGTGAGGTTGTCTCAATAAAATTACCAAGGGTTGGGGGTGGAGGTGGTTTAATCTCTAGGAAGCCCTCAATAGGTGGGTGGAGACATGAAAATTCCTCAAGGTATTGGTGAATAAACTCCGAGGCATCCAAGCTTGTTTTTGGGCTTAGTGATCTCTTAACCGATTTTGGTAGGATTGTGGTAGCCTGAGGGTGGACGTTGTTTAATCTCCTGGAAGCCCTTGTTATTTATGTCTTAATATTTGAAATTCATGCTTGGAATATGGCACATGGGTGATTGATTGAAAGAGATATTTGGTTTAGCCAAATCTATGGTCGAGTGGTACGTGGAAGTCACTAACTTGGTTGGATTTTGCATAAGTTAATAAGATCTATTTTCTGATTGCAATCTATGAGCACTTGTACTTGTTATTGTGGTGATTTTATGGTTGTTATGTCATGGTTAATAATATGGTCATGTGCTGGTTAAGTATGGATTTCAATGTACTCTAGCTATGTCTTATTCACGATTTGATAAGTATTTGATGGTTAATGAATGCATGGGATAACAAATATTATTGCTACTATTATAAGAGGGAATTAGATCTTCTTAGTGATTCTCATATAAGTTTCAAACTCCTATGCTTAGATATGCATTCATGACCTTTAGATTACATGTTCACCATATGTTTGAAAGAATGACCGTCTTGGTTAGGCCTGGTTAGGAGAATTCCTTGATTAATTTTTGTATGATTAGCATTGTATTGAAGTCATCTATCATTCTGGAAATTATCAAGAAGTTTTGGG
Source organism: Pinus albicaulis (assembly GCA_034641835.2). NCBI lineage: Eukaryota > Viridiplantae > Streptophyta > Pinopsida > Pinales > Pinaceae > Pinus > Pinus albicaulis. The sequence continues at coordinate 471,284,807 of CM076573.1, forward strand.
CAATGGTTTGGAGGTTGTCCTGGAATTGTGGCTCAGATCTCAGGACCACACTCTCTAAACTGAGGATTTTGGGTTACAACCGCACTCAGGCAGGCTTGTGCATGCGGTTGGAGAGTCAAAACCACACTCATGCAGGCTTGTGCAAGCGGCTGGGAGTCTAAGTCACTAAAAAAGTATTCTAACTTAGAGTTGGGTCACCTGGGGTGGTTCTTTGACCCCTGAGTGTCTTGTAATCCTCGTAGGATGGTAGGTTGTGGTCAATAAGTCTTGGTTATCAACCCCACTTCCATAACTAGAGCTTGGAGGTCAAGTCATGTCATAATAACTTTTAATCTCATGTTTACCCTGGAAGACCAATGAAATTGGGTAAATGTGGGAGGGGTTAGTTACACCCATTATCCCCACATTTCCATCTTTACCTATATCTTTTCATGGCTTGCTTTCTCTAGTCCCTTACTCTCTCTCCCTGTCACACACTCTCTCTCCCCCTCTTTGTGCACCTTCCTTCCTCTCTCTTCCTCTCTTTCTCTACCACTCCTTCCCTTAGTCACTCCTCCACAACAACACCCCACCCCCCCAAGCTCTATCTCTCTCTCTTTCTACCCACCTTCCTTCTTGCTTTTGAAAGATTATAAACAAAAAATAGTTCACATGATTTAAAAAATATAAGAATGCTTTCAAAAATACGCACATAAATGCTTTAAAAAATTCATGCACATTTTTGAAAATGCTTTCATTTTTTAAAAGATGCACATGCTTTCAAAAATGCAGATGTACTTTTGAAAATGCATACACACTTTCAAAAATACATGCATGATTTTGAAAATGCGCACGTGCTTTCAAAAATATGTGCACTTTTGAAAATGCACACCCACTTTTAGGAACACACAATTTCAAAATCGTTCGCACTCTTTTGAAAACACTCACGCGTCTTGAAAGCACATGCATGCTTTTGAAAATGTGATCACATTACTGAAAAATCCAATTTGGCAAGCATGCATGGTGGTTCGAGGAGCGTTGAGGCTATAGGATAGGGATTGTGTGTATTTTTTTAAAAATGCACACTTGTTCCTAGGTGAACGTATTCGTGAAGACCACATTGCCACTTTTGAGGCCATCATCTTCATGCGAGCAACCTTACTTGTTACTTCTTTTGTTCATGTTCAGAAGTATGCATTATATTTATTTGTCTTCTTCTAATTTTCTTGATGTCCTCCTCTTCTTTTCCAATTTCTTCTTCATTCATAGAGTTTACATCTTTACCTTTCATCATTTATTTTCTTTCTATTGTCATGTTTCATCTACACTTGGAAGCTTCTTCATTTAACTAAAATTATGTGCATAAAAAAAGTTTTTTATTGGATTACACAATGCCCAACAACAATATATAACCTTGGTTTGTGTTGTTGCTCCTAGAGACAACCTTGAGTTGCAAAAGACCAGTGCCTAGGACATCTTGAAATCAAAGGTTAGATGTAGACAATTTTAAGGGTGCCTCTGACAGAATATGGATTAAGAGGATTATGATTGTGGTGGTTCAGGAATGATGAAGACTTTGGAGTTTGATTCATGTGAATTACCCTATACTGCGAGAGGGCTCAGGAGACTGTATGGCTCGGTGGATTTTCAAATGGGCCAAGCATAAAACAATGAGCAGAGGCTTTCATAATATGCAGAGGTGTTGAGAAGGAACGGAGGAGGAACATGCGAGAGACAGGCCTAAAAGTATTAAGAATCTGTTTTTCGTGAACTCAGAGGAAGCGGATGTAAGTGGAATGTGACCAATAATAGAGATTCGTGGAGCGCGAATTAAGGGGGCACAACAAGTTTAACACATGAGCGTTATTCATACACTAATTCATGAATAAAAATGCATACCGTCAACAATTACATTAAAGGAATCATCAAAGCAGCAAAACATTGAAAGATGATTATTGAGTCTCAAAAGTGTTTTCCATATTCATACATATTTCCATTATGTCATAACCATTTAGCTCTTATTTCATAGCCATCTGACCTAAAACCCTACATAAAGTAACCATTTTTATAAATATATGGGTTAGGATCCTTGTTTTCCAAAGTTATTTATTTTATGTATTTAAAGTGAATTTATGATTAGAAACTAGAAAATTAACATAGTTTCATATATCTATATATGTGTTATGAGTTTTGTGACATGTGTAGGTCAAAAATGAGACTTCTAGAAGACCCTTATGTGGCACTCTAAGGCCAAATTCGAATTTGGTTGGAGAAGATTATGGGATCAAGAGGATATGTGTCTCACTTCCTTGTTGTATTGAAACTCTAAGAGGATATGTGTCTCATTCCTCTAGTTGTGTTGAAACTCTAGAAAGACATGTGTCTTATCATTTCCTATTTTGATTGTAACTCTAGAGATGGAGGGAGAGATTCATGGACTCCCATTAATGAGATAACTCCTCATATTTTGTATAAATAGGAGAAGCTTTCTCCTATCATGAGTAATGAAAAAGTAGTGAAAAATAGGAGAAGAAGAGAAATGAATAGATAGTCTTTTGTAATAAAGCTTAAGATGGAATGGGATGTAGATTTGTGAGTTTTTTAATAGAGAAATTCAATTCTTTGATGCTGTTTTGATTACAACTTTAAGGAGCTGAAGGATTTCACCAAATTGGTACCAGAGGGCCCCTGCTATCCAATGAGGCTTCTACATGCTTTTTAGATAAGTAGCTTTTAATTCATGTCTTGCATTATTTGTTTAACTAAAAGATCCTCATTATCTTACAATCATTCTTTTTTCTTAAAACGCTCTTCCAACATATCAATATTAGATGAAAGAGATTTGGTTGTATCATGTTGAGTTAATTAGCATTTTCTATTTTTCAATTAGATTAAAAGATCCTCATTATCTTACAATCATTCTTTTTCTTAAAACGCTCTTCCAACATATCAATATTAGATGAAAGAGATTTGGTTGTATCATGTTGAGTTAATTAGAATTTTCTGTTTTGCAATTAGATTAAAAGATCCTCATTATCTTACAATCATTCTTTTTCTTAAAAAACTCTTCCAACATATCAATATTAGATGAAAGAGATTTGGTTGTATTATGTTGAGTTACATTTCATGTTCATTTGCAAGCTAGGATATCCATGGATTAGAATGTTCTGTTTTTTTTCATCATTTTCCTAATTAGGGATAGAATTTACAATTACACTCTGTTTTGAGTCTAAGGTTTCATTTTCTTTTCTTTTTGACATAGATTTGATTTCATATTTTGAACATAAGTACTAAAAAGACAAAACCCCAAAAACATCAATAAAATACATACAACGAAGTAAGGAAGAGGTCACTTAAGCACATATAGTGCACCACACTTCATCAGTTTACTAGCCCTAGTTGATAATTTATGTTAGCAATTTAGGACACTAAATTGACTACACATTTTGGCGCCGTTGCCGGGGAACTGTAATTAGGAGACCTTATTTCTTACATCTAAAAAAATTATTAATAATTCTTGAGTATGCTCTCCTCCTGCACTTTGTGTGATCTGGAGGATCAGAAAAAAGATTGTTATGTAAAAAATATATATATATATATATAATAATTCTTGAGTATGCTTTCCTCTTGCACTTTGTGTGATCTGGAGGATCAGAAAAAGAATTGTTATGTATAAAAAAAAAAAAAAAAAGGAGACAAAATAAACTTCATCATTTCAATTGATTCAATAAAAAAAAAATGAGAAAATTCCAATACATTGTTTTGCTTAATGAAATATATATGTGTATTTTTAAATTTTTGAAAATATAATATACATAATTTTATTAACAAATCAATTTAAAAAAAAAATTAATTTAAAAAAAATGACTCATGGAAATAAGATCCACGCATACGCATGAGGCCATTCTTTGGCTTGGCTTTACGCATATATGCAGACCTTCAATCCACACAAAGACCCATGCACTGAAATTTAAAAAAAAAGAAAAAGAAGGAACCTTCTCTTTTTCATATTCGTTTTTCCTCAAACAACAGTTATTAGAAATCATTTTTAAAAGAATTTGCACACAATGAATGTATATCACATGAAGAAACTGTTGATGAGGAAAAGATTGCAAATTGTTGATGAGAAAAAGATTGCAATTTGCAATTGAAGAGAAGATTACAAATTCAATTGTAGGGACATACAATGGAAGTGTATCATATGAAGAAATTGCTGATGAAGAGAAGATTTCAGACTGTTGATGAAGAGAATATTGTAGATTTCATTGCAAATAATTAGAATGAGGAAGATCAATCTGAACTTCTCCGTGAGATACAAGCCATTACACTTCAAGACCTGCAAAATAAAAACAAATCAAACCACAAGTAATTGCCAGAAAACGAAATGCGTAATTGTCAAACACACCCGATTTTAAAACGAATTTTCGGAGCAAACTGAGGTGAATTAGAAAAAAATAAAACATGGGTTTTTTCGGGAACGGGGTGAATTAGGTAATCCTATGAGAACTTTATGAAATTCGCAGCTATTTGAGAGAAATTCAGGGTTCTTCGGAGCACTAATTTGCAGTGTGCGTGAGAGAAAAATGTTTTATTTTTTTATTTTTATTTATTTTATGAAAACAATCACGGTTTTATAAAATTCAATTTTGAGAAATAATCAAGGAACTAATTTCCTTATTTGAAAGAAACTGTGGCAGAATTCATGTGTGGTGGCACATGATGAGTGACAAATGAATTATTTGAGGCAAACACATTATCACATGTGCATCAAATGCAAGCTGTATAAATTGAAAAGGACTTTGCCTTCATCTCCTTCATAGTTAGGAATTTCACTTTAGAATTTTCAAGCTTTTTATTTTTATATTGCATGAAAGAGGCATTGGCATGACTTTGTTTCAAAAATATTCATAAGGACAATTATTTCATCCATGCTCTATTTCATTAAAAAAAAAAATAAAAAAAAATTGAATCAATGAAATGAATAAGTTATTTGCTCACTTTTTCTGAAGGTATTGATTAATTTTGGACTGATGATGAAAGATGAATGACTAACTTTTTATTCAAGATTTTTAGCAGCTGAAAAACCTCATTGTTCAAATCAGCCTAACTTTCTCAGACAAAATCAGATTTTGATGATTCAAGTATTGTTGGAAAAGTCTCAACAAGATTTACACAGTGAGAAATCCATCATTAGGATTTGAAACGGTAAATAATGAAGTAAATTGCTGAAAAAGAAGCAACATTTAACTTGAGGCATTAATTCCAAAACATGTATAAATTCTTTTGATTTTCTTCCTTTGAGAACTTGTTTCATTAATACAAAATTCTTAGTTTTGTGTGTAAATATCATAACTAGAGAGATTGATCACCTCTCTCCTTTGATAATCTTACATTCCATTGCAGAAGAAGTATTAGTTTTTTTGCAGGTTCCAGGAGGAAGGACAAATAACTACAAAAGAATGGTGTCTCTCTAAAAGACCAATTTGTTTCATAAGAGGATGATCAGCAACAAAGAGGAAATATGCTGATGCAAAATCAGATCCAAACACTTGAAAAACTTTCAGATACTATTGTCTCCATCACATCCATACCTCATAATAAACCATTCACCTCATTTCACTTCATATTTTCCATTTACATTCACATCCACTTTCCATTTATTTTTGTCCATTCATAACCCACAAATAAAAGCAAGAGACTAATTCACATGTTTATTTCCCATTGCCATTTCTACTCTCCATTGCCATCTTCCATTTTCATCTTCCATTTCTTGTCATTTTCATTCCGCAAATAAGCCCTGCTTCAATGCAAATTATTGAGTCCATAGTCCTTTGAGTCTAAGTTCTTTGTAAAAACACCTTGAAGCTTGCATGCCTTAATGGCAAGTTCTCATGCTGACAAACAATGGGAATACATTAATGTCCCTTGTTCGTCAGATCTTCTAGGTGACTCGACATCGGCAAAATCATTCGTACCTAGTAAGATGTGTTTGGGCATCTTGACTCTCATTGTCATCAATGGTGAGAGTTCTCGTGTTGACTAGTGGCATTCATTAATGGCCACTAAGTCAACAATTTCCTACTATGTTCGACATCAGAACATCTTTTCACATAGTAGGAATTATGCCAATGAGTTTTGAAGACATGAAGACTATTATTTTCAGCATTTTGGAGCAGATTCAACAAGTTTTAGTAGGAGCAATAAAAAATCATCTTATCTCTTTATCCATGACTCCTCTTGTTCAGCCACTTGAAGAAGAATATGATCAGAATTTTGCAGCCACCACACATACACAACTCATCCACATTCAAGGTAAGTGAAGGTATGTTGTTTTCTAATTTTTAGTCATGTAATTCATTAGAATGCTAAAATTGTAACTTTGGAAAAATTCCTCACTCCTTTTTTCACATTGTCATATCTTTAGTTGGGGGGAAGGGACATCATTTCATATCCACATGTCATACACTATCACACATTTTCATTTCATTTTCACCCACATATACTTCCCAACCAACTATTGTTGCAACATGATCCAAAAGATTATATGCCTTGCAAATGATCAATTCATTGATGAAGTAATTGATTCTAAATGTTTTCATGAACTTTGATGCAACAAAGAAAATAAAACATTGTTACACAAGAACCATTGCTCAAAAAAAAATAAAATTTTTTGGTTGTCACACAAGAACCAACCATTAAAAAAAATGTTGCAATCAAATGTATTATACTTTGCCAAAAAGAAAATATCAAGAAGAAAAGTTTGGAACGAATCTATATGAGTCAAAACTCATAAAAGATCAACTCATGGACAAATGAATCATTGCAATAGTTGCATGAGGACATGCAACAACTTCAGTTGGGGGTATGTTGAGTCTCAAAAGTGTTTTCCATATTCATACATATTTCCATTATGTCATAACCATTTAGCTCTTATTTCATAGCCATCTGACCTAAAACCCTACATCAAGTAACCATTTTCATAAATATATGGGTTAGGATCCTTGTTTTCCAAAGTTATTTATTTTATGTATTTAAAATGAATTTATGATTAAAAACTAGAAAATTAACATAGTTTCATATATCTATATATGTGTTATGAGTTTTGTGACATGTGTAGGTCAAAATGAGACTTCTAGAAGACCCTTATGTGGCACTCTAAAGCCAAATTCGAATTTGGTTGGAGAAGATTATGGGATCAAGAGGATATGTGTCTCACTTCCTTGTTGTATTGAAACTCTAAGAGGATATGTGTCTCATTTCTTAGTTGTGTTGAGACTCTAGAAAGACATGTGTCTTATCATTTCCTATTTTGATTGTAACTCTAGAGATGGAGGGAGAGATTCATGGACTCCCATTAATGAGATAACTCCTCATATTTTGTATAAATAGGAGAAGCTTTCTCCTATCATGAGTAATGAAAAAGTAGTGAAAAATAGGGGAAGAAGAGAAAGGAATAGATAGTCTTTTGTAATAAAGCTTAAGATGGAATGGGATGTAGATTTGTGAGTTTTTCAATAGAGAAATTCAGTTCTTTGATGTTGTTTTGATTACAACTTTAAGGAGCTGAAGGATTTCACCAAATTGGTAGCAAAGGGCCCCTGCTATCCAAGGAGGCTTCTACATGCTTTCTAGATAAGTAGCTTTTAATTCATGTCTTGCATTATTTGTTTAAATAAAAGATCCTCATTATCTTACAATCATTCTTTTTTCTTAAAACACTCTTTCAACATATCAATATTATATGAAAGAGATTTGGTTGTATCATGTTGAGTTAATTAGCATTTTCTGTTTTGCAATTAGATTAAAAGATCCTCATTATCTTACAATCATTCTTTTTCTTAAAACACTCTTACAACATATCAATATTAGATGAAAGAGATTTGGTTGTATCATGTTGAGTTAATTAGCATTTTCTGTTTTGCAATTAGATTAAAAGATTCTCATTATCTTACAATCATTCTTTTTCTTAAAAAGCTCTTCCAACATATCAATATTAGATGAAGAAGATTTGGTTGTATTATGTTGAGTTACATTTCCTTGGTATTTCATTAGCAAAGGCTAGGATATCCATGGATTAAAATGTACTTTCATTATTTTCCTAATTAGGGATAAATTTTAATTACCTCTTTGTTTTGAGTCTAAAATTTCCTTGCTATTTTCTTTTGACATAAATTTGAATTTCCATCTTTTGAACATAAGTACTAAAAACAAAACACAGCTTAACAAATAAAATACATACAACGAAGTAAGGAAGAGGTCACTTAAGCACATATAGTGCACCACACTTCATTAGTTTACTAGCCCTGGTTGATAATTTATGTTAGCAATTTAGGACACTAAATTGACTACACAATGATTATATATAAACAGGAGATTACTGATAAACAAGAGAATACAATTACATACTACTCATTGCTCCATATGGAATCCAAATAAACAACACTGTATATCATATTATGTTCAAAACAACTCTCCCAAATATGTGCCTCAGAGCATAAAGAGCATAGTCATACATAACTACAGCAAAAATTTTCCAAAATTCAGAACCCTTCTTTCATCTCTGAACTCCCTACATATAGAGTTCTCCCTGAGGGTTTATGATCGAATAAAATTTCATGATCAACCCACACATGTGAAAATCAAAATATCATAACCAAATTGCAAAGTGTGCATCGAGCAATCACTCCCATAATAAAAAAGTCAAAACATAATTAGGTGAAATCGAGATTTCAATAGCAAAAAATCATAATCAAGCAGTCAAAGAGACAACATAGTTGCCCATGGAGGCCAAATCCTAGAATCTTCAAAATGGGGTGGCGAGCGAGTAGCCGTGAACAGGTGGGCAGTCTGGCTTCCATCACATGATTCCACCTACCGTCGAAAGCCTCCACTCCCTTATTCTCATGATTTCCACTAACCGTTACGAAACGACCAGTCGTGTTGCGCGTGCCTAGCTCTTTAGCGGGGAGTTCTTGGACAAAATGAATATACCAGAACTGCGCTTGTCCTGCCAAAAACCCATGCTGTGTTTGACTTGCAAAACTGGAGAGTCGATTTCGGAGGGGGGTCGAACTAGATCATAAGTCGTTTGATGTGTGATAGGGAGCGGAGATGAGGGGAAGATGGCAGAGCTGAAAGTGAGGCTTGCAACACTAACACACAGCAGGATGGTTAACACTAAGAAGAGCGGGATAAAGGCCGTGGGAGGGCTTTGATGACGTGGCAAGGAGGTGAGGCTGCCGACAAATCGCAATTGGGGAATTGGGAGTTTGTTATTATGAGAAACAGGGATAAAAGTTGCGAGTTGCGATTTGCGATGAGTGGAAGGTGACGTGGCATGACAGAGGTGGGGCCGCACGAAAATCACAATTGAGGATTTTTTGTTATGAGAAACAGGGGGTAAAGGTTACGACTTGCGAAGTGCGATGAGTGGAAGGTGACGTGGCATGGTGGAGGTGGGTGGTGAGCCCTGGTATTGCACCAAGAGTGCTGCAACTCACAGGGGCTGCCCTACTTTACTTTATGAGCTCGAGGTTCGTACAAACTTTGAGGTGACAATGATATATACACAACAGATGCATTCTATTCATGTCATCCTCTTCTGCTTTATGAAATGGTGTTATTTCTTAAATTATGAGAACAACTGGAAAGTAAATTACTGGAAGAAAATGACTAAAAGGAAATTAAACCAAAGTGCTGAAAAGAAATGACAAGAATGAACTAATTTAATTATAAAAAAGGGAAATGACTGAAAAAAAACTAAGCTAACTTGCTGAAAATAAATGGCAGAAAGGAAACTAATTCTAAACCACACTTAACTTGGCCAAACGTCTAAATGCACTCTACTTATCCCGTGATCTATCTACCATGCTCTTGTCCATGCAACTAAACTATCCATGACTTAATTCTAACTAAAAAGAGCTAATTTGTAGCTTGGGGGAAGAAAAAAGGGCTAAAAGAGTGAATTGAAAGCTTGGCGCATGAAACAGGGCTTAGAAATGGAAAGCGGGTGTTAAACCCTTAGAAACCTTGATTATAAAGTGAGAAATGGATTTGGAGCAGAGATAATTGAAAAAGGCTTAGAAGTAGGGAGAGAGGGTTTAAAACCTTAGAAAAAATTATTATAACGTGAGAAATGGCTTTGGAGCGGAGATAATTGGAAAAGGCTTGGAAGCGGAAAGAGGGGGTTTAAAACCTTATAAAACCTTAATATAGTGCAAGAAAGGGCTTTGGAGCGGAAAGAATCGAATGATGTGATGTGGCGAAATGCGATGGAGGTAAAAGTTGCAATGTGCGATGTCGCGATTGCAACTTTGCAAGTTTAACTGGATAGCGGTAAGGACTTAATGAAATGAACTAAGATGTGCGATGTGTGATTTGCGCTGCGGTAAAGGTTGCAGGCTGAAATTTGCGATGTGGTAAGAATGGCAGGATGCGATTTGCGATACCGCAATAGCAAGAACGAGCGATAAGCGTTAAGGGTAAGATTGAAAGGATTCAAAGTGCGATTGACGTGGCGGTGGGACCGACAGCAGGGCGAGATCACACTATTGCAATCGGACAGAACTACGGTAAGTGGTTAAGGGTGAAAGGTAAATGTTGCGAAGTGTGATTTGTGACTTCGCAAGATCGCAATCGCAAAGAGCGAGCGGTGAGCGTTGAATGTAAAAGGTAAATATTGCGATCTACGCAGTGCGATGTACGGTGGCAGGAATTTTGAGGAGGAAGGCAGAGGTTGGGTTCCAAAGGTTTTTCAAGTGTTTAACGTTAAAATGAGTTTGGCAATGGTGATCGATGGACAAAGGAATAAGGCGGGAAATAAAAAAGGAGAGTGGTAAGTCTGTAAGACAAAAGGTAAGAGTTGCGAAGTGTGACTGTGATGTACGGTGGTGGGAGTCTCGAGGAGCAAAGACAGAGGTTGGTTTTTTCGGGGGTTTTGAATGGCTTTTCACAAGTTTTGCATAGAAATAATAAGGCAGCCGTGAACGAAGAAAACATAGAAATAAGGCTTTGAAGGGCTAAGTGCATTATACAAAGGAAAGGTAAGTACAATGTTGAGATGAGAAGAGAAGGAGGGGAATGGAGGCATAAGAAAAGTGCTTGGAAATGAAACACACCTGCAGATTATGCACGGGAGACAAACATAAATGCATAATGAAACAGTGAAGGAAGGGCTTGGACTTGGTAACACAAATTCTTCCCAAAACTCAAACAAAAAGCAATTTTTGGCCTATGGGAAGGTCTGCCCCTACTCGAACTCTATTGACAGAGATGAGAGGGGGGAGACTTGACCACAGTTTTGGATTTTTTCCTCTATTTCACCGTGCATAAGTAATTGAAACTACAACAACACAAAAACTGAATAGCAATGAAACTTATCAGGAGCAAATCTAACTTAAATGGCAGAAGAAAAACTAGCTAAATGACATAAAGGAAAAAATAATAATAGCAGAGAAGCTGATGCACATGGATTGGGCCCTAACTCACAAGCCTAGCCCTCTGAACTTAAATCAATCAAATGAAATCACTCAGCTCATTTCATAAACGAATAACTGCATACATCTATGAAGGTTTCAATCCCTGAATAAAACAAAAAGCTCAATAGCTCATAACAATAGTTCTGAATGGAATCGAGACTAGGATAGACTAACTCTTCCTATCTCTAGCTCTGCTCTATTTATCCTACATGGAAGCTACCAACAACTCCCTAGAAAATGGTGATTGAGTCCACTTGACTCCAAGTAAACCAAGACTGAGTGCTCTCCTCTTTGAGTTGCTCAGCTGCCTCTAGAATTCGAATTGCTGGAGAGAGTCCTCGGGGATCCTTCGACTGCTTGTGGAATTCGAATTATTAGAGAGAATCTTTGGGATCCTTCGGCAGCCTTTGAGGGTGGACAATCCTCCTATATTTTCTCCTTGCTGTCTCCTCCAAGTCTTTGTGATAAAATATTTATAAAAGTGCTTAATAAATCATGATTTTCTACACTCAACCTTATATTAGGCACTCAGAGTATGTTAGCCTTAATCACCACCTATACTAGCATCATAAACCCAAATAATAATAAAAATGAAAGAAAAAGAGATCTAAGAAGGCAAAAATGTGACTATTAACCCCTCCAAATATGTCTAATGATGGAGCTCATCATCACGCCCCTACTGAATGGTTGCTCATCTTCTGAGCAACTGATCCTCCTTCTCCATTCCTTCAAAGATTTTACAGCCCCCTGAGTTCTAGAGGAAGAAGTGTGGAAGTTTCCCCAAGGGGGTAAAATCCATCATTCTTTTCTACATTCTCCCATTCTCTATCTTGTGCATCAGTGGCCTCTTTATCAGTTAGCCCCAACAGCAAAGGTGGGTTGAGATTTAGTCCCAACCATCAGACCTTTTTGGCCTTCATGGCCCTCTTGTATAATGGTGCCCTTTCCAATACACCCCTCAATATTTCTGGAGTATGATACTCCCTATTCTTAAGGCTATGTGGGAGGTTGTTCCATATCCTCTAGCTAGCCATAATGGACTCCTCTTTTATCTGCATAGAAACATCATCAAAGTGGCCTATCACCTAGTTTGGAGTCTGAAGGTATCTTTCAACCAGTGCAGGTTCCTTTTCAATCTCTCGATGGTTAAGGATGACTCCTCTTGGGTTGAACACTTCTGGTATGAGATATAAGGGTTCTTTGTTTCTTCTTCCCATGACCTTCCATATCTCTTTGGATCTATTTTCCTCATTCACCATCCAAGATGCTAGAGCCATTAACTACATATCCCCCATTGTAGGATTGGGGTCCCAAATCTCTAGATTTGTCAGCATCAAGTTATGCATATAAAACTCTTCCATCTTTGCCTGATCAACTATGTTGGCTTGCTTGTAGAACTTCATGAATTGCCTACAATCTTGGAAAGGTAGTGATCCATTGGAGGCTAGAGTGTTGATTTGAAATAGAAGCCATTGTTCTTTGAGGTACACAACATATGAGTCAGAGGGGAATCTGTGTTGAAGGGCTTCAATGCATAAGTCCGCCATGGTGGCTACTTGCTCCTATTTTTGTTGCAGTTGCTCTTTTAGTGCTAGATTCTCTGCCTGTGCCTTCTGCAACTGCTCCTTCAAAGATATTTATTTGATGCTTTCCTCCCTTATTGGAGATACTTCAATGCTGATCATGCTTAGGGGAGAAATTTCTGGCTTTCTTTGCTTCTTGTCAGCTTCGGAATACCTAGAGGTCTGCCTTTTTCTTTTTGTGCTCAGAGGAGCCATGGTGGTAGTTATATTTTTGTAGTGAGGGGATGTGACGCTGGGTTGTGAGTCTGTGTTTTGCCCACTTTCTGCTATCTCTATGACTTCTATGGCCATCTCTTCTGTTTTTCTTTGGCCCTTTGTCTTTCTCTCTTCTTCTGGTTCTTCTTGTTTCTACTGGTTCTTCCTCGGGTTTCTTCCTTCTTCTTCTTTCTGGTTCTTCTTCTTCTTCTTCAAGCACTGCATGCTTTCGTCGGTCCTCTCCCTCTAAAAATTGTCAATTCACTGGCTTGGATAGGACGACATCTCCTTTTATTAGATGACACAACTAAATTTGGAGTGCTAATATAACTCCACTCAGCTCCAATTCTGTTGTAGACAATTGGTTCCTCTTCTGTTGTGAAACCAGCTCCAAAAAGAAAAGAAAAGAGATATCAATGCCTTAGAAATAAGCCACTTCGAGGGGGCAACCTCTAATACATTACATGAATGAACAATTCTTGGATGGTACAAATGACAAAACCTCCTTTCTATATATAGGAGTCCATGGGGCCACAATGTAATCCTAGTGGGCCACAATGTAATCCTAGCCGACCTAACAATAATTATGTAAGGGCACAATAATAACAATATGGGGGTTACAGGGGTACAACAATAACAATAGGGGGGGTTAGACTAACATAATAAGGGACTGCACTATTAATATAGGGGCTTAACATCTTCCTTGTTAATTCAGGATGGACTGCGTGTTTTCCTCCCCTCGTTCTCCTCTACTCCACTGATTTAAAATTTTTATTTTGTATGCCCAGGTGGCGTGTACTCCCAGTTTTATTCCAGTCATACCTCACGGTGGTGGCCAAGTTAACTGGCCACCTTTCTACCCCTCGAACTCTAAGTCTGCAAATTAATTATTTCTGGCTATTATGAATGCGTAGCAAGGGGTGAGAGCTTATACTTGAGTTTACCTGTTGTTTCCAAGGCAGTTGCAGGAGCCAGAGGTTTGAGACAAGCCTTTTTAGATGCTTCGTTCTTCACCATATTGTTGTTCTCTGAGTGAGCAACTTACTGAAGGAGCAACTTCTTGAATGAGCTGCTAATCTTTTTCTAGTTGTTTCTCTCTGCTGTGGATGTCGCATGGGGCGCTCGATATACCATGGGTGGCATTCTAGTTCTCCTGTAGTCTATTATGCAGTTGCCCTTGTTTTTCTTCTTGGCAGTCCATGAGCAACTTTGTTTTTGAAGTAACTTCCCGATGTTTGTAGCAGTCTGTTTGTGTGCTGCTTCTCTTGCTACATTGTGCTCAGGAATGGAGGAGCGTTGTGTATGGAGGTGATGGAGGAAGTTATGAAGATGAATGGAGTGAATGATGGGATGGAAGGCAAGATATAAGAAAGGAAAAGAAGATGAATTCTTCCCTGTGTTTTCCAGAAACTATGAACAACCTGCAAAACAACAAACACAGAAAAAGACAGTGATGCAGATGAATTTTCTTGTTTTGTTTTGTTTTGTTTTTTCTCGAGAGAAAGTGAGTTGCCTCCATGGAGGTTTTCAACCCAAAAACTTGCCTTGGGCGCCTCAGAGAGGTTTTCACCCATGGATTTTTATTTTATTTTATTTATAGTTATTTATTTATTTATTTAATATTTAATTTTTTATTTTTTATTAAATTTTTATTTTATTATTATTTTTTTCATTTTTTTTAAAATTTTAAAATTTTATTATTTTTATTTAAAATTTTATTTATTTATTTATTTTTTTAGGTGTGGGAAACTATGGAGTTTCCCATCACATACACCTCTCTGCTTATTGAATTGAGGAATTCTACCCTTGACAAGGGGTTCTTGTAAATTTAAGTCTGTGACCATTGACAAGCAAGGGGATCCCTTCCTCATCTATGGTCCTGATTTGAACTGCGCCATTATCAAAGAATTTCTCCACTGCGTAAGGCCCCAACCATCTTGTCATCAGCTTGCCTTTGAAGTCTTTAAAGCTTGAATCATACAACAATGCCCAATTCCTTCTTGGAAGGTATTTTCTTTGATGTTCTTGTCATGCCATACCTTCCTTTGCAGCTGAACTACCTCTGTGTGAAGAATTGCTTGCATTCTGAACTCATCCAATCCATTTAGTTGCATAAATCACTCTTTTTGGGCATTTGTTAGATCTAGATTTAATTCAGCTGCCATTCTTAAAGTATTGAATTCAAACTCAATTGAAAGTAGAGCTTTCTTACCAGAGACGAGTTCATAAGGAGTGAATCCTGTTGTTGTCTTCCAAGTGGTGTTGTAGGCCCAAGTAGCTTCTACCAATCTATCTGCCCAATCTTTTCTATTGTTGCTCACAACCTTGGTGAGGATGCTCTCTAAAGCTCCGCTAGTTACTTCTACTTGGGCATTCACCTGAGGGTGATAGGCAGTAGAAGTTCTATGCTTAATCTTGTGCTTCCTCAAAATATTCTCAATGAGGTGAGAGGTGAACTGTGATCCCTGATCAGTGACTATTTCTATGGGATATCCAAATTTGTAAAACCCATTCTCCCTCAGAAATTCTGCTACTTTTTCTTCGGTTTCTACCTTCACTGCTTTTTCTTCAGCCCACTTTGTCAAGTAATCAGTGCAGACTATGATATGCTTCTTTTGTCCGAATGGTGGATCGATAGGTACAACGAAGTCCATTCCCCACTTGTAAAATGGCTCAAGAGCCACCTGAGGGTGTAAAGGCATTTTATCCCTTTGTGTGGGTTTCCCCATCCTTTGGCACTGGTCACATCTGCTGGTGTATCTTTTGGAATCTTGGTGAAGGGTAGGCCAATAGTAACCTGCCTACAAAACTTTGAAAACAGTTCTTTTTGCATCAAAGTGGCCTCCACATGGGTTGTCATGACATTCAGAGAGGATATCAAAATCTTCTTCCTCCCTCACACATCTTCTTAGGATTTGATCAGGGCCTAGCTTGAAGAGGTTCCCCTCAATCCATGTGAAGGGGTGCTTTTTCTGATGATTCTGCTCCTCTCCTTGAATGAAAGATTAGGCGGGAGTCTTCTAGCAACCAAGTATTTGCTATATCAGCAAACCATGGTGAGAGTGCTGATATGGAAAAGAGGTGCTCATCTGGCAGCTAGTCATCCACCATTCCTTCTTCACCTGCAAGGAGAACTAACCTAGAAAAAAAATCTGCAACAACATTTTCCTTTCGAGGTTTATCAACAATAGTCAAATCAAATTGCTGCAAAAGTAACAACCATCTAAATAACCGAACATTAACATCTATTTTTTTCATTAAATACTTGATGGATGCATGGTCAGTGTGAACAAAGGTCTAATATCCATGGACATAATGTCTGAATTTGTTCAATGCATGGACAATGACCAACATATCCTTCTTAGTAACAATATAATTCAGCTCGGCTTTGGACAAATTCTTGCTGATGAAATAAATGGCATAAGGGATTTTGTCCTCTAATTGTCCTAATGCTGCCCCTACAACTTTGTCAGATGCATCAGTGTGGATGTGGAAAGGCAGAGTCATATTTGGACCTCGGAGGATGGGGGCAGTAGTCAAATGCTTCTTAATTAGCTCAAAAGCCTCTTGACAAGGACCAAACCAAATAAACTCAGAATCTTTGGCCAATAACCCAAATAATGGCGAAGCCATCTTGCTGAAATCTTTGATGAACCTTATATAGTAACCAACTAAGCCTAAGAAACTCCTAACATCTTTCTTCTTTTGAGGAGCAGGTACCCTTTTGATGATAGTGATTTTGTTCAGGTCTACTTGTATTCCTGCTTAGGATATGGAGTGTCCCAATACAACCCCTGCTTTCTTCAGGAATTCACACTTTTTTGGGCTCAAGGAGAGATGCATCTCAATGCACCTTCTTAGTACTTTACCTAAATTGGAGAGAAATTCTTGGAAGTCATCCCCATATGGTGTGAAATCATCCATGTAAATTTTGACAGTGTCATGGAATAACTCAGAAAAGATGCTCAAGACAACTCTCTGGAAGGTCGTTAGGGCATTACATAACCCAAAAGGTAGGACTCTATAAGTAAAGGTACCCCAAAGGCAGGTGAAAGTAGTATTATCCTGGTCTTCAGGGTTGATTTGAATTTGATTGTACCCACTGAACCCATCTAAGAAGGAAAAGAACTTCTTCGCTACAAGGCCATCTAAGACTTGGTCTATAAAGGGCAGAGTGAAATGGTCTTTCTTGGTGGCTTTGTTAAGTTCTCGATAATCAACACAAATTTTCCACTGCCCATTCTTTTTTGGGACTAGGGCAAGAGGAGATACCCACTAACTGTCAGATATAGGATATATGAACCCCCCATCCAATAGTTTCTGTAGCTCTTCTTTGACTATGTCCTTTAGAGCCTGGTTGATTCTTCTTTGGAGTTGTTTCACAGGATTGCATCCTTCTTTGATGTAAATGTGATTTTTGCATACTGAGGGATGCACCCCTTTCATGTCCTTGAAATCCCAGGCAAACACTTCAATATTTTCTTTCAAAAGCTAGAATAACTGCTTCTCTTCGTCATTTGAGAGGTTTAGGTTGATTTTCAGAGATCTGGATGGGCCAAACTCGACAACCTTGGCGGTTTCAGAGGTTGTCTCAACTGATTGCACTTCCATCCAAGGTTGGCTTTCAGACTCTTTGACTAGGGTTTCGAGAGGAGTGCTAGTGCAGGACTGGTTTTGAATGGCATGGTCGAGGAGTTCATCTTCATCAAGCTGCCCCGCTCTAAGGATGGCATCTATGGTACACATAGGGGCAGTGTTATATAACTCATCTTATTCATCATCCAACCATATAGGGAGATCATGATCAATGGAAGGCTGGGCTAGAGGATATAACACTAGATGTTTAGACAAAGGCCCATTTTTGATAGTCATGTTTCCGACCCGACAACTAATATAAGTGTCTGCAGTGGCTAACCAAGGTCTCCCTAAGATGAGAGGATAACCATTAAACTTGGTTTTTGGTTGTAGGACCAGGAAACCTGTAGGATAATCCCAAGAGTCAAAGGTAACCATAACATCCTCAACAATTCCTTCCGGAGTCACTGCGGACCGATCTGCAAGTTGCAGAACTATGGTGGTTTTCCTCAAAGTCCCTTGGAGATTAAGTTTCAACATAGATTCCTTGGTCATGACACTGATGGCATCCCCTAAATAAATCAGAGTATTGGGGACTATGACACCATCTATATGTACATCAACAACTGGACTACCAGGGTCCAAGTATTTTGGAAATATCACCTTCCCCAGCATCAGGTCTAACAGTTGTCCTACCACATTGATGGTGGGGGTATCTCTCTTCCTCCTTCCAGGTTTCTTGAAGAACTTTTATTTGATGAGCCTATTGTATATAGGGACATCCTTAATGGCCTGGAGAAGTGGTATATTTACACACAAATTTTCCAATCCTCCCAGGAGTTCAGTCTCCTTTGGGGTGTGCTGACTAGGGTGGATCAAGAACTCGGGAAAAGGAGGTTGTTGGATCTGAGTGTTATCTTCTTCCTTTTCCTCCTCAACCTATATAGTTGGAGATGGGGGATGGATGTATGAGAGTACTCTTCCCGACCTGAGATTAACCTCTTGTATCTCCACAACATAAGCTAGATGGGATGTTTCTCCACTAGGAGCCTGCTGTGCTTGTCTGTTGTCCGGGTTCGGATTGGGTTGTGCAGGTATAGGTAGCCTAGGTGGAGTAGCATGAGTAAGATGAGGTTGAGGTTGGGGTGGAGGAATTAGAGTAGGTAGTTGATTTTTTTGAGGCCTCCACCCTTGGGATGGATTGTTCCACTGAGGTTGTTGCGGAACATACTGCTGAAATGGTTGTGTTATCACCAAAATAGGACCCTGATAGGCTGCTGATTAGACTACCTCAGTGTAACTATTTCAAACCAATATTTTAGCTGAGGCTTAGCCTCCTCAGCCTGAGAGGGCTCTCTCAAGGGTTTATGATATTGATTAATGATGATATAGATGGCTAAATCTATCTTGGTTTCGTGTGTTTGTAGGTTGAAAGATGAAGGCTTGCTACAATTCGGCTATGGAGTCAACAAGTCAGTAGATTCAGTGGCAAGGCTTTTGAACATGGAAGCTGAGGCAAATGGGATTTTTAAACAAAGATAATTCACTCAAGAAACATGGGTCAACATAGTGATTCCATTACTAAAGGAAGTCAGAGCATAGGGTTATGAATTCTAAGTAAT
This sequence comes from Pinus albicaulis, assembly GCA_034641835.2. NCBI lineage: Eukaryota > Viridiplantae > Streptophyta > Pinopsida > Pinales > Pinaceae > Pinus > Pinus albicaulis. The sequence continues at coordinate 471,304,238 of CM076573.1, forward strand.
AGCAATGGAACCTACTGCTAATGGTTCAAAGGTAATTTACTCAAAAAATGCAGAAAAACACAGTCATCTCATTACTAAAGGAAGTCAGAGCACATGGTTGTGAATTCTGAGTAATAGTAAATAAGATCTACTGCTAAACACAATAATTACATTACTAAAGGAAGTCAAAGCACATGATTGTGAATTCTGAATAATAGCAATGAAATTTACTGCTAGGGTTTCAAAGGTAGTTTACTCACAAGATGCAGGAAAAACACAGTCACCCCATTACTAAAGGAAGTCAGAGCACATGATTGTGAATTCTGAGTAATAGTAATAAGATCTACTGCAAATAATTAAAGTATCATATAGATCAAGAAAACATTAAACCTCTTCGAAACTCAAATCTGTTAAGGAAAACCTCTCTGTATTACTGGTTATCTTCCATAACATAAAGCAGCAGCTGGGACAAAAAGTCTCCAACTCTTTGCTAATTCGACCTCTTGCTTCATATATAGCATTACAACCTTTGGCTTCTATGATCCACCATCAGAGGAATTCGAATTCCTATCCTTGACACCTATTCTAACCATAAAACAGGCTTATTAATTACAAAATGACAGCTTGACTGTCTTTGAAGAGTCCTTATTCAAGTAGGAATAAAACTCCTAAAACATGTTTCAACAACCTTATCTAAACCTTTAATGCTTCTTTTACCACCTGCAACCTCATGAGGTCGAATTTGGTGATGCCTCCAGCTTTGTTATGAACCCTGCTGTTCCATGACCTAACTGCCCTAGAAACCAGGGGACATGTTTCTTATAATTTAGCCTTTTCCTTCTTTGATGATCTTCGAACCCTTTTTGCTGACAATGTTAAACTTTTGAGATAATAGACATGTGTTATCATTTCCACAGAACCATGCCTTTCCACCTGTACAAAAACTAAGTATTTGAAAAAGTATAAAGAGGTATGGCTGCGCTACGAAATGAGTAGCTGTTTTCGTAGCGCAGATTTGTATCTTTGTAAACATCTTTCAACCATCCACTTTCCTTTTCCTTGAGACCTGGTATTTCATTTGTGAGCCCTTTTTGACCACCAACATCAACAAAATCTGGAAACCAAACTGTTTACCTCTCAAAACTTTTACAAAAATGTTGAAAAATGCACCTACAACAGTTTCGTAGTGCGCTACGAAACTACTGTGTATCTCCTTTTTACATAGTATTTTCATAATATTCAGATTTTAAGAGTATCTACAGCCTTTTTATGATTTCCCCTTGATGTTAATAGACCTTAACAATCCAAATAAGTCAACTTTGCAATATCTTCAAAAAGTGATGTCCTTCAAAAACAAAACTGTACTAAGGATTTGTCTCTTATTGTTCTTGGTCTACCTCTGCTGTAGTTGACCCTCAGACTTTTTCAATTGAATTTCAAGATCTTCAATTTGCCTTTTCAGTCTCCTGTTGGTAGCCCTCAATTTAAAATTTATCATCTTCATAAATCTTGCCTCTTTGATTGCAGGGACACTGCCTCGCTTGATTTCAGAGTAAAACTGCCTTGCTTGATGAATGAAAGAGAAGCTTTGGTTTCCACTTACCATGAGCTTACCATTTGGGAAGGGTATGCATCATATGTTTCTTGCATGAGACAATAAAACTGAAACTAGCCCCTTTCAAAATTGAAAATGACATAAGACAAATGAGCTCAAATGAATGTTATGATGGCTATGAATGGTTGCATGTGTGAGAAATGACTCCTAGCTGACACCTAATGATGAAGAATTAATGAAATTTGAGTGATTTGATGACTTGACATGACTTGCTACGAATCCCCGATTTCGTAGCGCGCTCAATTCAAATTCAGGGTTTTGTGCTATGAAATGACCAGCGTTTTCGTAGCGCAAAAGCAGCTTTTTACACTGTCTGCGCTACGAAAACGTGGTTTCGTGGCTTAATCAATTTTTTTTCAAAATGGTTTAAAATTTGACTTTCCAAACATGGTATAAGATTTTCATTGTATGAAATAAGGTTGCTAGACTTTATTTTGTGAATGGAAATGAGACTCTAACCCTATCACTTAACCCCTAAAAACTTAAAATGACTTCTAAACCTCCTTGAAATCATGACCAAAAGTAGATTTGACATAATGATGTTTTGAGAATTTTTGGGTGATAACAGGTTGGTTTAATGGCTGAGGATGATATGAAGGGTTGGAAGGCCAAGTAGGAGGTCTAGACCAGGATGAAGGAGTGGGGGTGTACCAAGGTTGCATGGGTGCACTATGATTGTTGTAATAGTAAGAGTGAGGTGCACCTTGCATACCTTGTTGATATGGCCGAGGGCCCTGAGGCCTTCTCTGGTTGATGAAACAGAGTTGCTCTGGCATTGTTTCCCCACCTTGATATACAAATTTAAGTCCAAGTAAGGAGGGACAATTGGATGTGGCATGATTCTCTTCACAAGCTAAGCAAACCTCTATGACATTCAATGGACATTCATTTCTTGGGTGTTTCCTAGTACAACTAGGACAAAATATGGCCAGGGCTCTCTTTGCTTCCTCTTTCTTCCTTTTGACGTGTATTGTGTCCATTTACAAAGAAAAGGTGTGCAACATGTCACTCTTGAAGTCCTCTAGCATGTTTCCAATCTCATGTTTTATGAAGGTGGAAGAGGAAGGGGTATTGGATGTACTTTGGCTAGCTCTACCCTTTTTCCTAAATGCCCAAGAATGGTTCCGGAAGACAGTTTTGATTGTTTCATAGGGTTGTTGGTATATATCTCCTCCTGATGACATATTCAATGTTTCTATCATCTCTTCACTGATCCCTCGAAAAAGTACAAGTTTGAGTGAGTCAAGATCAAGAGTACAATTGGCTCTCTTATAGTTCAATTGAAACCTCTCTTCATAATCCTCTAGGGATTCATCAGGCCCTAGAGTCATCCTAAATAACTCATCCTTAGTTTCCTTGGACCTACAGTAGTCTTTGTACTTGTTGCGGAAGGTCTCTTCCATCTGCGCCCAGGTAATGATGCTATCCGCAGGCAGACCCATGAACCAGCGCAAGGCTGCATCCTTAAGGGTGGATGTGAATAACTTCAACTTCTAGTCATCAGAGGTGTAGTCATAAGTCCTACAGACAATAGAAAATTCAAACATTAATGTGTCAGGGTCCTCAGAGGTAAGTCCATGGAAGTGTGGAAGAGCTGAGGGGCTAATGTTTTTCATCTTAGTCTCCCCATCTGCCTCTCTTATGGGAAAGGCTCTCTGGGTCCCAGCCATGGTTAAGATAGTTGAAGCAGGCCCCTCAGTTGAAACAAGGTCTTCTTCTTCTTCCCCAATAGGATCCTCAAAATATTCAGAAGGCTCTCCTAGAGGGGGTTCAATCTCACTGCCACGAAAGAAGAGTGAAGTGTCGCCCAGAGGTGAGGTGGGGGTTTTAGGTAAGGTTTGTCTTTGAGTATTCTTAGTCCTATGAGGCATGAAAATCATATCTTTTTTTTTTTTTTTTGTAATTTTTCAATATTTCTGAAGTGACATGAAAAGAAAGGAAAACAGAAAGTAATGCTAAAACAAAATCAAAATATCTACTAGACACCTCCCCGACAATGACACCAAAAAGTGATGAGCCCTGGTATTGCACCAAGAGTGCTGCAACTCCGAGGGGCTGCCCTACTTTACTTTATCAACTCGGGGTTCATACAAAATTTGAGGTGACAGTGCTATATACACAGCAGATGCATTTTGTTCATTTCATCCTCTTCTACTTTAAGAAAGGGTGCTATTTCTTAAATTATGAGAACAACTGGAAATTAAATTACCGGAAGGAAATGACAGAAAGGAAATTAAACTAAAGTGCTGAAAAAAATGACAAGAATGAACTAATTTAATTAGCAAAAAGGAAAATGACTGAAAATAAACTAAGCTAACTTGCTGAAAATAAATGGCAGAAAGGAAACTAATTATAAACCACACTTAACTTGGCCAAACGACTAAATTCATTCTACTTATTCCATGATCTATCTATCATGCTCTTATCCATGCAACTAAACTATCCATGACTTAATTCTAACTAAAAAGAGTTAATTTTCAACTTTGGGGAAGAAAAAAGGGCTAAAAGAGCAAATTGAGGGCTTAGCGCATGAAACAGGGCTTAGAAATGGAAAGCGGGGGTTAAACCCTTAGAAAAATTTATTATAATGTGAGAAATGGATTTGGAGCGGAGATAATCGAAAAAGGCTTAGAAGCAGGGAGAGAGGGTTTAAAACCTTAGAAAACCTTATTATAACGTGAGAAATGGCTTTGGAGCGGAGATAATTGGAAAAGGATTACAAGCGGAAAGAGGGGTTATAAAACCTTATAAAACCTTATTATAGCACAAGAAAGGGATTTGGAGCGAAAAGAATCGAAAGATGCGATGTGGCGGAATGCTATGGAGGTAAATTTGTGATGTACGATGTCGCAATCGCAAGTTCACAAGTTTAATTGGATAGCGTTAAGGACTTAACGGAATGAACTAAGATGTGCAACATGCAATTTGTACTGCGGTAAAGTTTACGGGCTGCGATTTGCGATGTGGTAAGAGCAACAGGATGTGATTTGCGATACCGCAATCGTAAGAATGAGTGGTAATATTTAAGGGTGAGATCGAAATGATGCATATGCGATTGACGTGGTGGTGGGACCGACAGCGGGGTGAGATCGCACTATTGCAGCCGGCCAGAACATCGGTAAGTGGTTAAGGGTGAAAGGTAAATGTTTCGAAGTGCGATTTCACAATATCGTAATCGTAAAGAGCGAGCGGTGAGTGTTGAAGGAAAAAGGTAAATGTTTTGATCTGCGTAGTGTGATGTACGGTGATAGGAATTTCGTGGAGGAAGGCAGAGGTTGGGTTCCAATGGTTTTTAAAGTGTTTAGCGTTAAAACAAGTTTGGCGACGGTGATCAATGGAAAAAGGAATAAGGTGGGCAATCAGCAAAGGAGAGAGGTAAGTCTGTAAGACAAAAGGTAAGAGTTGCGAAGTGTGATTGCGATGTATGGTGGCAGGAGTCTCGAGGAGCAAAGGCGAAGGTTGGTTTTTCAGGGGTTTTGAATGGTTTTTCACACGTTTTGCATAAAAATAATAAGGTGGCTGTGAACGAAGAAAACAAAGAAATAAGGCTTTCAAGGGCTAAGTGCATTAGAAAAAGGAAAGGTAAATACAACGTTGAGATGAGAAGAGAAGGAGGGGAATGGAGGCATAAGAGCAATGCTCAGAATTGAAACACACCTGCGGATTATGCATGGGAGACAGACAAAAATGCAGAATGAAACAATGAAGCAAGGAATTGGACTTGGTAACACAAATTCTTCCCAAAACTCAAACAGAAAGCAATTTTTGGCTTGTGGGAAGGTCTGCCCCTACTCGAACTCTATTAACAGAGATGAGAGGGGGGAGACTTGTCCACAGTTTTGGAGTTTTTCCTCTATTTCACCATGCATAAAAAATTGAAAGTAGAACAACACAAAAACTAAATAGCAATGAAACTTATCAAGAGCAGATTTAACTTAAATGGCAGAAGCAAAACTAGCTAAATGACATAAAGGAAAATATATAACAACAAAGAGGCTGAGGCACATGGATTGGGCCCTAACCCACGAGCCTAGATCTCTGAACTTAAATCAATCAAATGAAATCAGTCTGCTCATTTCATAAACGAATAACTGCATACATCTCTGAATGTTTTAATCCCTGAATAAAACAAAAATCTCAAAGATCATAACAATAGTTCTGAATGGAATCGAGACTAGGATAGACTAACTCTTCCTAGCTCTAGCTCTCCTCTATTTATCCTATAGGGTAGCTAACAAAAACTCCCTAGAAAATGGTGATTGAGTCCACTCGACTCCAAGTAAACCAAGACTGAGTGCTCTCCTCTACGAGTTGCTCAGCTGCCTCTAGAATTCGAATTGCTGGACAAAATCCTTGGGGATCCTTTGGCTGCTTGTGGAATTCGAATTACTGGAGAGAATATTTGGTATCCTTCGACTACCTTTGAGGTTGGAAAATCCTCCTATATTTTATCCTTGCCATCTTCTCCAAGTCTTTGTGATAGAATATTTATAAAAGTGCTTAATAAATCATTATTTTATGCACTCAACCTTATATTAGGCACTCAAAGTATGTTAGCCTTAATCACCACCTATACTAGCATCATAAACCCAAATAATAATAAAAATGCAAGAAAAAGAGATCTAAGAAGGCAAAAGGGTGACTATTAACCCCTCTAAATATGTCTAATGATGGAGCTCATCAGTGGGGCCGCCCACAAATCGCAATTGGGAGGTTTTGTTATGAGAAAAGGGGGGTAATGTTGTGATTTGAGATGTGTGATGTGCGATGAGTGGAAGGTGACATGGCATGGTGGAGGTGTGGCTGCCCGAAAATCGCAATCAGGAGTTTTTGTTATGAGAAATGGGGGGTAAATGTTGTGATGTGTGATGTGCGGTGAGAGGAGAGGTGACGTGGCGGAGAGGGTAGGTCCCATTTACATCAAAATCGGGGAATCGGTTTTTGTTATTATGAGGAATGAGGTAAATTTTGCGATTTGTGATGTGCGACGAGAGGAGAGGTGATGTGGCGGAGAGGGTAGGTCCCATTTACATCACAATCAGGGAAATGGCGCAGGTGGAGTTAACAAAACTGTAAGTGCAATGCAGTTTGGCGATGCAAAAAGGTAAGTGGTAAGGTTTTATCACATCAGGGGTTTTGCGAAGGTCCAGTGCAATGGTAACATTTATCAAGTTTTGCTATATGCGATTGGCGATTTAAGAAGGGGCCCACACCAACGTTAAAAGTAGAGGTGATATTACATATACCATATGTGAAATATGATATATGTAAAGGTTTGCGGGATACGACTAATGGGTTCTAGATCATAACACTTGGACAATAGCTCTTTCCTCTTTTGACTGCGGGTTGACTACCTGAATTGTGCTTGAATTGCTTGGCCTTCACTTTAACCATTCATGCCTCATCCCTATGATTTGCTTATAGGGGCCACTTCTTCACCTTGTGTGCGGTCACAGGCCAACATTGGCTCCATCTGGGGGCAATGTGCTGTTCTAATTGCATTGAGAATCTACAAAATTGAATGCCCATGCTTTATTGGGTGCATTGAGTCGCAAATGCATACTATAAATCTGAATTGAAACTACAACTGAGCTGTTCACTGCAAACTATTAAAAAGGAAATCACTGCCACACCCTGAAAGTCTTGAATGCTGAAATCTGAACCATGCTGAAACACCTGAAACATAATTGAACTGAAAACTGCAAAGCAATCTGAAACTAAAACTGGAAATACGCTCATAGCACTGAGCTTATTTGCACACCTACCTACCCTAATATGCTGGAATTACTGCTATTCTAAATGATACAATAATGCCAGTGTAACCAGGCAAGCAACTACTCTAATAACTTTTTTCTTTCACTGTTTTTCACCAAACTCAGGAACAAACCTGTTAATGGTATTTAATATAAATTCCCAGCCTAATCTTCATTGTAAGGAGCTTGGTAAACCTAATCAACAACAGAAATGCTGAAAAGGTATGGTGGCTTTATGATGAATAATTTCTCAATATAGATAGCCACTGGATCAAGATACACTTGACCTATTTCTGAATATGCTGACCCAATCGATCCAACCTCATAACTTGGTACTGCACATGTGTTCTCCATGTCTTCAAAAAACTCGTAACATATTTTCATTTTATCTGATGAATTTTGTGTCGATACTTTTACTGAACCAGATAATATGACAGACTGTCCGATCATATCCATATCATAATAGCTTATGAAATTATTACGTGTACACGAAAACTGACTTTGAGAACTCCAACCATCCAACGTATCAGCTATTGGGTCATGAAGTGCTTTATATGACTGTAGCATTGGTTCCACTGACATGTCATGATTTCTTCTTTGATTATCAACCAAAATGTGACGAGGATTCCCTTTCAAAATTTGAGATGAATTAAAGCATAAAGGTAGAGAATCAAACTGGATGAATTCTTCCTCTGCTTTAAACTCTGCCTCTCTGTTTAGCAGGTTCACTTCCACATCAACTGCATATTTTTCATTTCTTCAATGGTTGCAATGTCCCTTTCTCTTACTTGGAATGCCATATTTGGATTAAAGGCATCTGGGTAGTGCAAGAGAGCTAATCCTGGGGGTGGCCTTATAGCAATAGGCATTGAATGATACACCTTATTGAACCTGGCTGAAAAATACTATACTTTCTCCCCTGATTGTGTTTTTAAATGTTCATACTCTTCTATGATAAGAAATACATTTCCAATGATTACCCATCGACCTAGGAAAACTTGCATGAATTGCTGAAATTTTTTGATGCTAGCAGCAAGAAGATTTTCAAACCAATTTTTAACTTTACCTTGACATGGTAGGACAAACATCCTCATACATACATCATCTTCTTCCTTTACTGATGACTGCAATACTCTGACTAAAGGATCATGGTAAACATGCAACATAAGATCTTCAACAGGCATTCAATGATACACCTTATTGAACTTGGCTGAAAAATACTGTACTTTCTCCCCTGACTGTGTTTTTAAATGTTCATACTCTTCTATGATAAGAAAGACATTTCCAATGATTACCCATCAACCTAGGAAAACTTGCATGAATTGATGAAAATTGCTCATGCTAGCAGCAAGAAGATTTTCAAACCAATTTTTAACTTTACCTTGCCATGGTAGGACAAACATCCTAATACATATATCATCTTCTTCCTTTACTAATGACTGCAATACATTGACTAAAGGATCATGGTAAACATGCAACATAAGATCTTCTAGAATATTTGTAACAGGAAAACGAGCCTTATTCCAAACTGTTGCTTTGCTTGTGTGTTGAAACTGATTCTCTTCAAACAGCAAGGGAACTAATTGTTTTTCCTCATTATCCATAGTAGTCAAGTGATCTGAGTGTTCTTTATCATTCTCTTTGTCACATAGAAGCTTGCAAGGGAGCTGCAAACCCTCGTTGATTTTGGGTGAAGGAACATGATTTGTAACATTCTGTTGTACTACTTCATTAACATCCAAGAAAGAAATTAATGATTGAGAACTTTTATGATTTTCTTTAAGGGATGTAAATTGAGATAAGGTGAAACTTGAAAGAGAATTTGAGAGATGGTATTCATCATGCAAATCTGATTGGTCTTTAATCTTTGAAGGAAACACTACTTGCTGAAGCTGTTCTTGTGGATCTAGACAATTAAGCTCTGCTGCCTCTTTCCGTATCACCAGACTACTATTGATTTTTAGTGCTATCCTCTGGGAAACACCATCTCTTCCCCTTCTTCATGGAGGGTAAGCTCACCTCCCTGTTCTTCAGAATAGGCTAGGAACTGAATTTCTTGAGAGTCTGTGATTTCTTCAGGCCCCTCTTCGATCTCCCATTTCTGGGTGAAGAGATTCCCCATCTCCTCCTAGGTGTGTGTTACACAAAATTTTGTCACTGTCCCTGCAATCCCCAACTCGCACATTGGAGGGTCATTTCCGTGACTAATGAGCAGTGTCGTGCTTTGCAAATACCATCCTTGCATCCCTTTTGATGAAAGCAGCATTCTTCTTGTTGACAATTCCCTAAGCAGAGCTATAAAAATCCCTATTTTGCCTTGGCGCGAGTAGCCAGTTACACCCTCGCGCCGACAGAGAAATTTAACACTAAGCCCGCGCCAGTTGGCGCTCTGTGACAGTTAGGCACCTGCGCCAAGCTGTTTATGGAATGTTTTTAAAAAAATAGAGGTAGAGGTTCTATTCCAACCACCTCGAGGATGAGTCATTGGGAGTGGTTGAACTGAAACAACCACAGACTCCTTCCTTTAGTTATTAGTTTCCACCTCCCTTGGAAATCTCCTAAAGGATAGGACTCCCTCCCACTTTTTTAGGGATCCCAACCTCCTCCTTTTCCTCTATAAAAGAAACTATCTCTTTTAGTAGAAGCTAGTTGAACTGGGAGAATTATACATACTATAGTTGAGCTGCTAGAGAAGATAGAATAAGAAGGAATTACTTTGAGGAAGCTTGACTCGATGACTTCTAAGAGATCTTAAGTCCTGTCCGAATTCCCCGAACAAAATTTGAGACGCGCTTCGCTTCAACCTCGCTGGAGGAGACTCCGACGTTAAAGCATCGATTGTACTCTTCCTTCTATTCATTTATATACATGACCACTGTTTGGTTCCACTATTGCGTTATGATGTTTATTTGATGCGATATGTTTAGCCCTCTTTGACTGGCTAATAGTTATGAGTGAAACTATTCTATCGTATGTTGTTCTTGTTCTTTGTCTTATGTGCAGGTATCTGAGCGTAACAATGAACTGATTGTGATTTTCCAAGGAAGGAGTGAGAGGTCATTACTCTTTCTGTAACGACGACAGTGTTGGATTCAAGGTAGGTCAATCTACCATGTCTTTTGTTCATTCATTAACTAGGAAGCAACACTTTAGCATGTCCTTTTGTTACTAGACCCACCCTAGGGCTAGAGGGATCGTCTCTGTCCGCAGAGAGAATTTACCTTCATAATAAATTGGCAACTCTGCTGGGGATCAATGCGAGCTTGTCATTTCATCTTGTTGGGTCCGTTTCGATTATTGGTTTAGTTATCTCTCTTTTCTTGTTTTTTAGCTGAGTTTCCATCCTCTGTTCAGCTCCAGAGTGTCAAGGTTGACCTCTGCTCAATAGGTTATGGTTTTTCCTCTTTTTCCCATAGGTATCCAGCTTGGCGCGATTTTTGTCTGGACAGTCGCGCCGATTGGTGCAGGTTTCTCTTTTAGCACTCGCGCCAACCTCTGTATGGCGCGGATTACAGCCTTACAGTTGCGCCAACCCCTGTAAGTTTTGGTTTGACCTCCTTAATGAGTGTTTTGTTCATTTTTTCTTGCTTCTAGGTTATATTTGAGTGTGATTAAGCCTTTGAGACTGTGTTGACTACCATAGACTCATTTTCCTTCAGTTGTTTTTCCATTTTCTTGTCGGTGTCATTTAAGACCTTAGGGTTTCTAAGTGTTCTTGCACACTGAGCCTTCTGTTCGCGAGCAAGTCTCTTTGATTGTTATCAGTCTCGTTTCATGTCATTAGAATGAGTTTTTCTTGATCCTTTTGTTTTGCTAATTGAATGGTCTTTTCGTTTTTTCAATTAGTCCTTCTTCTTCAATACTTTGAGCATCGATTACTTTGCTTGTTTGGGTCACTTTGGGAAAATCTCTTTTTCAATTGAAAGTTTGCTCCATTAGCTTGTATGTTTTTGTGTCTGTTTCGCTTTGGTTGAGTCATTCAATTTCAAAACCCTGCATTTGCAAAACTCAAACTAGTGTTTATTTTGTTTTCCATTGAATTAGTACGTCGTGTGCTTTATTTCATTGAAAAATAAAAAAATTTCTTTGCATTCTTTTGTTGCATCGAAAGTGAAACGTTCCTTTACATAACTAGCATTTGTCAATCTAGGAAGGAATTTCGTTTTCGATTGATTGTATTAAGGGCATTAGAAGTTTCCTCACATATTTTCCTTGCTTGCTTGTTTGAAAGATTTCTATCCTTCTTATAACTAGCATTCATTGAATTGAAATGATGTTCATTTGCATATAGCTTGCATTTAGGAAGTTGAGCTCCAAATTCGATAGGGCCTAGAAATTGAAACATAATTCAAGATTAACTTTAAAATTTACTTAATGAACCTAAGGCAACATTGAAACATAAAAAAATATTTCTAGTGGTCTAGGCTAGAGACATGTTCCAGCGTCTTAAAACCTAGTATCTATTGGTCGCCTTTTGGCTTCAGACAGCGCTAGTACGGACTTGTGCTCCCCGTACCATCGCGTATATAAAGGGAGACCCCTCTAGGTTGCAATCCTTTATCCATAGGAAGCCGAGTCTGCCGCCTTGTAACTGTGATACACTGAACACGACATTCCGGGAGACTACCTACACGTACGTCAAGTCCTTGGTCATTTCTGTTTCATTTGATCACTGAGGTGTATATGGCAGTTCACGGAAACTTGGTATACCTTCTTGCTTAGAATACCTGAGCAATCATTTCGATATTTTTGTGAATCTTTAGAGAAGAGAAGAGATCATCGAGCACTTGCCCTTTCACGCTCGTTTCAAATTGAAAGTGACTAGAGTCATATTTTGTCTATTTCTTGACTCTTAAAACATGAAACAATAGATTTTGGTTTCAGTGTTATAAAATTAATCACCTACGATTACATGCCTATTAAAATTTTGTTACTTGGCCTGATTAATTTCTTTGGTTCTTGTTTTGGCACCTTCGATTGGTTATTTTTTTTCCTTCCTGTTCTGATATACAGTCAAAGTGGCGGAACATCCAGTTTCGTCATCCTCACTACCTCCTAGTGGTGGTTCTTTTCCAGACGTTTCTTTCGAAACCCCTCAGTCCACTAGGCCTGCTGAGTTTTCACAACTGATTTTACCGTCTATCCAACCCCTTGCTACTCGATCTCCGCTTGACGAGCCAGTTGAGTCAATTGGCCTCCTTCAAGCGCTTGGTCTGGTTTTGGGGAAGAAGGAGAATTTCCTCCTCTGACATTTGGATCGCCTTTTGTTTCTGCTGCGGTACCTCCTAGTCCCCGTAGTATTTTCGAAGATCTTACGGCAGACTTAGATATGGATTCCTCCAGTTCTATTGGAAGTGAAGGAATGCCTGTTTCCACAAGAGAATATCAACTCTTTCCTGAAGATCTCTCTCGTCCCTCCACCCAATCTTCATCACCGTCGGTCTCACTTCCACTTGGATATAGATCCTTGAGTCAGATCATATCTGGCATTGCCTCCATTGCGAAATCCAGTACAGTAACTCCTCCTTTGAGTTCGGTCCTACCTTCGTTGGGGCTATCACCTTCAACTCCTGGTTCGTCAATTACTGTCACCTCTGTTCCAGTTCAACCAACGGTTTGTGTGGCTTCTAGTTTAGTTTCCACTACTCCTGTGATTCTTGGTGGTCTTACTTTTGAAGAATATTTGTTGGCTATTCAGCAACAGAGTTCTCAGGGTTCTCAGCAGTCTTAGGCTCCTGCTAATCCTTGATTCTATCACTATGATGCCGTTGGTAATCCCGTATATATCTATCCACACCATTATGATGTGTATGGTAATTCGATCTATTTGCCTCCTATTGATCTTTATCAGACTATTTATGATCCTTATTAGACTGTTACTCATCTGGGACCTACTCTTCCTGCGCAACCCTTTGGCTTACAAGGACAACCCTCTCAGGGTCAACCTTTAGCTCAGCAGGGCCTTGCTTCTGGTCCATAGGGACAACCATACGGTCCACAAGGCCAACCTTTACAAGGAAAAAAATTGGTTCAATATGGAAAACCCTCTGGTCTCTTAGGTCAACCTCTGAATCAACCAAGATCATCTTTTGGTCCTGGGGGACAAGTTTATCCATCACATGGACAACCTGTTGCACCTCAATCACAACTACACGTTCAGTACGGTCCAAATATTGTGTAACCAGGACAATCTTAATGTCCTTCTCCAGGTCAACCTGGTCATCAGGGACAACCTGGGCCGTCGCAACCATCAGGCCAACCTTTCCAACAAGGTCAACCTGGTGGCCCTCAACAACCATTTCAACAGCTGGTTCAATCAGCTCAGCAGCCGTTGCAACCTGCCCACAAGCAAATTCCTTCGTTTCCGCAGCCGATTTTACCTGTTTACCCTGCTCAGTAGCCTGCTGAACCTGCTCCGCAAGGTTAACCTGCACAACTGCAGGGCGCTAATTACCCTCAAGCTTCATATCAACCAGTACATAGCACACCTCTGATTCCGTACCTTCAAAATCAACCTATGTATCAGCAACTTCAAAGTCATACTTACATTCCATAGCAAAATCCTTATGCTACTCAGCAAGGACCTTAGTGGTCTACTTCGACTCAATATCCTGGTCCTCAACCCCAGTATTAACCGAATTACCCTATTTCTAATCCCTATAATCTGATCCTTCGAGACAGAATGTATGGGGAAAAAATCCCCCTCGAACTGGGTGGAATGTACACACAGGTCCTTATCAAATACCTCTGATGAATTTTAATACTCAATTACCATTTCTTGCTATGTTGGAATTACCCGATGTGTCGAAGTTGACAAATGATCCTATTCTTCATAATCCATATTGGCCTCTGGTTCCGACCAAGATTCCTGGTGATTGTCCTAAATTTGAGGGTAAACCTGGTGAAGACCCCCAAACACATGTTATGACTTACCACTTGTGGTGTTCTTCTAACTCTTGGGTTGAAGATTCTATTCGTCTCCGTCTTTTCCAGCGAACTCTTACTAGTGCCGCTGCAAAGTGGTACATTGAGCTGTCTCGTGGAGTTTTCCAAGATTTCAATTCTTTGAACATGGCATTCCTTACACATTTTCAGTTACAGATCTGCTATGAGATGGGACACATCTCCTCACTTCATCGAAACAGGACCGAGCTACTCATATCTCGGATCATATTCATGAGTGGTGGTGTCGTCGTCGCATGATCAAATTTGAGATACCTGATCAGCTTCTGACTCATTGGTTCACTACCTCCTTTGTCAATCAAATTGCCAAAGACATAGCTATGGGGGCATGTGTAACCAAGGAACAAGCCATTGCTTACACCCAATACCTTGATCTCGTGTACTCTCATTCTGGCGCATTATATGATATCTTGCCTAATGCTCCTCGACCTGGAACTTCTAAACCACCAGCTAATCCATCCATTGATGGTATTATTGGTTCCGTATCGCAGACTGCTAAGAAGTCTCCTTCATCTAACTCTGGGAAGTAGAAGTCTACTTCTTCCAATAATGTAGCTTCTCAATTAACTTCGAATTCTGGAAAACCCGTAGAAGTGAATGTTGTTCAGGCCAATCCTACAGATAACACTTCCAAAGGTAAGAATAAGGCTAAAGGTAAGGCCAAAGCCGATACCCCGAAACAGGATTCTCCAAAACCTCGTTCTGCTGATAGTTCTCAACGCAAACCGAAGTATCCTTGTTTGATTTGTGATGATGAGCACTTCACCAAGGACTGTCCTTGACGGTCTAAAGTGAGTCGATTGCTCAAAGGCACCCAAAGAGCTCCGAACATTCTTAAAGAACCTTTCCCTCAGCAGACCCAGATGGTAGAGAACCCTCAGTCCTCCACCCCATCTGGTTCACAAGTGTTCATGATGAATGGTTCTGCACCCGTTTCTATTGCTACTCAATCGAAATATTATTCTGGTTTACGTCAGGCAGTGGGGAAAGAGATCGCTGATGGTCCTCCTCCTCCACATGTTTCTGGCTCTCTTGAGATTGAACGACCTAGCGCTGAATCCTTTGTTCGGCCGCCTTCCAAAGGCGTACTCCGTAAGTCTTCGTACAATCCTAACACCCATGCTGCTCAACATTACAATATTGTTGAGGATTTGGCTCAGGCGCCATCCGTGATGTTTTCTTTAGAAGTACTTCAGAGTTGTCTGTCGCAACGGAAGGCTTTGCTATATGTGATCAGTGGGGTTGATCCTACCGACACTAGCCTTCTTGCTTTCGATTTAGAGAATTTCGTCCTGCGACTCCCGCACCAAATTGCGCTCATCATTCAAGTTGGTGTAAACGGTTTGAACATTCACCGGGTAGTCATGGACGAGGGTGCATCTACCTGTGTTATTTCATCTACTTGTTGGAAATCCATTGGTTCTCCAGCTCTCACCTCGTCACCCAATGCCTTTGAAGCATTTGATGGAAGAGAGTCTAAACCTCTTGGTGTTTTCGCTAGTTTACCGATCACATTAGAAGGGAAGACAGTCAATGTCGAGGTCGAAGTTGTTGATGCTAAACTCAATTATAATCTTCTCCTCAGTAGTAGTTGGACTCACATAATGCTATGTGTTCTGTCCACTCTCTTTCATGTTTTGAAATTCCCGCACGAAGGAAAAATTATTACTGTCGATCAATTGTATTTTTTCACTTCTTCTTCCGAGAACAACGTTTCGTATGTGGATAAGATTCCTACTCCCTATGAGAGCGTAGGGCCAGGCCTTTTCAAGGATCCTGCCCTCATGGGTGTTTTCTCTCTTCCACCACCACATACTGTTTAGGTCAACATGATTTATCGCACCGATGACCCCTGGGTTATCCCTTCTCCTGAACAGATCGAGTCGTTTGGAGATTCGATGCCGTTGAGTCCGATTGAAATTGATTATTGTGAACTCATTGCTGCATCAGACACTCCGTCCTCTAATTCTTCTCCTTCGAGCATGATTCTTGACATCTATTCTCAATCCCCTTGGCTTGGTGATTTTGATTCATTGGATCCTTTGAAAGAAGTGCTTCCTTCCGATGAGGCTATCGTGGAAACCTTGTCTCTCAACGATCTACCATGGGACGATGGTCATCATCGTTCCTCGTTTCTACCAAGTCTCGGGGCCATGTCTACCTGTCTTAAACATTTTTCTTCTTAGGTACCTTCTCCTCCGCTTCAAACACCTGTTCAGGTCCATGAAGTTTTCTCGGAATGAAACTTGAGTAACATTACTCAGACGATGCCTATCGACATTTCCATTAAACCGGGAATCGTCGAGAACATCCATATTGGAATTACTTGTTCTTCTGATGAAGTGCAAGTCTATACAAGCCTTTTTTGCGAATTTCGTGATGTCTTTGCATGGTCCTATGAAGAAATGTCCGGCATTGATCTTAGCATCGTGGTACATGAAATTCCTACTTACCCTGGTTCGAAACCTGTTTGTCAGCGTCTTCGTCCGGTGCATCCTAGGAAAGATGTTGCCATTAAGGCTGAAGTGGAAAACATTCTCAAAGCTGGTTTCATTTATCCGATTCCATTGACAGAATGGGTCTCTAATATTGTTCCTGTAGACAAGAAACAGGGCCCTATTCGTGTCTGTTCTCTCCCTTCCGACTCCGCTCCTTCTCGTTTTGAGGAATCCATTCCAGACGATTTTCTTTTCTTGATTAGCACCCTCGATCCTTGGTATGGTGATATCATCATCTATCTCCAGACTTCATCTTTTAGATCTGAGCTGACGAAGGATGCCCGCCGACGCATCCGCCAACAGTCGCAACCTTATCGTATAGTTGGAGATACTCTCTATCGTCTTGAAGTCGATTCCATACTCCGGCGATGTTTGACTCTTGAGGAAGTCGAGAAAGCTCTAAATGATTGTCACAGTGAAGCCTGTGGCGGTCACATGTTTGGTTATGCTACTGCACAAAAGATTCTTCGTGCTGGTTATTTTTGGCGTTCTATTTTCGAAGACTGTATTGTCGCAGTTCGTAAATTCCATGATTTATAGATTTATCAACACAAGTTGCGTGTGCCACCCGTTCCTCTTCATCCTGTCATTACCGTTGGTCCCTTTGCGAAGTGGGGCATCAATTTTATGACGTGTAACCCTCACTCGGCTGGGGGGCATGCTTATATTATCGTAGCCGTGGACTACTTCACCAAATGGGTCGAAGCAATGCCTACACTTTCCGCTGACGGTAAGACAGCTGCTCAGTTAATATTCAATCACATTATTGCTAGGTTTGGTGTCCCTCAAGCCATCGTTACCGATCATGGTTCCCATTTTCGGCATTATATGGTGGCGGAGTTGACTTCTAAGTTGGGTCTGCATCACGACAGCTCAACGCTGTACTACCCTCAAGCCAATGGCCAGGTTGAAGTTGTGAACAAAGTTCTTGTCACGATGCTTCAATGTATGATTAGGATCCACAAATAAAATTGGAATCTCATGTTATTTTCGGCTCTTTGGGCGTATCGAACCTCAGTTAAGAACGCAACTGGGTTCACTCCTTTCCAGTTGGTTTATGGCCTGGAAGCTACTCTCCCGATTGAATGTGAAATACCTTCACTCAAGTTGGCTGTTGAATTACTGCCTAATACTACACCAAAAGAAGAGCGTCTCCTTTATTTAGAAAGGCTGGATGAAACCTGCCTCTTTGCTGCTCTCGTTATTGAAGCACAGAAAAAGTGGGTCAAAGCTCATTTTGATCAGTCAGTTTCCCCTTGTTCTTTCGTTGAAGGAGATCTCATCCTCCTGTATGACCAAGCTCATGATAAGATGGGGGTAGGCAAATTTCAACCTATGTGGCATGGGCCCTACATCGATAAACGTGTGTTGCAAAATGGGGCCTATGAGCTAACTGACTACGAAGGTCATCCTCTTGAACATCCCAGAAATGGGTTGTATCTCAAAAAATATTATGTGTGAGTCATTCATGCGTAATAGGTGTACGTAGGTGTTGTTTTCATTTTTGTACGTGTTTGGTTTGGTGTGCTTTATGAGCGTTTTCCTACTTATTGGGTCTTTCTTATTGTGCAGATGTCTATTACCCCTTATGTCGGTTTCACGGATGGTGCTTCCCGCAGTACCAGGAATTTGTCTTCGGCAGCCTGGGCAATTTATGATCCTGCTGGTGAGTTGATAGATCTGCAAGGTATTTGTCTAAGACAAAATACAAACAATGTCGCTGAATATAGCGCTGTCATTGAGCTATTAACCGAGGCAATTGACCTCGGCAGACGTGCATTTCTTGTAAATCTAGATTCATAGCTTGTCGTTCTACAACTCAATAATCATTATTCAGTTAGAAATCCGCACATTCTGAGATTGTATTTACGTATTCGTTTGTTGGAAAGACATTTGGATTTTATTACCTATCAACATATTCCTAGATGAATGAACACATTAACTGATACAGTGGCTAACATTGTATTAGATAGACATTTGCGTAATTTGTAAAAGCATCATCATATGTAAAATATCCATGTAGGGAAATAGATGTATATATATATATCGCATGTTTGCAGCCGTGTGCATCATAACTTCAAAAAATATATGCGTGTTTCTGTTACATCCCGAGACATCATGTCTCTCAAATATGTAGATAAAATAAAACCTAGGAGTCTAATCAGCATGGTGCTCGTGATAACATGTCACTGCCCATACTAGTCGCCTCAGCAAGCGGTGAATTCGGCTGGGCACCCCTACGGTATGTCTCTAGTAGGTGCGAGGAACATCATCAAAACGTGCATAATCTGGGACTTCTCATGTGATCCCCTCCAAGTTGCGCACTATCTCATCTTCCTTGCCATCCTCGTCTTGAGGGTTGAAATCACGAGGGATTCGCCTCGCTATCGGTGACATGCCGATAGGCCTCCCTAGACCAACGTTTGCAATTACATGGATATAATGTCAGAACATGCATAAATAAAAAGATCATAATACTCATAAAACTTAAAAAATGAGTCTCACCCAAATATTCATCCCAATATTCTCCCTCTGGGAGTGGCAGGTCCAGATCATCAGTGAAATCTATACCAGAGTAGGGCCAGTCCTCCATGACAATCAGTTGTTGGTGGAGCTAATAAAAAAATTTCGGTCTCCAGGACATTTGTTGACCGCCCCCTGCCCTTGGTATCAGAGCTACCCATCAAGCCATCCGTGGTTCTCTCGCTGGTGGTGTCGGGAGTATGACCTCCTGTCGCTGAACAATGGGTAGTCATTCCAAGAAGAACGATACCAGAATAGATCCATAACCAAATTGTTTCAATTTGTACTTCTTGCATTTCGTTAACTAGCGCTTCATGTTTATTGTCACAGCCTCTGCCCAGTTGTAGATGGTCGGTGCCAAGCAGTCTACAGTAAGAATCAACTGTGTCTTTGTTGCTTCGTGCGGTGCTTGTGATCCCGCAGCTCGTGTGATGGTATGTAGCACCACTCGCAGTGTCAAATCTGGGATAGTTTGAATATCAACTTTCACACTACCTAATCCCTTCCGTGCTCCTAGACATACTCTGTTTATTACCATGGTCATGTTTTCCATGCAAGGCCGGGTGCTGGTTAGGATTAGTGCTGCTCCCCTCTGCAATAATCCTATGATGAAATACACGTCAGAGACTTCAATCTTAAGTTCTTGATCCCGAATGATGAACTTCTCTTGATTTTCGTCCCATATGCTGACCAGATACTGTAATAACTATGGTTGGGCTCGGAGACATGGCGTCAGGAAGAATTTTTTCAGACCACAGTTTTTGAGAGCTTCCATGACTCTCTCATTTTCTAGGGCCAGCTCATCCTCTTCGCTATGTTCCCGTTCTTTTCATTCAATGACCATTTTGCTTCTTTTTGCCTACAAACACATTCATATGAGTGGTATTAGTCAATTTTGAACCTTAAATTTGTGAATAATTGGGGTATTTGATCAACATTTTGCCTAAAAATGGTTTTCGCCGTTGGTGCGACTATTTCCCAAACAGTCGCACCAATGGGCGCGCCCTAGTGTAAAAAATTGAGCGGTTAGTGCGACTCAGTGCCCGAAACCCGCGCCAACCGCCGAGCTCTAATTTTTTCATTTCCTCCCCCAAAATTCGAAATTGAAAATTGCAGATAGTAAGAAATGACTTAAAATGACGAGAAGGATCTCAGCTCTTACCTGGAGCTGACGGATTTGCAATTGGTCTACTGGATCGGCCGCTATCGTTGCCCCAAGATTGCACAGTGAAATGGGTAACTATTGCTGCACAAGAGGTAAAAAGTGAAAAGTAATTATTTTTTACCATTTTATAACTTTTTCAAAACCCTAATTAGGTTTTAAGACATGTTTTCGATTATTTTATTATATTATTTTCGAGAAATGAGTTTTACACATGTCTCTTGTGCAGTAACAGGTTTTTCATGCGACAATAATGAAGTAACGAGTTATATTTTATACTTTTTCGGACTCGGTAAAAACACAAAAAAGTCACTACTGGAGTCATCTTTCAACTCTTTTCTGACTCTCTAAAATTGAAGAGATTACCGAGATTATTTTCATTTTGAACTTGTTAAATGGCTGTGAAATGATATCTACTCAGTATATGTTTAACCCTTTTTCGGGCTGGGATGGATTATTTACGAAAAAGGAATACCTTAGCCTATCGTGACTAAGAGGTTCTCTCAGACACAATTTTCTACCTTTTCGGACCTGTGAGACTACCTATGAAAAGGGACTACTGGAGTTTTCTTTTCTACCTTCTTTTCAAACTCTCTAAACATGAAACGATGCCGAGTTCTTCCTTTGTCAGATTCGTTAAACCTTGATGACATCAGAAATCGTCAACATGACGTTAACCGAGTTCCTCCTTCCTAGGGCTCATAAAATGTACTAGGTTGGATTTTTCTGAAGGAAAAACTTACAGTACAAGCATATGCTATCCCCTTCAAGCTTGTTTTAAAAAATAATTGGGGTAATCGCCAGAAATGGTGGGGGAAAATGGAACCAAGTTTTAGTTATGTTGGCAGTATGTCGCTCTTGAACATAGCACTTGTCTGCATTTGTGTCGGGTTGGGGACATCTAATTTCGTCATTTTTACCTCCATGGGTTTGGGTAATCTCTTTGACCTCTCATCTGCTCTTTGCCACGTCATCATGACCTCAAATCCTTTGATGTCAAATACTGCCAAATCCAGTGTTGTGCTGTTGATATGTTCAACAAAAGTTTGCCTCTGCAGTTGTCAACCTTCCTTTGATCTCCTGTTGGTCCTGATCCACTTTCATCATGTTCATTTGTCTCACATCGATGATGTGGGAAACAACATGGCACTCCTTCAACTAGGTCACTTCCTGTCGACTTTAGCTCATTATCTAGGAATTTGATCTAGAAACTCCCTTCTGAACCTTGGAGCCTGCATGCCTCAATGGCAGGTTTTTCGCATTCGACGCAAGGTTCACATCATTGACCTTCGATCGAGTGATTCTGCGGATGTTCGACGTCAGATCATTGTTCAAATTTCGTAGATTGTACCTTTTGTACCTTGAGGGCCATCGTCATCATTGGTGGTTCTCTCGCATCTGTTAACGACTTTCATCATTGGCTGGTAATCAGACGATTTTCCTGCATGTTCGACTTCAACTCATATCTTCACATGCTCAAAATTGTACTTGTTCGGGTCGAGATGGAGTGCAAGACCCTGGGTTTTGTCTAATAAACTCCAGGCTGCAGATTTTTTTGGATTATTATGACTTATTGCATGACTCTCTTGATTGGATGGCTGCGACCATACCTGAGTATATTTATTGATCCTTCCTGCTGGATGGTTGTGTCTATACCTCGGATCTCAGTTTTTATATACTCTATTATGGATGGCTATGCCCATGCCACATTATTCATGTATCACCGATATCAGTTGTATTTGTAATTGCAGGTTTTCTGGCAGCGGTGTTTGGTTCGAACGCGTTCTCATAAATAATTTCACCCCTCCCTTCCTCTCAGACTTCATGCTTTAGGGGGCATCTGTTACAAATTTTTTTGTCACTGTCCCTACAATCCCTAACTCACACATTGGAGGGTTGTTTCTGTGACCAATGAGCAGTGTCATGCTTTGCAAATACCATCCTTGTATCCCTTTTGATGAAAGCAACATTCTTCTTGTTGACAATTCCCTAAGCAGAGCTGTAAAAATCCCTATTTTTTCCTTGGCACGAGTAGCCAGTTACACCCTCGCGACGACAGAGAAATTTAACACTGAGCCTGCGCCAATTGGTGCTTTGTGCCAGTTAGACACCCGTGCCAAGCTGTTTATGGAATGTTTAAAAAAAAATAGAGGTGGAGGTTCTATTCCAACCACCTCGAGGATGAGTCATTGGGAGTGGTTGAACTGAAACAACCATGGACTCCTTCCTTTAGGTAGTAGTTTCCACCTCCCTTGGAAATCTCTTAAAGGATAGGACTCCCTCCCACTTTTGTAGGGATCCCAACCTCCTCCTTTTCCTCTATAAAAGAAACTATCTCTTTTAGTAGAAGCTAGATGAACTGGGAGAATTATACATACTATAGCTGAGCTGCTAGAGAAGATATAATAAGAAGGAATTACTTTAAGGAAGCTTGAGTCGATGAATTCAAAGAGAGCTTAAGTCCTGTCAGAATTCCTCGACCAAAATTTGAGACGCGCTTCGCCTGAACCCCGCTAGAGGAGACTGCGATGTCAAAGCATCGATTGTACTCTTCCTTCTATTCATTTATATACATGACTACTGTTTGGTTCCACTATTGTGTTATGATGTTTATTTGATGCGATATGTTTAGCCCTCTTTGACTGGCTAATAGTTATGAGTGAAACTATTCTATCGTATGTTGTTCTTGTTCTTTGTCTTATGTGCAGGTATCTGAGCGTAATAGCAAACAGATTGTGATTTTCCAAGGAAGGAGCGAGAGGTCATTACTCTTTCTGTAATGATGACAGCATTGGATTCAAGGTAGGTCAATCTACCATGTCTTTTGTTCATTCATTAACTAGGAAGCAACACTTTAGCGCGTCCTTTTGTTACTAGACCCACCCTAGGGCTAGAGGGATTGTCTCTGTCCGCAGAGAGGATTTACCTTCATAATAGTGTGAACTGTGTTGTTAGCTAAATATTTGAACCATTTTCGGGCCTCGCCATCTAGTGATTGAACGAAGAGCCTCAGAAGCACATTGAGGTGTTAAAAATTTACATTCTCTGCCAAGTTGCAGAAATTTTCAATGTGTCTCTGAGCGGGCATACTATCTTCCTCTATAAACCGCGACAACAACTCTAGATAGTATTGCAACATATCATTTAGAGTCTGAGGGAGGGCCAAGGGGGCATATTTGTTCAAAAGGAAATCTGACACAACCATCTGATTTAGAGGTGGGGGTAGATGGTGGATCTGAATCTGGTGTGAGGCCCGGTGAAAGCCAAGATTACTTCTGATTAGGACTATTTTACAGTGGAGTCTCCAAGGTGAGGAATACACAACTCCCAACCCTTGCTGCTCACCTATCTGAAGGGTGGAATTTATGTCGTCTCCCAGGGAAAATATTTCTTCATTCGTATCCTCAGCAACAATGCTAAAAATATGTTGTTTCTCCTAGAGATAGACTTGAGTTGCAAAAGACCAGTTCCTAGGACATCTTGAAATCAGAGGTTAGATATAGAAAATTTTAAGGGTGCCTCTGACAGAATATGGATTAAGAGGATAATGATTGTGGTGGTTCAGGAATGATTAAGACTTTGGAGTTTGATTCATGTGAATTACCCTATACTGTGAGAGGGATCAAGGGGCTATATGGCTCGATGGCTTTTAAAATGGGAAAAGCATGAAATAATGAGCAGAGGCTTTCATAATATGCATATTTGTTGAGAAGGAACGAAGGAGGAACCCACAAGAGACAAGCTTAAAAGTCTTAAGAATCCATCTCCCGTGAACTTAGAGGAAGCAAATGTAAGTGGAATGTGACCAAAAATAGAGACTCGTGGAGGGCGAATTAAGGCGGAAAAACAAGTTTAACACATGACCGTTATTCATACACGAATTCATGAATAAAAATGCATACCTCCAGTAGCTACATTACACAAATCATCAAAGCAACAAAACACTGAAAGATGATTATACATAAATAGGAGATTACTGATAAACAAGAGAATCCAGATATATATTAATCATTGCTCTGTCTGGAATCTAAATAAATAATGGTGTATATCATATTATGTTCAAAACAACTCTCCTAAATATGTGTCTCAGAGCATAAAGAGCACAGTCATACTAAACTACAACAAAAATTCTCAAAAATTCATAACCCTTATTTCATCTCTAAACTCTCTACATATAGAGTTCTCCCTGAGGTTTTATGATCGAATAAACTTTAATGATAGACCCACACATGTGAAAATCAAAATATCATAACCAAATTGCAGAGTGTGCATAGAGCAATCATTCCCATAATCAGAAAATCAAAATAGAATCAGGTGAAATCGAGATTTCAATAGCAAAACATCATAATCAAACAGTAAAAGAGACAACAGAGTTAGCCACAGAGGCCAAATCCTAGAATCTTAAAAATGGGGCGGCGAGGAGTAGCCATGAACAAGTGGGTAGTTTGGCTTCCATCACATGATTCCACCTGTCTTCGAAAGCCTTCACTCCCTTATTCTCATGATTTCCATTGACCGTTACGAAACGACCAGTCGTGCTGCACGTGCCTAGCTCTTTAGCAGGGAGTTCTTGGAAAAAATTAATATACATAACTATGCTTGTCCCGCCAAAAACCCATGCTGTGTTTGACTTACAAAACTAGAGACCGAGTTTCAGAGGGGGTCGAACTAGATCATGAGCCGTCAGATGTGTGATAGGGAGCAGAGACTAAGGAAAGATGGCAGAGCTGAAAGTGAGGCCTGCGGCACTAACACACAATGGGATGGTTAACACTGAAAAGAGTGGGACAAAGGCCGTGGGAGGGATTTAATGACGTGGCAAAGAGGTGGGACTGCCTGCAAATCGAAATCGGGGAATCGGGAGTTTGTTATTATGAGAAACAGGGGTAAAAGTTGCGAGTTGCGATTTGTGATGAGTGGAAGGTGACGTGGTATGACGGAGGTGGGGCCGCCCGCAAATCGCAATCGAGGATTTTTTGTTATGAGGAATGGGGCGTAAAGGTTATGACTTTCGAAGTGCGATGTGCGATGAGTGGAATGTGACGTGGCATGGCGGAGGTGGGGCCGCCTGCAAATCACAATCATGAGTTTTTTTTATGAGAAACTGGGGGTAAATGTTGTGATTTGCGATGTGCGTTGTGCGATGAGCGGAAGGTGACGTGGCATGGCAGAGGTGGGGCCGACTGCAAATCACAATTGAGAGTTTTTGTTATGAGAAACAAGGGGTAAATGTTGCTATGTGCGATGAGAGGAGAGGCGACGTGGCGGAGAGGGTAGGTCCCATTTACATTGTAATCGGGGAATTGAGAGTTTGTTATTATGAGGAATGGGAGGTAAATGTTGCGCTTTGTGATGTGTGATGTGTGATGAGAGGAGAGGTGATGTGGCGGAGAGGGTAGGTCCGATTTACATCACAATTGGGGGAATGGCGCAGGTGGAGTTAACAAAAGTGTAAGTGCAATGTAGTTTGGTGATTCGAAAGGGTAAGTGGTAAGGTTTTATCGAATCAGGGGTTTTGCGAAGGAGTGAAATGGTAACATGTATGAAGTTTTGCGATATGCGATCGACGATTTAAGAAGGGGCCCACACCAACGTTAAAAGTGGACGTGATATTACATATACCATATGTGAAATATGATATATGTAAACGTTTGCGGGATACAACCAATGGGTTCTGGATCATAACACTTGGACAACAACTCTTTCCTCTTTTGACTGTGGGGTGACCACCCGACTTGTGCTTGAATTGCTTGGCCTTCACTTTAACCATTCACACCTCATCCCTGTGATTTTATTATAGGGGCCACTTCTTGATGCAGAAGCATTAGGCTCAGAAAATCATTTGTATTTTAATAGACATAGGGATCTGGTGTTTTCAAAGAAGATTGGTTCATTAATGTAATTATTAATGTTTTGAGTGATTTAGAATAAGAATTAATTAAATATTGAGAGGAATTTTGTAAATGTTCCTGAATGATTGGAGAACATGAGAGAATTAGGATAGTTGAGATTTCATAGGGATTGAGAGATTTAGGAATTAATTATAAATCTTAAGATAGAATTAGTTTCATGATTTTATGAGTTTGAAATGATTTTTAGGGATAAAGGATAGCTTTTAGGACTTCGAGGATTTTGAGGAATTTGTTGAACAAGTTAAGGATCTAAACAAGAATTGGTTATAGAGTCCATTTGTATAAATTATAAGCCTCAAGGCATAGAAGGGGACTGAAGAATTAGAGTAGGTTTTAGACAGAGAGAGGTTTGTTGTTGTAAGCCTACGGGAAAATCAGACAGAAAGGCCATTGATCAGAATATCAGGCCAGAGAGGAAATATTTGTAATTTTTTGGTTGTATATATATAGAGAAAATTCGATCCTAAAGTGTGTGATTATGTGTTGAATGACTCTGCTTATATCTCACGTGAAAATAAGAGTTTGGTATAATAAATATGTGTGCAGGTAATTCGAATAAAATCGAAAGAATTCGGTTATTATGAGATTGTGTATTTTAAGAAATTGAAGATTCAATTGGTGATTGAATTCTAGAGGGATTTCGTATGCCAAGATTGAGCATCGATTACAGGATGAATCGATGCCTCTAAAAAAAAGAACTCGGTCCTCAATTTGTTGTCAATTCTCATTGCGTAGAGGCAGAGAGAATACAGAATAAGGTTCAAATTAAACTTGCCGAGAGTTGAAGTGGAGTCGATGTGGAGTGATAAGCGAAAAGGAATGAAAGTAAGTACAATCGTTGGAAAACGAGATCAACGGACAAGATTAAAGAAAATGGACGGACAAGATTCAGTCGCGTAGATTAAAGCTAATGAAGAGATGGTTTTATAAAACCACATGTGGTTTTTGCGTAGGTTGAGAATGGTAAGCGGTAATTGCTGGAGAGACTGCGATAGCGTTTAGAAGCCGATGCGTGGCAATTAAAAATCACTAATTTCACGTAAGTTTAAAAGTTTTAACCATCGTGCTAGTTAGAGCGCGATATCGAGCGATGTTCGTTCGATGTGGAGAAGTTAAATGGACGACGGAGATTGGATTGCAGAAATGGATGGGTAAGTTGTAAGTGTTGTGGGACCCAAATATGATATTATGTTGGCGCTTTGGGTTTTTAACCTAACTCGAATTCATAAATGTGAATGGTCAGAAATGGATAAGTTTATATATGTGGACACTATGAACATTAACCATGATCAAGAGTCATATACACGAAAATAATAAAG
Source organism: Pinus albicaulis (assembly GCA_034641835.2). NCBI lineage: Eukaryota > Viridiplantae > Streptophyta > Pinopsida > Pinales > Pinaceae > Pinus > Pinus albicaulis. The sequence goes on from CM076573.1 coordinate 471,331,962, forward strand.
TGGATATTTCATATGGGTTTTAATTCATATAAGGTTTTAACCATAGTTGTAAAGTATGGAAATGTCCTTTTGAAGGTTGGTTCATAACAACTTCCGCGTGATCAATTGGGTTAATATGCAGGTGGATATTGTATGATATTTGAAGAAAATACATTTGTGGGTTTAAACCATAGAGTTGAAAATCATAAGCGGATATGATTCACGATTGGTAATTTGGGGTTTTTAAACCATAGTTGTGAGAAAGGAATTTAATTCCAAATTAAATAATTCTACTATTTGGGTTTTGAACCAAAGTCAAAGTCAGAAATATGAAATGTCAAGGTGGGTATTTTTATATGGTTGGTAGCCATAATTATCAAGAAATGAAAATAGCTTCCGCATACGGAGAAGCCTTAGTTTTGAGGTTGATAAGATTTGTTTACAAGAGATTTGTATTAGGAATGCATTTGTGGGTTTTTGCTGCTGTGGCAGCATCATTTTGGTATCAGAGTAGGAAACAGCTCTTTGAAGGTTCAATTTTGTTTTAATTAAATTGGAATTAGAATGAATGCATGTGTGATGGAGAAAATAAAAAGAGATCAGATTTTGAATCTGATAGATTGCAGCACATAGAGATATAGTGCAGATGAGAGGTGAAACAAGATCATACAGAAATCTTGAGGGTGAGTTGATAAGTGTTATTTTAACTCTGATTTGAAGATTATGTTTGTAGAATTCATGTTGCAGGCAGTTGAAGAAAATCTCAGCAAAAGAAAATCACAGCTTTAAGAGTAGTGATAAAGGAAACTGGTAAGAGTTTCCGAGTAAAGTGTGGAACAGAACCTTGAAGAATTCCAACAGAGGTTGGATACAAAGGACAATTGTGTTCTTAAAAAGTGCATATGAGTTGAAGCCTAGAAGGAGCAGAGAGGAATGCTCAAGAGGTTCCAGAAGATAGAGAACCAGTGCTTGCCAAAAGACCAAATCCAGAGAAAAGGATTGGTGAGGTAAGTTGTAACAAGGAGGACTTGTTATTGCAAAGGCTTTAGTACAACTCATGATGAATGAGTGAGGAACTCTTGAAGATAGAAATGGAAAAGAAGATGACTACTGATAGTCATAGAAGAGATAGCAGAGGTTTTGAGAGAGACCACAATAGAAGAAAGGAGAAAGAAGATGCCAAGGAAAATGGCATATGGAAGCAGTTGACTAATGAAGAATATGTCAAAGAGTTAGCTGAGATAAGAGAACAATTTAATAAATTGAAAATGATGATAGAAGAAAACCAGAGATATGGTTGGACCATGAAGAAGAAAGTAAAGTGGTAGAGGCTACAACAGAAGAGAGAACAACAAGTGAATATGCAATTAGCAGAAGAGCTAAGAAATATTGAACAAATGATGAATGTGCAATTGGAATGTGAAGAACTCAGAGAAGCTGAGTTGAAAATGGAAGTTTCCATTTGTGAAGCAGAACAATGAGAAATTCTGAGTGAAGCTGAAGACTGGAGATCTATGAAAGATCTTATGAATTATTGTGAGAATTAAAGACAAAAAGAAGTTTACCTTACTGAAGGAAAAATTATTGATGATTTCTTGAACTATTGGGCAAGTTCAGATCAACAGGAGGATGTAAAGCCTTGTATTTTTGAGTCTAATAGTTTTGATGTGATTACAGGTTTTGCAGAAGAGGATGAGAAATTTTTTGAAGCTGTCAAAAGTATGAAAGAGTATCTTTCAGAAGATAAATACTCTGAATTAAAGAATGACGAATAATGTCTCTTGAATGAGGGAAGCAGTGATGCATTTATATTTGAAGCTGTTACAACACAAGAAGAATTTCTTGTAGAAGAAGAAGATGGAATTTAGTCTGAAGCACTGAGATGTGAAGCAACAGTTGAGACTGTTGAACCTTGTAATTTTCAAACTGAAAATTTGTGTAAAAATGTAGAAATTGTAAGTGATGATGAATTACTTAAGGAATTCCAAAAAGAAATTGAATTGCTGGAATATTTGTTGGAAAACTCAAAGTATGACAGGGAGATTGCAGAAGACAGAATTCACTACAGTGAACAAGAACAGAAAGACATCATGAGAGCAAATGGTGTGAAAAAGAGAATTGTTGACAGTCTTGAGATGCTTTTAGAGAATTATTTAGGTAGAATGAATCAACATACTGATATGTTGATAGAAGAGGAAATTTCAGAGCAGCACACTAAAATGTTGCCAGAGGAAAGAAAGGCATTGAGGCCTTATGGTTTTTGTTTTAATAATTGTTTTGTGAATGCAGGTTTTGTTACAGATGCTGGAGAAAATTTGACACAGTTGGGCAGACAGGTAAAGGAGAAGGAAGAAAATTATGTGGAAGTCTTTAATCCATGGAATAAAGAAATTAAATTACTAGAAATTATGCTGAAGAATCATGATTCAATACAGGAAGAGAAAGAGCTTGAAGAAGTGTAGAATGTGAAGGTGCAAGAATTAGAGGACATCAACAACAAACTAGAACAAAGAGATGAAGATAGTAGTAAAGGGAATACTATGTACCAGTCCAATGAATTGCTGAAAAAAAAGACAAACAAATTGTCATAAGTGACAATTTGGAAGAAGTTAGTAATTGCAGAAAACAAGAGGGTGAGGAAGACAGGGCGACAGTAAAAATAAAATTTCAGCAATTAAGGAGTAAACGTAATTAGCAGACAGAAGATTTATTGGACAGAGAAATTGAACTGATAAGAAGGATAATGATGAAAGTGAGGAAGACATCAACAAGAAAGAAAAGAAGCAGCATCATCAAAAGGAAGACAGTAACATACTGTGAAAGTACAGCCAGTGGAGCAAAGCAACATAAAGTGTGGAGACTTGGAGAAAAGCAACAAACAACAACAAAAATAGATGACAAACTACAAAACAAGGTGTGGGATCCAGGAAGACAAATATTAAAAGCACATGATCAGGAGATCATGATTATTTTTAACCTTGGGAGTCTGATGCAGGAGCATTAAGCTCAGAAAATCCTTTGTATTTTAATAGACATAGGGATCTGGTGCTTTCAAAGAAGATTGGTTTGTTAATGTAATTATTAATGTTTTGAGTGATTTAGAATAATAATTAATTAAATATTGAGAGGAATTTTGTAAATGTTCCTGAATGATTTGAGAACATGAGAGAATTAGGATAGTTGAGATTTCATAGGGATTGAGAGATTTAGGAATTAATTATAAATCTTCAGATAGAATTAGTTTCATGATTTTATGAGTTTGAAAGGATTTTTAGGGATAAAGGATAGATTTTAGGACTTAGAGGATTTTGAGGAATTTGTTGAACAAGTTAAGGATCTAAACCAGAATTGGTTATAGAGTCCATTTGTATAAATTATAAGCCTCAAGGCATAGAAGGGGATTGAAGAATTAGAGTAGGTTTTAGACAGGCAGGGGTTTGTTGTTGTAAGCCTACTGCAAATCAGACAGAAATGCCATTGATTAGAATATTAGGCCAGAGAAGAAATATTTGTAATTGTTTGGTTGTATATATATAGAGAAAATTCGATCCTAAAGTGTGTGATTATGTGTTGAATGACTCTGCTTATATCTCATGTGAAAATAGGAGTTTGGCATAATAAATATGTGTGCAGGTAATTCGAATAAAATCGAAAGAACTTAGTTATTATGAGATTGTGTATTTTAAGAAATTGAAGATTCATTTGGTGATTGAATTCTAGAGGGATTTCGTATGCCAAGATTGAGCATCGATTATAGGATGAATCGATGCCTCTAAAACAAAGAACTTGGTCCTCAATTTGTTGTCAATTCTCATTGCGCAGAGGCGGAGAGAATACAGAATAGGGTTCAAATTAAACTTGCCGAGAGTTGAAGTGGAGTCGATGTGGAGTGATAAGCGAAAAGGAATGAAAGTAAGTACAATCATTGGACAACGAGATCAACGAACGAGATTAAAGAAAATGGATGGACAAGATTCAGTTGCGTAGATTAAAGCCAATGAAGAGATGGTTTTATAAAACCACATGTGGTTTTCGCGTAGGTTGAGAATGGTAAGTGGTAATTGCTGGAGAGAACGCGATAGCATTTAGAAGCCGACGTGTGGCAATTAAAAACCACTAATTTCGTGTAAGTTCAAAAGTTTTAACCATCGTGCTAGTTGGAGCGTGATATCAAGCGATGTTTTTCGGATCTGGAGCAGTTAAATGGATGACGGAGATTGGATTGCAGAAATGGATGGGTAAGTTGTAAATGCTATGGGTCCTGGATATGATATTATGTTGGCGCTTTGGGTTTTTAACCTAACTCGAATTCATAAATGTGAATGGTCAGAAATGGATAAGTTTATATATGTGGACACTATGAACATTAACCATGATCAAGAGTCATATATACGAAAATTAATTCATATATATATATATATATATAAGAGTCATAAAGCGGATATTTCATATGGGTTTTAATTCATATAAGGTTTTAACCATAGTTGTAAAGTATGGAAATGTCCTTTTGAAGGTTGGTTCATAACAACTTCCGCGTGATCAATTGGGTTAATATGCAGGTGGATATTGTATGATATTTGAAGAAAATACATTTGTGGGTTTAAACCATAGAGTTGAAAATCATAAGCGGATATGATTCACGATTGGTAATTTGGGGTTTTTAAACCATAGTTGTGAGAAAGGAATTTAATTCCAAAATAAATAATTCTACTATTTGGGTTTTGAACCAAAGTCAAAGTCAGAAATATGAAATGTCAATGTGGGTATTTTTATATGGTTGGTAGCCATAATTATCAAGAAATGAAAATAGCTTCCGCATACGGAGAAGCCTCAGTTTTGAGGTTGATAATATTTGTTTACAAGAGATTTATATTAGGAATGCATTTGTGGGTTTTTGCTGCTGTGGCAGCATCACTTCTCCACCTTGTGTGCGGTCACAGGCCAACAATTTGGAAAATGTAATTCTAGAGCATTTGCTTGCTTGGTTACACTGGGATTATTATATCATTTAGAATAGCAGTAATTCCAAAATATTAGTGTAGGTAGTTATGCAAATAAGCTCAATGAAATGAGCATATTTCCAGTTTAGTTTCAGATTTCTTTGTAGTTTTCAGTTCAAGTGTGTTTCAGTTTCCATTTCAGCATAGTTCATATTTCAGCATTCAAGATTTTCAGGGTGCAAAAGTGATTTCCATTTGGATAGTTGGTAGTGCACAACTCAGTTGCAGTTTCAGTTCAAATTTACAGTATGCATTTGTGACTCTATGCGCCTAATAAAGCACAGGCATTCAGGTCTGCAAGTTCTCAACACACTTAGAACAACGTGTTGTCCCCAGATGGAGTCAATGCTGGCCTGTGACCACACACAAGGTGGAGAAGTGGCCCCTATAAGGAAATCACAGGGCAGAGGCATGAATGTTTAAGGGGAAAGCCTAGAAATTCAAGTGCAGGTCAGGAGGAAAGACACATAGTCAAAAGAGAAAAGTGCCACGATCAAGATATTATGACCCAAAGTTGTGTTAATTGCTGCATCCCACAAACCGTCACAGATATTATATATTACATATAATATATGTAATACCATTTACCGCACTTAACTCCTTACCATAATCGTGCTTCGCTCCACACAGATTATAGCTTCTACCCTCTTCTTTCCCATAACAAATACTCTCGATTGCGATCTGCAGGCAGCCCCACTTCCACCACATCATCCATTCCCTGCTCCCTGCACATCACTCCCCACAGAGTTTACCTCTTACCTTCCGCCGCTCATATATAAAACCTGCGATATGTGATCTGCGGGCGACCCCACCTCTACTTTGCCATGTCATCCATTGCCCATCGCACATCGCTCCCCCCAAGATATACTATCTACCCTTCTCTTCTTATAATAAAAACTCTTGGCTTGCGATCCGCGATATCGGTTTGGGTCCCACCTTCCTGCCAAGTCATCACTAGCCTTTCCACAACCTTTGTTCCAGTCTTTTTAGTGTTAATCAACCCCGCTAACTTCACTATCGCTTATGCCATCCTCCTCTCATCTCCGCTCCATATCACACATCCAACGGCTCACGATCTGTTTGGGCACCCCTCTCACCTTCGAAAAGATAACACCAGGGGGGGGGTCCGAAATGACTGGTTTTGGAAACTGTCTCTGGCGCTACGTGTCGGCCCATAGTGATTTTGTACCCCCCCATCCAATACCACAAACCATCCATGCCCCCCTCTAAAATCCGGTCTCTGGTTTTTGCAAGTTAAAGCACAACATGGGTTTTTGGCAAAACAACATAGGTAATGTATATTTGGTTGGTCCAAGAAATCCCCTCTAAAGAGTGAGGCACACCCAGCACAACTGGTCGATCCGCAACGGTAAGTGGAAATCATGAGAATTATAGAGTGGAGGCTTTCAAACATCAGATAGAATCATATGATGGAACCCAGATCGTCCACATGTTCTAAGCCACTCCTTGCCACTCCTTTTGAAGATTCCAGAATTTGGCCTCCGTGGCCAACTATGTTGTTTCTTTTTACTATTAGATTGTGATGTTTTTTTGGTGAAATCTCGATTTCACCTGATTCTGTTTTGATTTTTTTTTACAGGATTGATTTCTCGATGCATGCTCTGCTAGTTTGTTAGGATATTTTGGTTTTCACATGTGTGGGTCAATCAGGAATTATTATTCGATCATGAACCCTCAATAGGAACTCTATATGTAGGAAGTTCAGAGATGTAAGAAAGGTTTTGAATTTTGGAGAAGTTTTGTTGTAGTTCTGTGCAACTGTGTTCTTTATGCTCTGAGATACATTTTTGGGAGAGTTGTTTTGAATATAATCTAATATACAGAGTTGTTTACTTGGATTCCAAATGGAGAAATGAGTAGTATGTATCCATGTTCTCTTGCTTATTTGCAATCTCCTGTTTTGTATAATCATCATTCGTGTTTTATCGCTTTAATGATTTGTGTAATGTAGTTGCCGGTGGTATGCATTTTTATTCCTGAATTTGTTTATGTATAATGCTCATGTATTAAACTTGTTGCACTTCCTTAATTCATGCTCCACGAATCTCTACTATTAGTTAGATTCCACTTACATCTGTTTCCTCTGAGTTGAAGGGAAACAAATTCTTAAGGATTTCAAGCTTGTCTTTCGTGGATTCCTCCTCCGTTCTTTCTTAGCACCTCTGCATATTTTGAAAGCCTCTGCTCATTGTTTCATACTTGGCCGATTTGAAAGCCATCCAGCCATGCAACCTCTTGATCCCTCTTGCAATATAGGGTAATTCACATGAATCAGACTCCAAGGTCTTCTCCATTCCTAAACCACCAAAAACATTATTTCTCTTGATCCATATTCTGTCAGAGGCATCCTTATAATTGTCTACATTTAACCTATGATTTTAAGATGTCCTAGGCACTGGTCTCCTGCAAATCAAGACTGTCTCTAGGAGCTACAACACTATCAATCCTTGAATGCTTCAAATCACCATCCAAGTCCCCATAATTTGTTAATTTGGGGTAAAAGAAACACCGATGGCATGCATTTTCGCCAAAACTTCGATAGATTACAAACACATCCAATCCATCAGATTGATTAAAATAAGGTGACACAAAAGCGATATTACTCCAAGATTAATTTACAAGAATTAAATATTTCCTTGCACTCGAATTGAGGCTCCATCACATCTTTGAGTGCTTCACATCTTTGAGCGCTTCTTCACTGTTGCTAAATATTTTTGTTCCCTCTTTTATAATATCATAATATAGTATAATTATAATAAAAGAATAAAAATTACTTATATATTAATAATATATATTAAAATTTTGCATAATAAATATTAATTTTTTTATTATAAATATTTAAATAAATAAAATAAATAAATGATTATTCTAATATTTTTATAGAATTGTTTTTGAAAAAAACCCAATAAAACTTAATTTTATAATAAATTGACTTAGAAACCAATGAAAAATTAAAATATCTCAAAATTTAGAGATTATATTTTTTCTTTTTTATATTTAGGATGAGAGTTAGAAAACTTTAAACACATGTACTTCTGAGTAAATTTTTTGTGAATGTGGTTATGGTTTTAGTGCCATGTGTCAAAAATATTTATATATTAATAATGTATATTAAAATTTCGTATAATAAATTTATAAATTGATTTTAAAACATTTAAATATAAAAAAATACAAATCATTATTCTAATATTTTTATAAATTTATTTTTCAAAACATAATAAAACTTAATTTTATGATAAATTAATTTAAAAAGCAATGAAAAATCAAAATATTTCAAAAAATTTAAAGATTAGAATCTTTCTTTTTGGGATTTAGAAAACTTTAAAGCCCAACATAGTTTCTAGCTAATTCCATAATAGTTGGAGTGCCGTGTATCAATTTTTATTTGAAGAGAGAAAGACAAAAATATACATATCTTATTGGTCAAATCTACCCAACCAATCTCATCATAAAAACACCTTCCCTGTAAAATTTATGCAAATTTTCCCTATTATATAGTAAATTGTATAGTAAATGTTGTATGGATAGATGCCTATGGATGTTTAACAGGTCAAAAGATTCTAATTTGGAATAATATTTATTCAATTCGCCACCCAAGCGTTCAGCTCGTCCCCATTCCAAACAAAGTCGTCGCCGTTGCCATCGCCATCACCATCACCAATCGCATTCAAACACAAAATCACGAAGGCTGTATTCTGGAAAAGCTGAGACGACGGAATTGACTTCAACAATTATACAAAATGACTTTTAAGTGCTGCTGGACAACGATACAAACGTCTAAACCTACGCCCGACGGACTCCATTTTTCTCCACCATTCATTTTTCTACAACGTTCCAGACTTAGAGCCAACGGATCTTATCTTTTCTTTTGAAAAGATATCTTAATCGAAACTTATTCCCAGTATCCTCAGCTTGTGTCGTTTGCATATTCTGGAAAATCTTGCAATCTGACGGTGAAGAGAGAGAGTTCAATGTTTTACGTTTCTTCAGAGTTACATTTCAGGATATTTTTCGAAAGATACTTTTTCGAATATGTAATTTAGATAATATAATAAATATTATATTATTTATTATTGATAATAATCAATCACTCTCCATACCATCAAATTTCATCGTATTCTAAGATATTTCTGAAATTTGCAATCTACATAAAGATACATTTTTCACCTTTTCCAATACAATGAATATTATTGACAATAATTTGGGACATATGTTATCCAAAACTTTTGGTACTGAAATGAATTTTGTTGAGAAGTAATTGAAAAACATATGTTTATAAAGGCTTTTAAACTTGAAGAAACACATATTTTTATAAATTGTATTATTAGATGTTGGGAAAAATGAAACATATGAATGATATGTGTGGAAGTTTTTATTTTTTTTCCTTCGCATTCTCGTATCTATGCACTATGCAAATTGCATTGTGAAGCATAATCATTTTATTATTAAAATATTGTGAGTACAATTACATAAGCATATATGGGAAGAGGCACAACTATGCAAATGGCATTGTGAAGCATAACCATTTCATTATTAAAATATTGTGAGCACAATTACATAAGCATATATTGGAAGAGGCACAACGACATGAAAACAAAAAAGATTGAGTCTATGCCATATTTAATCAAATATATCAATAACAACATAACATGAAGCAATTTCCATGGTGTTTCATTAGTTACATATTGAACTTTTTTTGACAAAGAAAATAAGATGAGACTAATACTATGTGCACATTTGAGAGATAAGAAGACAAAAATGACAATAACATTGTTGGTTCCAACATTGTTTATCAAACACAAAGAAAAACTCATTGCAAATGCTATTGTTTATATTAGAAAATTTATAGTAATTCCAAAGCACAAATATGATAGTGGTAACTGTGAGAAAATTATTTCACTAAATAACTCTAGCATTGTAGAAAATATTTGTCTTGCTTCTAGAGAGTATTGATTTTTCCTAAATATCTGCAACACACCTTGAATAGGAGCAATCATTTCTTTTTCAATTTCAACAACACAGACATGGATGCAATAAGTACGATAAATCAAATAGGGGAATGTCGATCATGATAGGGCAATAGTAAGCTTATATTTATTTGAATAATCCATTGCTAGCAAGTTATTGTTTGTCTCCTATACGATTTACATGTATTTTTTTACAAATACTACATATGTCACAAGTTCAAGCAAATGAAAAACTTCTCCAACTATATATTTTAATCCAAATACAATTGTAAGAAAACTTTTTTTTGCCCATCTTGCTAAAAATATAACTAAAAATAAGAAAAAAATTCCAAACTTCACAACTGACGTTCATATGTTCGTTGAAATTAGAGAAGAATGTGGAGTATGTGACTAAGTGCATTTGTGATTTAAAATTTGTCAGTTTAATAGTTATTATCCAATATTAAATGAAGTGTATTTGAAACGTGTATTAGAAAGAAGTTATGTGTGAGAGAATGGTGTGTGGGATATGTGCGTGATAACGAAGGTGTAGAGGGAACTTTCCCCATAGACATGATTATTTCAATTTTAGGCAGAAACTCAACATCCAATATCAAATAAAGTTTCCTTTTAATGCATGAAATTAATAAGTGTTGAATTTGATAATGATTTCACAGAACAAGGAACATAACCTTTGATTCATAATGCTTTTCATTTCATGTATATTGGATTATGTTGATGTGAGCTTATTTTATTTGATATAGAGATGTAACGAAGCTATGGAAACATTTATTTCTTGATGATCCAATGTGTGGTTTTCAAAACTATGTTCGAAGCATTTAATCATTTAAAAACTATATCAAAGTAGAAGCAATAAAATTTGGTGCTCATAGTTCCTCAATACTATGTGCATTTGTGATCTCACATTTGTGAATTAAATACCTATTATCGAATGTTGAATGAAGTGTCTTGGATTATTAAAGTTTTTTTTACATCTATGTTTTATTTGGTATCTGGATGCAACAGGGTTGTGAAAAAACAACAAATACTACTTTCTTTTGCATTGTTCCATATTCACACTACATATTAACCAATTAATTGGTGGGTTTCATTATTAAATTTTTTGTGTGAGGAAAAAGTGTTTTGTGGTGGAACAAGAAATGGATACGTTCTCCTGGAATTTTTCGTAACTTTTCATACATTACCCCTCTGCACACTTCTTTTGTGTATCTCCTTCCTAGACAAGACTACATGTTAATCAATTAATTAAAAATTTTGGCTTATTAAAATTTGAGGCATGAAAAGTTTGGTTTACATGTAAATTTTATGTTATATCGAGATGTAAAGGAGTTGTGGTGAAATGGAGAATTTTGGTATTCACACTTCCTGAATACTACTTCCTTTCGCAACATTTCGTATTGACACCACATATTAATTAGTTAATTGGTGGTTTTTCCTTATTAAAGTTTGGGACACAAAAAAATTTCGGTTACTTGTATAGAGGGTACAAAATAAGGGTGAGTGATTAATTATTCCCACTACTATGTCGATGTGGGCTCGTTTTATTTGAGCTTGTTAAATACTAAATGCATTTGCAATTTGAAAATTTTCAATTAAATTGTTATTATTCAATATTAAATGAAGTGTATTTGTAATGTGTATGAGGAAGGATTATTGTGTGGGAGAACAAGTATGCAAAGCAAGTAACAAAAACTTTCCCTTCTCCACACGCTTCTAGAAACAATCTCTCACACCTATTATTTGGGAAGTTAAAATAAAACAAGTCCACATAGACACAATTGTGGGGACAATTAATCACCCACTCTTATTTCAGAACTAATATACACATAACCCAAACTTTTCATGCCTAAAACCTATGTAGTTATTTTTACTATAAATATTTAAATATGTTATATGGTTTAATCATTTAAAGTTATGCGGAGTGTGGAAGTTCAAATTAATATTTCATTGTGCTTCTTTTGTACCTATGTATAACTACACCTATATACTTAGAGCCATTGCAGGTAGTTTTTAGAACTAAACATCGAACTACCTGCAAAGAAATTTTGAAAGACCTCTTTTACATCTCAATATCAAATAAAATGTGTCCACGTCAACATAACAGTGTGCAAAATTTATCACCTGCCCTTATTTCAAAGTTATGAACATTAGAGATGAAATTTTATGTTATTTGATCCAAACACATGTTCTCTTGCTCAACACTTCTTCCTTACACAAATTAAAAAGACACTTCATTTAATATTGGATAATAAATACTTGATTGACAAATCTGAAATCACACTTAGTATTCGAGAAGCTCAATTAAAATGATCCCATGTAAACATAATGCATTTGTGACTTTACATTGGTTAATTAAATAGTTATATTAAATGTAATATATTTTTAATGTGTATGAGAAAGTAGTGTTGTGCAGGAAAACATGTGTGTGGAACGAGGAATATAAACTTTCATTCGTAATTTTCGTGCTTTTGCATACGTTCCTTGTTTGCACACTTCTACTACAAATATCCCTTCGGCATAACACTACATATTAATCAATTAATTAGTTGTTTCGAGTACTTAATGTGTGTGAGGAAGAAGTGGTTTTCGGTAAAATGGGTGTGGGGAGCAAGGGATAGAAACTCTCTTTGACAATGTTCTATATCCTCACATACATTCTCACAAACTAAATATTAGTCAATTAATTGGAGGTTTTGGTTTATTAAAATTTAGGGTATGAAAAGTTTGGGTTACATGTATATCGAGTGGGAAATACAGGTTCTAACAATATTTTTAACATATTATTATATTATTATTATTATTTCTTAGTATCTAAAGTATATCATGAAATTTTGAAAGGTAACATGAGGATTCTAACTACTAATTCTAATTATTCTCTCCACGGATGCATTGGTAAGATGTTCAAAATAAGACATCATGAATAACATATCATCTTTAGTTAGTATCTAGTATGTATGTTGAAAATTTAAAAGGTAATGTCACAATTGTAACCACTAGTTCTAGTTATTTTGTCTGTAGTAGCATTTTCTATGTGTTTATCATGTAGTTTTAGCATATGTGTTGAAAACACATGTTCAATTACTTTTCAGGGGAGATGGAATAAAAAAAATTCTTCTCCGGGTTCTATGGTGGTGTTGTAGCTACTACAACAACACCCAAAATTTTAAGCATATTCAAAATTTCAGGTCCCCCTTTACTCTCTCATCCCATTGAGGTTTCGATCCAGGATCTGATTGGTTAATATTCCCATGACCTATTCCTACCAAACCATACCGATGTACCAATTCCCAATTTACATGTTGAATACACACATAATGTGTTGTCTCATGTACTCACCTTATGATTCCATTAGGGTTTTAATGGTTTCTCGCTTCAATGATGGGTTGAGAGTCTCCCATGAATTCAAACTTAACTTTTCATACCTTTCATTGCCAATTAGTGTAGGTGCTATGCGTGGACAAACAAGACTTCAATCTAGATTTCATTATGTTCACCATACTAGGGTTTGGGAGAAACCATAAATTGGAAAAAGAGTGATCCCATTCTTGTTTTAACCTAATTTGCATGCCTCTAGCAGCGCATTCTCATCAGAATCGCACGACATCAGGGTGAGATTCATTGCATAACATATTCCCCTAGGTTCTTTACTGGTCCTACACCTCAGCATGTTCATTAGGGTTTTCAAGAATTATATATTCCCATTTCATCTTTGTAACCCTAGAATCATGTGATTGAAGACCCAGCCTTACTTTCAAGTAATCCTTACTCTCTAGAATGCATGTTAATAATTACTTCCAGGCACTTTCTCTATAAGAACATCATCACCATGGGAAACAAATAATGTTAAAGTCACTTACAATTAGGGGCTTCATTAAATGCCTAAATTTAAATTTGATTTCCAAATTGAAGCATCATTTTCTCTATCTATGCAATTCACAATATCTTAATTTGGATTATTTTGGTTCATGTTCCTTGAGTAGATTATTTTTTATCTATTTATTGATCTCACATGAAAAGTATCACTTTGGTATTATAACTTGTTTTGTTTCACCTTATTTTTAGCAAATTGAGTAAAGGTGGCTTGGATACACATCAAACGAGGCAACACTTGCATTAAATAAAAATTTGACATGACACCACTCAAACATTGGAAAAATGGAGGGCTTGGGATTATTGCAAACACAACATACAAGCAACAATGGAAACAAATGCAGGCATTGATTAAAGGAGGAATTGAAAACTCTTTAACTCATTATAAAATGCGTTTGAGATCATTATTTTAAATAAATAAATTGTTCTTTTATTGAAACAAAATATCAAAGAAGGACGTTTTATAAATATCCAAAAGCAAGGCCTCACATGTTGTTAAGTTATCTTAAAACAATGCTTTTCAAGGAATGCATATGACAATTTTTTTTTAAGTATCCATGGAATGGGAGTACATGAGATTGGCGTTACTCCACCAACACATCCTGGTAATATACACATGGCCTCGAGACCATATTGCATTGAGATGTGTTATATATATTTTACAAGGTATTCAACAACCTTTTTTGGTTTTGATGGAGGAAAACTGCCCAGAAAAAGAACGAGGTTGGTAGAAAGGGCAACCATAATTTTTTTTATCAATTACAAGATTAGAAAGCAAGGCCATGGTGACAGAGGATTCTATAAGAAATCATGAAAATAAGTCAAGCTAGTATAGAGTCTAATGCCTCTATCCGCTATTTCCCCATTCAAAAGAATCTTATTTGGTGCCAAACCGATTCTCCATGAAATCACACAAATGTTGATCACAATATAGGAAAACATTACAAGGTCATTCATTTGATGTATATGCACCTCATTTAAATGCGTTGGAAACATTGGCAGAGACGTGCAAATTTTAGGGGAGAGGCATGTGACCAACAAAGCTCTAGCCTAGGAAGCATCTAACATGCCATACTGTTGGGCCTCCAAAATGTCATCCACTTTTACCCTCCTTTCCATCATTTTACCCTCATTTCGTAACTCTGTAGCTCTATAACCTTACATTAGTAACCATTTTCATAATCATATGGGGTTATCATTGTTATTTTCCAAGTCATTTATTTTAACTATTTTACGAGAATTTATGATTAGATATTAGGAAATTAACATGTTTTCATATATATCTAAAATTGGTTTGACTTTTATGATATATGTTGGGTGTGGAGCCTGATTATCTTCTTTATTTTGTATCACATCGTCGGACCCCTGTTCCCACGTTGCCGCCGGTAATTGAACGCTGCCTGGGGGGTCCCGGGGGCGCATACAACTTTATGGAGGGGCCCCACCCTCCCCTCACCCCCTCGTGGGGTCGGGTAACGCCCCCCGAAACCAAACCGCATGTAAAATTTCCTCAGGAAGAAAATTAGTCAATCTGGTCGCTCATTAGGTGGATGATCTGACGGAAGAAGTTATGTTTAATTTAGCCTCTTTTTCCCTAGAAGGCAACCCCTTGTTTTGTATGAGGGTATTGTATTGTAGTTGTGCATTTTATTTGTATTCTCAGAGGGAGAAATAGATAGGGATACTGTGAGAGAGAACATATGATATTACAATGGATTTTTTGTAGGTTGTGTCTCTTCATTTTGCTAGATAATAGAATGGAAGAACTGACTGTTCGGGGTGGACGTATCCCAAACTAGGTGAACCACGTATATCTGTGTCTCTTTGGTTTTTATATGTTTTATGTGTTTTTGTTTCTGCATATTTTATGTGTTGCATTGCTCTATAATATATATAATTTTCTAACGATATCTTAAGCCTACTAGAAGATTCTAGAAGGGTCCTATGTGGCCACCCAACCACAAATTCAAACTTCAAATTCCAATTCATGAAGATATGTGGAATATTTGTGGAAGATACAAATCAATAGCTAACTACATTCAAAGGGGAATAATCATGGATATTTTGATATGTGTCTCTTATCAAAACTAGGATATGATTTGTATCTCATATTTTTAGGTGATTAGTTGTAACCACAAGAGATAAATGTGGATTTAGGACATATTTGAGGATCTATAGTTATCTTTAGTTTTTTGTATAAATAAGAGTGCATCCTTAAAATGAGCCCAACTCTTATAATTTATTCATTTAGATCAAAAGTATGATCCAAGATGTAATTTTTAAAGTGGGGATAGAGAAGAAGATAGTTGAGTTATTGTAATATCTTTGGAGCTTTTCTCCAACTTCAATTTATGAAATAAATATTGTTGCATTGATCTCCAAGATGTGATAAGTGTTCGATATGTTTTCTAAGGAATGGACGGCCCCCATCAACCACAGTTTGCACATCTTTGTTCATATTGGTAACATTATTTAATTATGTTATTTCATTTATTTTTAGCAGGTGTGATTTCATTTAAGCAGGTATGATTTACTTTCCAGCAAGTGTGATTTCAATTATGCAAGTGTGATTTTGATTTCAAGAAAGTGTGATTTTCAATTCTGAAAGTGTGATTTCATTTATACAAGTGTGGTGTGATTTAAATTTATGCAAGTGTGATTTCAATTTCTTTATGTTTGGCTTGGATTGGATTGGACTGAATTGATTTAATTTCTTAGTTTCAATTGCATTATATTAATCTATTCTGATAAATAATCACCTAGTACATATATTACATGTATACCTCATCAGTTCACGAACCTCGAGTTGACAATTAAATTACAGGGATCTAACTCGCAATTAAATTACGCAACTTTTTGGCACCATTGTTGGGGACGTATACATAGGTGTTTATTTTGAAAGTTTAGAAAACTCATTAGAGTTTCATTCATTCTTAGATGCATGGTTAAAAGCATATTAAAATCATTTTTCATATTAAATTTCAATATTTTTTCAATACTTTGTACTAATATGTTTGCACGACAGAAATTGTGAACTGGTTGGAGCACATACAATTAAGAGTTTGAAGAATGTCCTCCCAATAAATTTCTTGAATCCTAGCAACATCTAGGATATGCGCTTCTCACGAAGAGCATATTTTAACTGCATTCAAAAAATTTTCTATCTCTCTACCTGCACAAGAATATCTTCAAGTCTCATTTAATTCCTCTTTTCAATCCGTTGAAGATTCTAAAGAATCATGCAATACTCTTGATGGGGAGAAACCACTAGAACATAAAGATTGATGAATGCATAATAAAGGAGGATATTGAATGTGACCTAAACCAAGAAAGGAATCAAGAATGTCATAGCCTTATTGAAAAATGGTTCCAATCAAGGATCAAGTCACACCACTCTTTCATTCTTCCTTATTTCTTAATTGCATTATCAAAACAACTAGTTTTTCATGCTTTGATGTGCTTTAATGCATATTTTCCAAATCTAAGCATGAATATATTTTTACTTCTGTTACACACATGGTTAAATTGGAGTTATGCATACACTTAACACAAAATTTCATATTCCCAGTATGAGTAGATTAGGATAGAATCAATAAATAAAATCAAGTTTGGTGATGTGTTTTTTTAAGTTTTTAAGTTAGATTTCATTTTATTTGCAATTTTATTTATTGATGGTGCAGTAAGAGCCACCCCGCTCAGTAATTATTTGCAGGAAGATGAAGAAAGAGAAGGAACATTTGTGAAGAAGGAGAACAAAGACAATTTTGAGAGTGAAAATTTGAAGTTAGAGATCGAATCATTTTTCTTTGTTTTTGAATAAATACTTTCAATATTGCTGAGTATGCTCTCTTCTTTCGCTCTCTACAATCCAAAGGATTAGAAAATAAAATTGAACAAAGTTAGTTTTAAAATTTTGCAATAAAAATTAGACAAGAGATCTAAATTAATACTCAAAATTATAATTACAGGCTTTTACAAAGCTCAAAAATCAAAACTGATGTCTCCAATGGATCCAACACTATTGAAAAACCCTATTTGACTCTTTTAAAACCTCATTTAGCCAAAAATTTGATTAAAATATGAATTTTTCAAGTTTTTTCCCAATTCTGATATCAATAATCCTACAATTCGACCTAAACCTGGCCTGTGCACCACGAACATGGAAATGGCACGCAAACCTGGCCTACATTCCTTATTGATTGTTGAAATTGTAGGATGGTTAAAACTTCCATTCGGCCCCCAATTCCTTCATCTTGCCTATGGTCATATGGCACCATGTGCCTTAGGGCTTAGCCCAACCCATTTTCCCAATGGCGTGGATTTTAAACTTCAAATACACATTTGGAGAATATATTTAAAAAGGAATAAGATATGAGGATTGGTAAAGGCGCTTTTTTGGTTGGCAAGAGGTCTCATGTCTGATTCTTGTGGAGGTTGTTTTTCCTCACACAAATTTTGGTCCCCCGCAAGGAGGCCACGTGGCAATCAATGGTTAGCCCACGTCACCACTCCCACATTGGGTCACCATAAAAAACAGTAACCAATGAAAAACAACAATGATTCAATGAATCTAACCATGTCAAGTGTCAACCATCTATTTGAAAATGAAGGTCTAGTCAAACTTTCCAAGTCATGATCGAGTTAGCATACAAACTCCTAACTGGGCATTCCTGCAACTCAAAATTTATTCTTTTTAGTTGTTTACCAAAGAAAATAGAACGCGATTCTAGGAGCATATGAAGTTAGATTTGAGTGAAATGGATTATGTTGGATTCAAAGCCACGAGATATACTCTTTGGCATTGGTTTCAAGTTGATCTAAGATTTTTTAATTTTTGTCATTCTTGATCCATGGGATCATGGATAAGGGTGGAGTGCTAGAGAAAAAGGAAAAAAATAGTTACAGGCTTAGACCTTCATAAAAACATGCAAATATTAAAAACCCAACTACGATAATTGACTAACCACCATCCTAGTCTAATTTCAATTTGTAAAGTGGCAAGCCAGTGCAACGATCTGTGTTTTTTTTAGTTGGAGAATCGACACAATTCAATAGCTAATGCAAATTTGGTTTGTGGTCTATTGGTGAAGCATTAAGTGTGTGGAGAAGAGGCCTCAAGCTCAAAAGTGGCTAGAAACAAGTAAAATAACAATATATGCACAAGTGCCTTTTAAAGACCAAGTTTCTTTCAAAAGAGCATGATCATTTCATGTCAAATAAGATCCATTACACTATTGCTAGTAAACAAGGCCTCTCAGATACCAATGCTACTCATTCTAAACCTACAGTTGATCCATAAATTTCTATCTTTTTACTACCAAAGACTCTTTTCCCTTTCCAATCTTCATACTTTCCTGCCTCATTTTCACTCACCCTTAACCCAAAAATAATTTCATTCAACTCCCTTACAAAGTTGAGTCACCCCATTTTCCTCTTCCTTTATATAAAATAAACCTTTCTTCGATGCAAATATTTCATCTATAGTCCTTCAAATTATTATTTTATATTTGCATTAGATGATGGAGGATTCATTAAGGCCTCCCTTCTAACAAGTTTTGACCCATCGACTTTGATACATCATCTGGGATCAAGACTAGAGATATTTTCAAGTACCTTGAGGCTTGCATGCCTTAATGGAAAGTTATCTCACAAATAAATAGTGGGAGTACATCATTTTCCCCTATTTTTCAGATCTTCTAGGTGACTCGACTACGACACATCTATTTGTACCTAGTAATATGTACTTAGGCATCTTAACTCTCATTGACATCAATGTTAATTAGTCTCATGTTAGTTAATGGTACTCATTAATGGCCAGTAATCCAACAATTTATTTCTATGTTCAACTTCGACACATTTATTCACATAGGTAATAATTATGCCACTGAGTGGGAATGAACAAAGACTATACGATTTCACTAGCTTGCAGCAAGACTCAATCCAGAATTCAATAGCCGTAGCAATAAAGATTCCAATTTAATCCTCTATTCATACAACCAAGAGAAAGAATAAGCAGATTATATTCTTTTAGCTTACATCCCATGATCCAGCAAAAAAAACCACACTTACATAGCATATCCACTTTTCAGGTAAAGTGAAGGTATGTTGTTTTCTAATATTTAATCATATAATTCCTTAAATGATAAAATTGTCAATTTGGAAAATCCCTCACCACATTTATATTCCTTTTCTCATTTTCCAAAATATGAAAAAACCTTTAGTTTGGGGGAAGGGATATCAATTAATATTTCATATTCACATGTCATATTTCATTTCACCCTAACCAACATATTTTCTGCAATCAACTATTATTGCATTATGATTCCAAAATTTTATATGTTTTGCAATGATCAATTGATGAGCACATTAAATGGCTAACAATCACTATGGGATCTTAAAAAATAATTCTCAATGTTTTCAAGTATTTTTATGCAAGAAAAATAAGAAAAGTATTGGTACACAAGAACCAATACTCATAAATTTTGGTTTCCACACAAGAACCAACCATCTTGCAATCAAATGTCTTTCAAAGTACACTTTGAAAAAATAATAAAGTTGTCAAATGATATGATTATACAAAGTTAGAAGAGAATAAGTACAAATCCAAAGCTCATATAGAAGCAAAACATTTCAAGAATATCAACTTATGACTCAAGGGAAACAATGAAATAGTTGCATGAAGAAATGCAACATCTTCATTTGGGGGGTATGTTGGGCCTCCAAAATGTCATTCACTTTTACCCTCCTTTCCATCATTTTACTCTCATTCTGTAACTCTGTGGCTCCATAACCTTACATTAGTAACCATTTTCATAATCATATGGGTTTATCATTGTTATTTTCCAAGTTATTTATTTTATGTATTTTAAGAGAATTTATGATTAAATATTAGGAAATTAACATGTTTTCATTTATATTTAGAAATTCTATGAGTTTTATGATATTGTAGGCCTAATTTAAGATTCTAGAAGGGTCCTATTTGGCCACCCAACCACAAATTCGAATTTCAAATTCCAACTCATGAATATTTGTGGAAGATGTGGATCATTAAATAAGGGCATTCAAAGGAGAAGAGTCATGGATATTTTGATATGTGCCTATTATCAAAACTAGGAGAAGATTCATATCTCATATTTTTAGGTGATTGGTTGTAACCACAATAGATAAATGTGGATTTAGGAGAGATTTGAAGATCTATAGTTATCTTCAGTTTTTTTGTATAAATAAGCGTGCATCCTTCAAAGGAGCCCAAATATTATCATGTACATGCATTCAGATCAAAAGTATGATCCAAGATGTAATTTGTAAAGTGAGGATAGAAAAGAAGAGAGTTGAGTTATTGTAATATATTTGGAGCTTTTCTCCAACTTCATTTTATGAAATACATACTGTTTATTTCATCTCCAAGATGTGATAATTTTTCGGTATGATTGTTGAGGAATGGAGGGCCCCCATCAACCACAGTTTGCACATATTTTTACATATTGGTAACATTATGTAATTATGTTATTTCATCTATTTTCAGCAGGTGTGATTTCATTTCAGCATGTCTGATTTTCTTTCTAGCAAGTGTGATTTTGATTTCAAGAAAGTGTAATTTTCAATTCTGCAAATGTGATTTCAATTTCTTTATGCTTGGTTTGGATTGATTTGATTTCTTAGTTTCAATTTCATTAGATTAATCTATTTTGATAGATAATCACCTAATACATATAGTACATGTATACCTTGTCAATTCACGAACCTCGGGTTAACAATTAAATTAAAGGGATTTAACTCTCAATTAAATTACCCAATGCATACCTTGTTTTGATATATGCCAACATGCTAAAAAATATGTACCAGGAATGTTGTAGCAATGCAAACAATACTCAACACCTCAACAGTCGTACAAACATACCAGGAGGTGACACAAGTATTTTGTAACGCGGATGCACAATAGGCAAGCACGCAACATGGCTTCAATGCCCATCTATTATCTCTCACCCTTATCACAATTTATTTTGCGTCACCGAATGTAATGCATCATCTAGCCCTCCATAAAGAGTAGACAATGCCAGGAATTCTAATTTAGATGGAAGTATTATAACAAAAAAATTTCTCGAATGGATGCATCGGCTAGACAAGTGGAAGGGTGGTTGCATGTGGTAGTATGGCATTGTATGCCTTAGGAAAGAGACAGTAAAGGGCGGCGATGACACCCAAAAACGTAAATATGTGACTTACATAGGTCACAATCTTCTCCATGTTTTGGTCATCAATGTTGAGACATTGCAAACACTAAAACGTCCTCCACCTTACATAAGTTCATCATATCCATTTTCTGAAGGTTTACTTAGCTTTCAAGGATCGTTTTTCGCTTTCTATCTCGTAGAGATAACCAGCTGAAGTGGAACAGGGTTAGAGATTGACCAATATTCATGCTTCGGGCAAGAAGTATGTACATGAACTCCATGGTGCACAACTGGAATCTAATAACGAGAAAGAAACATCTCTTTAGGACCAATTCTTCAATTTATTCCTCAGTTAAAAACATTTTTTTTTTATTCCTTGAACATACTGATTTTTTGCCTCAAATTTTTCTTCACAAAATTTTTCAACAGTTGATGTTGCCTCATCCTTGCAGCCTCTACTTCTAATCGAAGGGCTTCTACCAACATGCCTAGTCCCGTAAGGCACTAGTAGTTGAGTTGCACCTCAAGAAGTAACTGAAAAAATGTGACTTAATGAAGGGTGCGACTATGCGACTCCCACAAGTCACACCCCTTCAGAGCGACTAGTCGCAGGGTCCTACGCTACTTGGTGACCGTGCAACCTCCACTTACCATAGTTCCCAAACACTCTATGCCCGAAAATGTCATAGAAAATGTGAACTCCACCTGTGATTTGACCTGGCGACTTGGCATGCCGGATGTGTGACCAGTGCGACCTCGTTAAATCACATTCACTAGAATTTTTGTATGCCTACGACCTATGGGATGCTGATGCCTCATCATACGACCAACATGATAATGTGTGACCAAATTAAGAGTATGCTAATGAGATCATATAAATTTTAAAAACATGCAAGTGGTGGCATTATAGTCATTTGAGCAATGCGTTGGGGAATTATTTGAAGATGATGAGAACGATCCAAATGATGCTCACTGCAAGATAGTATCCGATAATTTTTTTTATTGAGAATGGTTAAATAAATTGTGGAGTGGTTATATATATTACCTATCACATATTTAATACACCAAGAGCGCAATACTCATGCGTTGGGATTAAAGACATGGGCAATGCACATTGCAACAAGTTACATATTTTCATAAAGGTGATATGGGAAATATTTATTACACATTGAGGTATGGTATAATTAAATAAAATGAATTTACAATTTAGAACCAATAAAAGGCAGAAATGGTGCAGTGAAGAAATTTTTGGCACTATCGGAAGGACTAAGGGAAATTGTAGTCATTCAAGCCTACACCACTATGGTGTGACCATGCGATAAGAAGTGGTTGATGTATCAGTGCGACATACAAATATAGCCATCGACCCTCCCATTGTTAAATATTTTGTGTCTGATAGAACTCCACTCTACATTATGGCAAGATCACATCTCCAATGATTTATCTCCCAAGAGAAATTAGGTTGTGAATATAAAGTTCATGATGAATATGCACATGAAAAAGTCACACAAGGGATGTGGTGATGTATTCAAAGGCCACGAAAAGTTAATATGGTATATTATGATGGAGCATGTGTGCGATAAAGGATAGGTTAAATTTTATGAGAGGTCACTCTGATAATGCTACACCATATAATGGAAGCAAGGAAGAATGAACCTAATAGTAGCATATCAATACCTCAAGACTATAAACTCTCATTCTTTTAACGTTTATTTGTGGGAATTTCTTTTTATTTTATTAAGATATATTCATCCTAGTTCTTGAATAATATATATATGTGTATGTCTGCAGGATTGAAATAGGGAAGGAGAATATTGTTATGCATGTGGATGCTCGACAAAAAGTGATGCAAAAGGAAATCCAAGTAGAAAGGAGGGACAAGAATGTCGCTCTTTGCGAAAAAATCCAGGGCTTCTCACTGGATTTGTGGTTGCCTAGACATTATGTCAATCTTAATGGAATATTGCAAGGAAAAGTGAGAATGCTAACCTAGAAAGGGGAGCTAGGGTTTTGCGCAAAATCAACACAACTAGGGTCTCAACAAGGTCATAGTTGAATTAGCTCAAGCTCCTAAATACTATTGGGAATGTTAGAAGCATAGTGGCAGAAGATGATCAAATGCAAGAATTTCAACCTTTCATGCAAGTCTTCATG
The DNA here is from genome assembly GCA_034641835.2 of Pinus albicaulis. Classification (NCBI taxonomy): domain Eukaryota; kingdom Viridiplantae; phylum Streptophyta; class Pinopsida; order Pinales; family Pinaceae; genus Pinus; species Pinus albicaulis. The sequence goes on from CM076573.1 coordinate 471,356,127, forward strand.
GTTTCATAGAAATGTTGTCAACAAGAACCAACCCTAGGGTTTCTCCAAAATTTTTCTCTTCTCCTCTCATTCGCTCTTTTATCAGTGCGTGAATGTGCTCATCATGATATCAGTCTCTATGTTGAGATCAATTCAGCGTGTACTAAACAATAGGAATGAGAGAGAAGTGAGGTAGTTGAGGAGTCATGAGGGTAGGTCAAGGGTCATGGTAGGTGAGAAATTACCTCATCTATATAAATGTCCCCTCATGCGTCATTTTCAAGGCGGTTTTAGCACTTGAATTGAGGCTAGGACTAGATACTTTATTTTTTCTAGAGAGGTAAAGGACTTAGCTCTTGGTAACTAGTAGAGAGAGTTGTAGTGAGGCTAGGGTTTTGCATTAGGAAATGGTATGAGTAGCATGTGTTCCACTGTTGGGTTTTAACCAGTTGCAAGTTATGTACTTCAAGTTTCAACAACATTAATAAGATGTTCTCTCTATACGGAACTGATTCCCATGCTTACTGATGGTGGTTGTATTTGTTTTCTGATATTTCACTATATTTGTATGTGTGCTTTCATATACGCAATATGTTATGGACTGATTCATAGTGGTTGCATGTATGTTTTTCTTTCGAATATGTGTTTACTTTTTCCTTGCCATGTTGGTGATCTATTGTGAACTACTTTTCAATTGAATTTTGTCATGACCTTGTTCATGTATGTCTGATTGGTTTTTGGGTCACCGATCCCTCTCATGGCATATCCCCTTGTTATTATTGTTGAGACTTTTTTGTATCTTTGTATGTAGTTTATCAATCTTGGGATGATTTTGTTTCACTATCTGATCATTTCACTCATGTCCCCACTCTGACACCTTCTCATCTGACAGTCAAGAGAGGAAACATTCATGGTGGCAACTGGGCCCACATACTGGATGGGGGTCGTATCCCAAATGATGTGAGGTATAATTTGGGCTTCACACCGGAGAGACCCCCTTGTTGTTGGTGGTAAATTCCAGCTAGTCAACAGGTGGTCATTCAAGTAGTTTCATGACATGAGGGGTATTATTTTCAAGCTCATATCTAACACCTATGCAAAAAACGTAGCATTGTTTTCAAGCAAGAGATGCATCATTCTTTATGTATGTGATTACTTAGAGCATCTATATAATATACATTATATCCCTATAAAAATGAGGTATGTAGTTCAAAAGGTGGATAATATGAGAGTGCTAAAAATATTTATACAATATATGTTACCATCGTGTAGTTGTAAAGTTTGAATTGTTTCATGTTATCAAATTAGAACGTCTTTTTTTTCTATACATTTGATCTAATTCATATCTTTGAAGCAGGGAAGATGAACATAAGTACAACATATACAATTAAAAACAATGATAACTTTTCTTATAGGTGTTTTTATGTTTTATTTATCATCGTCTGATTATTAAGTTATATATCTCTCTGTCGTTTGCTATATTTTTTATATAATCTAACTAAAAATCATGTTTTTTAAATTTTCACGAAACATGTAACACTTAGAGATTTAGATCCAAGAGAACAACTACAAGGAAAAAGGTACTTTGAATATTTCTATAAACATTTGTATATTTGTACATTTTTTAATTTCTCAATTTAATATATGTAACAAGGAACTATAATTTAGAATTGGTAGAAACTAAATTTTATTTAATATTTTACCTATATGCATATAAATGAGATTTTAAGTTATAACTATGAACATGATATTAGAATATACATTATCAATCACTTTGTGGTATGTGGTTCTCCCTTCATAAAAAAAGGAGCAAAAAAAAAGAAACAAAGAGAGACAGAATGGTAATTCTTTCCAAGTTTAGCTAATTGTATATCATATTTTTTTTGTTGAATTAATTTCAATTCAATGCTCATGAAAAGGAAAAAAAATATCAATTTTGTGCCATTATTAATCGAATATATCGGTACCAACATAATAGAAATCATTTTATATTGCATTGTGTGACGTATTCGTTACACATTGAAATTTTTTAGAAAAAGAAAATAAGACAAGACCAATACTATGTGCATAATTGACAGATAAGAACGCTGAAATCAAAATACCATTGTTTGTGCCAACACAGTTTATTGGAAAACATGAGGAAAAAAATATTGCAAATGCTGGTGTTTCTATTAAAAATTTTGAAAAAATTCCTAATAAGAAATATGATAGTGGTTACCATGAGAAAATTATTTTACTAAATAGATTTAGCATTGTATAAAACATGTGTCTTGTTTCCACAGAGTACTAATTTTTCCCAAATATGACGATTGTGAATCTATCCCATAGTCAATATTTGTTTCCATTTGGCACAGATGGTGCCATTGCAATTTTAGTAACACAAAAAGGGATGTAATAATTACTAGAAATCAAATATGGGAATAAATATTAGGATAGGGAAATAGTAAGTTTAGATTTATATGAATGTTTCAACGATAGAAATTTAGCATTTGTCTCTTACACGATTTACATCTATTGTTTTACAAATACTACCTATGTGACACATTCAAGTACATGAAAAACTTCTTCGAACATATCTTTCAATCCAAAGACAATTGTAAGAAAAAAACATTTTGCTCATATTTCTAAAAAATATAGTTAAAAAAAAAGAAAAGAATTATAAACTTCACAATACATGTTCATGTGCACATTGAAATTTGAAACTAAAATGGAAAATTTGAGAAAAACACTTTCTTCAACAAGTGGAGTATGCACTATAAAATTTCTTCAATGAGTGAGAGAGATTTCAAGTTGCTAACTCTTGGTTTTCTATACCAATTTTGTATTACTTTCAAGAACTAATGATGGAAACTAGTGAACATATGGATCTCTTTAAGATTGTATGTGTGAAATATAGTAGTCTAATTACAATTGTTATAACTATGGAAGAAACTATGGTTTACTCTACCATTTGTAGTGAAAATTTTTGCTTTGTTTATTTCCATCGATTAAACTGTATCATACATGTAAATGACAGGACTACAACATATGCATTATAAGAGACATGGAACTGGAGAAAGTATTTCCTGATCAACAAAATTTTTATTATCAACAATACTTTACAGAAAAATATACTGTTATTGATTTTTTGTCTAGTTTGGAAATCCATGGCACATTTACAATAAACTGTCAAAAAGTTAATTTTCATATACGATTATGGTTCTCTTTGTTTTCATTTTTGAGAAATATAATGATGTTATGGTTCTCTTTAGTTTCATTATCAAGAAATTTACCGACGATGTTCTAGATATGGTATTATTTTCGAGTTGTCAAACTCAATAAATGTTCTATGAAGTGTGGATATCCTTATTACCAATAACTAGTAAGATTAAATTACTGTTGGGGCCTTCATTTTTTAAATAAAAAGGTAGTTTTGGGAAAGCTGGAGTGATAGCGGGTTCCGAGACATCCGTTGCAGAGTTTCAGAAGAGATGGTAAGTGGACTGGAGAGGAGTCTGAGTTGTAGAAGGAAGAAACAGAAATAGATGAACCGCAGAGACAACCGAGCAGAGAAAGAGGAGAGACTAAAAATTTAGTTGGGAATGGTGGGATAAGGAAGGAAAGAGAAGGAGGTTAGCCACGGAAATACGAGAACTGCATTGTGATGTGTTTATGCTATAACTTTGTGTTGTTTAGTCTCCAATGTTCTCTAGGAAATACACTCATGTGTTGAATGTAATGTATTTTGATGAAGTTAATGTAAAGAGATTTTGTGTGGTGCATATCTTATGTGTGTGCTCTGGATTGTTACGGTTGTCTAAGTAATCAATAGTTAAAACTTGTTATTATGTATCTTTCAGTACTTGTTACTTGGTGATATGTTTAGCTCTTATGGAATGATTTCTTGGTTATGATAATAGTGTTATAAGGAAGTAATGATTGATATTTTCTCTTGTTATATCCAAATACCAAATCTCTCATTTCACTACGGTCACAACACTCCTCAAGTGAGAATCCTTACTCAGCCTTGGGTAAGGTGATAATGTCAACGTTGTCCTAGACTACAACAGAGCCTTGTTGGCCCCTATGCCTAAATCCGGGTCCTTACCCAGTTATTATTTTTAGCCAACGTATGGTTCCATTGTAGAGACCTGAAATTTAAAAGGGATTTGGAATATTGTATCAAGGATTTATAAGAGATAACTACAAAATCTGTGGGATGACCACGTAGATCGATTCATCTCACAAGCCCAACTTTGAGAACAAAAGGAAATAAAGTTGAAGGATCAAATCTTGTACTCAGATTCAACGAGTGATCAGTACGAGATATTTTGGAGTAAATTTCGTGAAAAGATTTATAATTGGTTGCAAATGATGTATATGAAAGGAGCATTAGGTGAACAAAACAAATCTCGTCTTACCTGGGCGCAATAAAATATATTGGCACTACATCGGTTGGACACTAATCTATCCCTAGTTGTAAACTTTTGGGCACATACTACACTAGAAGGGTATCTTGTTGAGTTTGCTATAGAAAGACACTAATATTTTTCTAAATTTGAGGATATATGTAGATCAAGGTTGTGTGGGAAGCTGCTAAATGAAATCCCTCTATGGATTAAAATTCTCATGATGTAAAAAGGCTTGTTGGAATCATAAACTCCAAGCATGGAATCCTAAACATCCAGTACTGGGGGGAGGACCTAAACGGAGGGATGTTATGGAATGGGGAGATATGAAAGGATTAGTGAAATGGACGTAGATGACTCCAAGAAATCTAGGTATCTAGGGGTGCATCAAAGATTATAGATATCAGAGAGATGAAAGGAAAGGGAAATACAAGAGATCAATAGGAAAAATAATAGTGTGCACCAGGAAGGATATGTGTTGCTAAGTTCGATAGAGGAAGGAGTAGTAGTCGAACCAGCAAGGAAAGAAGGTCCTGTTGTAAGAGTCAAGAATCGGGAAGATAATAGGAGCCCATCCCGATCTGCAGAAGGAGAGATGTCAGACATAATATAAGGTTCAAGCTCAAAAGATGACTGAGATGGTGACATGCATGTCACGATGGAAAGAATATTTTCGGAAAAAGAAGCATCCAAGAAAAAAGGCAGTACGATCTCCTCATTTCCAGATAGCGCCTTCCCCAAACTTCCCCTGGTACTTTACAAAAATCCTGATAAATTCTTGTCCAAGTTAATTAATGTTATTAAATTTCATAGTGTTAAAACTACATATCAAGCTATCACTAGTAGCAGTGGTAATACTGGAAAGATCCCACTAGGATCATCACATCCTGGATCAAAAGGATTTGTACTTCTTCCTCAAGCACAGTTAGATATGGCAGGATCATTCACATGATACCTGGAATTATCTGGAAAAGGGAATGATGAAGTGGAGCATCATTGGTATTTGTGCAAAGCCATTTGGAGGGCCCGCAAAACTTTAGATGTCGCCAAACTGATTTAGTTTCAATCCACTCTTAGGGAAATATCCTTTACGTGGTTTATCAAGTGGCCAAAGCTACATCAGCATCCTACAGTAGATGATGAGTCATGCGAGAATTCAAGCTTCCCCAGATGAATCAACAAGGATTTTCTGAACTATGGAAATTAAATAATGAGAAATAGAAATAGCTTTGGAGATGATGCAAAGGTTTAACTCTGCAATTGGAAAATTAAGGTATCCCATAGACGCGAACCATCAATGGGGCAGATTTACTAAAGCACTTTTTCCTCTTACATGGACACTGTTGACTGAGAAAAATATCGACATGTTGCAGGATGCTTTAGAGAAAGAAACAAGGATTGAAGCCATGGTGGGACATCCTCATGAATTTCGGGGTGGAAGAACATTCCAGGATCCTTCCATATTGGGATTGCAACATCATATTGCAAGTTTGATGGACAAATTAAAAGATATGAATCTAATGCGACCAACAAGACCAAACATATGGTGTACACATTGCTTATTTGAAGGAAACCTAATCACATAGTGTCGAAGTTTGTGTGGATCGAGAGGTGTATCTAGACCAGGGGGCCCTTAGGAGCTCCTCCTGTTGTGGGATTTGCACAGATAGGAACGCAAGGTATATATCAGGTCCAAACACAATTCCATGGATTTCCAAATCAGCAGAATCCAGCACCAAAAAATTACTGTAAGATCTGTAAAGCATATGGACATCTTCCACAACTCTGACCCATTTTTCAAAAATATTCAAATGTCCCTAAAAACACTTATTGTGATTTTTGTGCCTCACCAACTCATCACACGGACCAAGGCATGGCGTTGGATGAATTAGCTAAACAGCTAGACAAAACAACATATCAGGTCAATAAAACTCCTTGAGGATGAGGATGAGGAGGAACAAGGGGATGTAGGATAGGAGGACAAGGTCCCATGCAATGTTACAACTACGACTGGGAAGGTAATGTTCTGAGAGAGTATATGCTACCTAGAATTCCATGCTTTTCTAAGTGTAGATTCAACACACATGCTATAGAAGACTTCTCGGAATTAATTAAAATATGGGAAGAGCGAACTAGACAGAGGGGAATTTTTAGGTCCCTATAATACTAGTGTAGCCCCTTATTTTTATTATTATTGTAGCCCCCTTATTGTTATTGATGTACCCATGTAATCCCCATATTTTTATTATTATGCCCCATATAAGCCCACTATTGTTATTTATATGCCCTTACATTATTATTGTTGTGTAAGCTTTGATTATATTGTGACCCCTTAGACTCCTATATATTGAAAGTAGGTGTTTTTATTTGAATCATCCAAGAATTGTTCATTTATTGATTTTACTTATTGTGATTTTTGTGCCTCGCCAACTCATCACACAGACCAATGTATGGTGTTGGATGAATTAGCTAACCAACTAGACAAAACAACATATCAGGTCAATAAAACTCCTCGAGGACGAGGACGAGGAGGAACAAGGGTATGTAGGATAGGAGGACAAGGTCCCATGCAATGTTATAACTATGACTGGGAAGGTAATGTTCTGAGAGAGTATACGCTACCTATAATTCCATGCTTTTCTCAGTGTAGATTCAACACACATGCTATAGAAGACTTCTCGGAATTAATTAAAATATGGGAAGAGTGAACTAGATAGAGGGGAATTGTTAGGTCCATATAATACTAGTGTAGCCCCTTATTTTTATTGTTACTGTAGCCCCCTTATTGTTATTGATGTGCCCATGTAGTCCCCATATTTTTATTATTATGCCCCATATAAGCCCATTGTTGTTATTTATATGCCCTTACATTATTATTGTTATGTAAGCTCTGATTATATTGTGACCCCTTAGACTCCTATATATTGAAAGTAGGTGTTTTTATTTGAATCACCCAAGAATTGTTTATTTATTTATTTTAAAGGAGGTTTTCCCCTCGAAGTGGATATTTTTTAAGTCTTTGATCTATATTTTCTTCTATTTTTGGATTTGGTTACATAACATTTGGTATAAGAGCTTTGGATTCTAGGTTTTCACTTCTTAAAATATGCCATCTTGGAATTTTCACTATAATTTTTTTTCTAGGAAGCTTCAGAAGATTAAATCAAAACTGCATGGATTAGAAATCTTGGTGAGCTTCATGCCAAAATTTTAGAGCTTCGTTCGCTATATTTTCAGAGATATGATATGAGGAAGTTAGGGTTTTTGCAGGATCTAGAATTCAGTCTCAAACAGGTGACCGAGGGAAAATCACCATAACTTTAATTTCAGGCATGATAATTGAATTATGTAAAAATTGTCTGAAATTGCATGAAATTTAGTTTCTTTTGAATCAATTTTAGGGCCGAAGGTCGAAACATTGACATGTGGAATGACGTACATGTTCGCTCTACCAAACTAGTCCATAATTAGGCCATTGTGGGAGATCAAGCATAACTTTATCTCGAAGAATCCAATTTAGGTATGACCTATGGAATTGGAAAGAAGACTTAGAGAGCTACTGTAGGACCTAAGTTCAAATATTGGGTATCTAAAATCATAGAGATACAATAGGTTCAATATCAAGTTCCTCAAAAGAAAGAAAAAGGTGTATATTATTTTTTTAAATTGCATAAATTTTGTTTGAAAAATCAGTTTGAAGTGATTCCAAGGGAATATTGAAACATCGATATCGATATTTATTTGTAAAATGCATCCCAAAAATAATTCCACACCCATTAAACCCTCATAAAGCTCTAATATGTCACATGAAGAGGAAGAATTAAAACATGATATATCAAAATTACAAGACTAAATGGAACAAATTTTGCTCGCGTAAAGAGTAACCAAAAATGAAATGGAAACTAATATAGATGGTATGGAAGCTAAGATGGAAGAAAAAATGGAAGGTTTAAAGTATGGTTTAAAATCATACATGGAAGGTTTGAAGGAAGGTCTAACAAATTTGAGACAAGAAATTATTCCTAATGGCGAAAAGGTATTAGATGAAACTCATGACGAGAAAAAAAAATGTTAATCATGATTCCATAGCCTCTACTATTGGATTGAATACCCACAATATTCCAAAGATCGATATGAGGAATTTTGATGGTAAGGATCCACTAACATGGATATTACAAATGGAGTAATACTTTGATCTCCATAATGTGCAACACACATAAAAGTTACACATTGCAAATTTATATTTAGAACCCAATCAGTTTGTATGGTATCGAGATTTTTTTCTCGTAAACCACTTGTCACTTGGTAAATTTTTATAGAGGAAATGATATCACATTGTGAGGATATAAAGAGAAACACCTTCTTTATCCAATTGATAAATATGAAACAAAAGGTTTTAATGGTGGAGCACTTTGAGGACTTCCAAAATTTGAATATAAGGGTAAATGATATTCTAGAAGAACATAGGATTTATTTCTTGATAGGGACTTTAAAGGATAACATCCAACAATAGGTTCACCTTTGGGAACTTGATTCATTGGAGAAGGCAATCATGTTGATAAGAAAAATTGAAAGAAAAATTATGGCAACAAGGAATCCTACCATTCACAATTGTAAATATGGAAGTGTTGTACTCCTAGCCTTCCACAACCTACAAAGTTGACACCACAACAGTTGGAAGAAAAAAGAGAAAAAGGTCTTTGTTACAGTTGTGATAGGAAATACAGTAAAGGTCATAAGTGTGGTAAGAAGAAATTATTTTACATAGATTGTGAAGAGGAGGAATAAAAGGAACAAGAAACTTAAAAAGAAGATGATATACACTAGGAACTAACCTTAGAGAAAGAAGAAATGAATCCAACCATATCTTGTAATACATTGGAAACTATTACCACTCCTCAAACTCCCAATATAGAAGGACATATCAAGAAGAAAAAGGTAATAGTGTTGATTGACTCAAGTAGTACCCATAATTTTAATAATTGTAAGATCATCAAGGAATTTAATTTCTTCCTATATCTAGCACTAGAGTGTCAAGTGATGGTTGAAAATGGAGCAACTATAAATTTCTCTAGAAAGCGCCATAATACACTAAAGGTCATAAGTGTGGTAAGAAGAAATTATTTTACATAGATTGTGAAGAGGAGGAATAAAAGGAACAAGAAACTTAAAAAGAAGAGGATATACACTAGGAACTAACCTTAGAGAAAGAAGAAATGAATCCAACCATATCTTGTAATACATTGGCGGCAATTACCACTCCTCAAACTCCCAATATAGAAGGACATGTCAAGAAGAAAAAGGTAATAGTGTTGATTGATTAAGGTAGTACCCATAATTTTAATAATTGTAAGATCACCAAGGAATTTAATTGCTTCCTAGATCTAGCACAAGAGTTTCAAGTGATGGTTGAAAATGGAGCAACTATAAATTTCTCTGGAAAGTGCCATAATAACAAGCTAAACATGGGGGAATATGTATTGAATACCTTAATGCTTTCCATTCTAATGGGTTGCGTTGATGTTGTATTGCGATTTTAATGGCTACAATCTTTGAGTATGATATCTTTTAATTTTTAAAGAACTTTTCTTGAAATTTTTTTTGGAAGGAAAGGAAGTTGAATTAAGGGTTATCGTAGGGAAACCAGGAAAGATAATCATCTCTAATGGCACGAAAAAATATTCTAAATAAATAATAATGAGGCATAATTGCACAAGTATGCTCACTAGAGTTTCAAACATCGAAATCATATGTTTCTTGAGATATCCAAAAAGCCTTGGACAATCATTCCAAGTATTTGAGACTCCCAAATTCCTCCCACATATCCATGATCATGATCATGTTATTCATTTGATTCCATGAAGTGTTCCTCCAAACATCAAGCCTTACAGATATCCCTATTCCAAAGGAGCGAACGTATGATTGCATAAATTCTAGAGACTGGTATAATTCAACCGAGTCAAAGTTCTTTCTCTGCTCTAGTAGTATTGGTGCACAAGAAGGATGGATCATGGCGCATGTGTTCGGATTATAGGGAGCTCAACAAGCTCACTATTAAAGATAAAATTTCCATTCCTGTCATTGATGAATTATTGGATGAATTACATGGAGCAATTTACTTCACCAAGTTGGATCTTCATTCATGATATCATCAAATTAGAATGAAGACTAAAAAATTCCAAAAACAACATTTAGAACTCATCGGTCATTATGAATTTTTGGTCATGCATTTTGGCCTTACCAATGCACCTTCTACATTTCAAGGGTCGATGAATTCCATTTTCAAACCCTTAGAAAAATTGTGTTAGTACTTTTTGATGATATACTAATATATATCAAGTCTTGGAAGGATCATGTTCAACCTATTGACAGGGTGCTCAAACTATTGGAGGAGAAAAAATTGTCTGCAAAAACCTCCAAAGTTTTCTTTGGAGTACAGGAGGTGGAATATCTAGGTTATATTGTATCTCATGAGGGTGTTAAGGTAGACCCTAAAAAAATTAAATCCATTAAGGAATGGAAAATCCCCACAACCATAAAGCATATGCGAGTATTTATTGGGTTAAAAAAGTATTATCGCAAGTTTTTTAATAATTATGGGAAACTAGTAGTACCTCTAACAACATTACTAAAGAAAGATGCATTTTCTTGGACTCCAGAAGAAAGTAAGGCCTTTGAACATCTTAAAGAGGCAATGTGCCAAGTGTTAGTCTCCTATACCAATAGGTGTCATTTTTCATGATTGTCTGGATTGAACTATGGAATATGTTCAAACCTTTTTTCTTGAGCAAAGGTGTTCCATATTCTTGAAAAACCAAAAAATCAAAAAATATAAAAAATGTAAAGAGGGTATACCCTAAAAGAAAAATCAAAGGGTAAGAAAAATAAATTGGTCAAAAAAGTGAAAGAAATGAACCCCAAACAAAAAATAGACCAAGGAAAGTGTGCAAATCCAAATGCCACTACTATTTCATTTCTGTAAATAAACAATTGTGTGCATCTTGTCAAACTTTTGCCACAATTCATGAAGGGTCAAACTATTTAAACTTGACTTATTCATATTTCAATTTCATGTTATAAAATAGAGAATAAATATCTGACCAAACAGTTTAATCTTGGCAGATAAGTAGATAGGTAGAGTTAATAAAAGGTGCTCAACAGTTTAATCTGAGCCCTTGGATGCAATAAGTGTAGAATTAGATAGATTTTCCTTGTAAAAGAAAAGAAGATTGAAAAGGGTTTGCAAGTCTAAATGCACCCTAATAAAGAAGAGAAAATGGTAGTAGTAGATAGGGTAGGCAGATGGTGTTACAAAGTTTTATCTGATGAATGATGCTGCTAAATGTTTTTAATCCTTTACTTTCATCACAAATACTGAAGCAGGAAATACACTGGAAAATCATAGCAAGCAAAGTCAAAATCATTAACTTCCTTCATCACTTTCCCCTTAAAAAGCTTTACTAATTTCCCCCAAAGTACTAAGGTTTTTGGAGATCAAAGGGGCTCAAGGTATTTCCTTGACTTTTGGAGGGACCGGACCCTCGGCCTAATGATCAAAAAGACCTAAGTGCTTAAGATAATTCATCATTATAATCATTCATCTTTAACCTTTTCCTAAGTAAAATCTCATTTTGCTTAGGAAAATTATGCAAAATTCCATAAAAATCCCTCAAAATAACTTACTATTCTAAGTTTAAGTGTTGAAGATGAGATATTGCAATTTACTTCAAAAAAATTTCACTATCCTAGATGAGCAAAGTGTTTTGAGTTCCCTTGTCCCTTTGTCATATTAATGTTTAACTCTAGTTACTAAATCCCTAGTGAAAATGCCTTATCCTAAGTATATAATTCCTTTTAAATTAATATCCCAAAAACCCCTCTATTATGTTTTAACCAAAGTATTTACTTTCCAAATATTCATTAAAAACCCGCTTCATACGCCCTTTGGTTAAATATATCCTTATATCATAGTCCCGCCCCTATGGTAATTAAATAATGTTTATCTATTACCATATAAATAGAAATATCGAAATAACGTTTAAACATATAATTCTATATGTTTAACACAAAAAGAATAAACTCGAAGTTTTATTTTTAAAACCAAAACTTCAGAAAAGCCCCTATGCCACCGTGGCCCATCCACCTGGCATTCCACCCGATGTTTCAACCACAATTGAAACCCCGCCGCGATCCCTCTTTCCATTATACCATGGGATTAATTAATTATTAGAATTAATTAATAACCAACTACCTCCACCAATCAACTCCTGCCCGGGGTGATTAATTAACGATAAATATATTGGGCCCGGACCATTTAACTTCCCACCATCTCCCCTTCATTTCAACCGTCGGATCGCCCCTCCAAAGATCAACGCTCCGCGGCAATTCCACTACCCATCCTTTGTCAGAGCTTTAACGCGCGGGGGCTTGGTGGTATTTGACTAGTCTCCCGTCCACGTGTCGATACTCTAATGGAATCGATGCCCACTCGTTCAATACCACCTTTGTCCATAAGCGGTGCGGGGACTAACCGCTTACCGCCCGGCCCCCCTGCCCCACGTCAGCCCGTACCAAAGTGACGTCACTCCTCGAAAAACTAAGAAACCCTTTTTTGACTTTGGAAATAAAACGAATTCGCGTGTTTTTTTGTCATTTTCATCATTTGAACGCGACTGCGCTTTCTGCTACGAATTTCAAATTTCCACTGAAATCCATTGTTCAATTCGATTTCGCTCCAGATTTCCGCCAAACCTGTGTTCAAGCATCCTCCTGCTACCGCCTGATACCTGTTAAAAACCAGCTTTCCTCCAAGAACAGGTATTTATCCTATAGCGCTTCGAACTTCAAAAGAAAGTTTGTTTTCCTTGTTTTCCACAGGATTAGTGATTAAATCTTATCATTGAGATCATTCCCTGAGGTTTTAAAACTGTGAATTGTTCCCTTGAAACTGCAATTCTGTTAATTTCCTTCATTTAAAATTGAAATTGCACCCGGCCTATGAAGAAAAACCAGAAACCTCAGTTTTGAATCCACAAGAACCAAAATGGAAGCCCCGACAGCTTTGAATGTAACTCCACTGAATGCCCCCCACCGAGAGTTAGAATATTTACCTTTAGTAGATAAAGATTTCCAGATTAAAGACTTGCATTTTGATGAAACTCCCCTTCTGAGTTATTGTCGCTACAAAGACGAGTACTCGAAGGGGCAAGATCTCATTGGGTTGTGGGAATCCAATCTCCTGAGATATCTCATCCCCTCAGTCATTCCTTTCCCAGAAATCATCCACTATTGCCATTCTAACTATGATCCCACTTAGAGAGCTGTAATATCCCCTGACGAGAGTGTTATTTTCTCCATTACTCCCCAGGCTATCAATGCAATGCTACATTTTGAACCAGACCAAGAACTAGCACCTTTGTCTATGGAAGAATTGATTGAAAAGTCTAATAAATTGACCCCAGAAAAATTGGAGTCCATTTGCCAGAATTTCATGTTGCCTGAACATCAACCTAAGGGATCTCCTCCCTATGGTTTTTATTATTTCACTGAATTGGGAAGGCTCATCCTAAATATGATATCTTTTGTCTTAGGTTTCAAAACAAGTGAATATGTGGATGAAATAACCTTGGTTTTGCTGTCTATCTTTACTCCTGGGCAGCCTCCTGAAGTTAAATATGATTTTGCCTCCTTCATAGCTAATAAGATCCATGATTAGTTCATGAGGCTAGATGATGAGAAATTTTTTAAATATTCCTCAGTTATTTATCATCTCATTATCTACTATCAATCAGAGAAGTTCCCTTTCCCTGTTAAAAAGCTTGATGCCAAGGGAAACCCTAGGTCAGTTATATTTTGGTCTCCCATAATTCATTCTTCCTACGAGTCTCCCTATTCCTATACTGAGTTCATCGATCTTTTTGTATATCCTGCAACTACCTTGTTGACAGGAGTCCCTCCTCCAAGGCTCAGTAATGAAATCAAGAAGACCTTGCAGCTTTCAAGGACTTATAAAGTTGGAGATTGGTATTTATATCAAAATCATTCAGTCATCAGAATCTATGGATGTGAACTGCATCCATTCAAGTTGCCAAGATATGTGCCCATGAGAATTTTTGCCTTGGAATATTTCAGGCAAATGAATAATTCAGATGTAATCCATTTTTGTAGTGTGAAGAAGAAAGCCCAACTAAGGATCAAAAGTCAATTAGGTCCTTTCATCTGCAACTCTAGGGAGGCCGAGCAAGAAGCAGAACTTATATTACAAAACCATTGCAAGTTCCAAAGAAGTTTCCGTTGGACTCCTTATGATCCATTTGGTTTTATTTGTGAAAAAAGAATGAAGAACAAGTCATCCCCATATATTCACCACAGAATTCCTGATATAGAACAATATGCTAACCAAAATGAATGGGTTGAAGGGACACTAGTTGAGGAAGAAAGTGAAGCAGACAAAATGAACAAAATTATGAAAAATCTTGAGAAGAAATATGACCTATAATCTTGTGGTCAAGTGCAGGTACCTCACATTGGCACTTCTTCAGTAGCAAATCCACAGCAGAGATTACAGGAAGGCAGTTTATCAGTTGCAGCAGAATCAAAAGGCAAAGGAAAGGAACCTGAGATACAGGTCATCGAAACTTTAGTCATGGCAGAGAAACCTCAAACCTCCAGAGCACCTGATCAAACACAAGTTTCTCCCATTCAAGTAAAACATCCTGAAGTTTCAGAATTACAAACTCCATCCAACATGGAAATAGGAAAGAAAAGGCAGGTTCCAGATACTACTCCTCCTAAAGAGTCCTCAGGAATACATCAAGCCAAAAAACAGAAACCAGATCCACTTCCAGATGTGGAAATCATTGATGAAATATTTGATGATGGAAGAGAAGACAGTCAACTAACTGGTACAGTTAGTGAAACAAACACAGGACAGAAAGGAAAATCTTTGCAAAAGTAGTTGAGTACAGAGGTATCCTCTTTCAGACCACCAAAAACAGATACAGGGGATATAAAAAGAACCTTCATTAATATAAAGGCAAAGAATGATCCATTAAGAATGAAAGTGTATGATCAATATCTGAAAATGGCTCCACAGAATCAGGAAAGGTTAATGTCAGCATTCGACATTTCGCAAGGCAAAATGATAATGAGCCACTTCAAGTCCAAGGTACCAAAACCCATGACAACAGCTGATTATATTAGAACAAATTTTGAGGTCCTGGCAAAGGACATTCATCCTTTGGACCAAATAGAGCTGCATAAACAAACTGGGGAAATGGTGTATTCCACTCTTACTAATAAGGCCATGGCAGCCCTAACGCTGCAAGATTCTTTAAATAACACAAGCGCCCAATTGCAAATTTAAATAACACAAGTGCCCAATTGCAAATTGAAAAGGCCTCTTCTCAGGCCAAAGATAACAGAATAAAGTCTTTGGAAGACATAATCATCAGCTTGGGTCACAACCCCAAAGATATTAAAAGCATTGAGGCACTAATAAAGAAGAAAGATGATGACATAGCTGCACTGAGAAAGCAGTTGAAATTGCCAGCCTCAAGGCACCCCCAGACCCAAGAAGTTTTAAAGGGGAATTCACAAGAAGAGGTAATGGAGTTGCTCTTAAAGGTAACTGAGCAACTAAGTGAAACAGAGAAGGGATTGGAACAAGCTTTATAGGAAAAGGAAGCTATCAAGAAGGCATCCATCACAGAAACTACTACAACCACAGGTACTACAACAGCAAAGCAACAAACAGAGCCAGCGCAGGTAAATACTTCTGGTTTAAGTTCTGATGAGTTAATAAAACAAATGGAAAGTTTACAATTAAGAGTCACAGAACTTCAAACCACAAAGTTACAATTAAAAGATTTGGAGCAAAAGTATGATACATCTAAGAAGACAGTTGCTGATAATACCAGGGAAATCAAAAGATTGGACAGATTAGTTAAGGCTTTAGAAAAAGATCTTTCACTAGAAAAGCCTTTGAAGGAAATAAATGAAATTCTTTGGGGTAATATAATTGAGTTAATAAAAAGTATTTGGCCCTCTATTCAAGCAATTTTTGAACAAAATGACCTAATTAAAGTAGCTCAGGAAGAAATAAACAGAACAAGAGATGAACTAAGAGGTAGACCTGAGCAGGCCAATCAACTTATTCAATTTTTGAACACCCGAACAAAACAACAGCTTGCAAGACTAGGAATTGAAGACAGGACCGGCACTATTTTGATGATTAAAAGAG
The DNA here is from genome assembly GCA_034641835.2 of Pinus albicaulis. Lineage (NCBI taxonomy): Eukaryota > Viridiplantae > Streptophyta > Pinopsida > Pinales > Pinaceae > Pinus > Pinus albicaulis. Next base: position 471,372,735 of record CM076573.1, read on the forward strand.
TTTTCATCAAAAGAACTTTTATGCAGAATTTAGAAAGGAAGTGTTCAGATATTTTGGAGGATATTAATGCTTTCAGACAAAAATTTCAAGTTTTGTTAGACAGTGGGTTACCCAGTCCAATGCTCTCACAGGACCAAATAATGGAATTAGAAGTCTATGTCAAGAAAATAGATATCCATGCTCAAAATACAACTGCTAGTTCTACCAGTTTGACAGAAACAACGTTGCCAACAGGGAGAAATATTTATGATAGGTTGAAGAATTTATTTCATCTTGAACATGAAATAAAGTATTTGTTTCCTAATGAGCCCACTTTTTACAAACTCACAGAGGCTGATGAGACATTGAGAAAACTTAAAAGGACTATGATACCAGAAGATCAATGGTGGAATGACCTATTGGAAATTCTATGAAAATTATCTTCAGTATGAGAATTTTATCTTTTTACTATTATGTAAAAGATAAAAATGAGCACAGATGAAAGAGTATCGATTAAACGATTTAAAAGAGTATAAAATGAGAACAAAAAAGAAGTATCATGCAACAAGGGTACTCCAGGGACGCCGAGCCTATTTGACATTTACCTCCGGCCCTTGACAAAAAATGAAGACAACACATCAGCAGTTACTTATTATTCTATCCACGAGACCATTTGTCTCCTGTTTATTTGTAAATTACTCCTTAGTCACCCTAGATTATTGGCTAGGTTAGTGTGAGATTTTTCAAGTATTTCTTGTATAAATAAACCCTCAAAGAGAGTATTGAGGGTGGATTCTATTACTTTGTTGTAACATTGAGATTTTCGGAATAAAAGCATTTTGGAGAAATTTATTCGTGGCTTACTGGATGACGATTTGAAGCTCAGGACTTTTTGCAGGATTCATGTGTTGGACTGCAGTTCAATAAGTCTTTCTGCCCTTTGTCTTAAGTTTTATATCAGTTTATAATATCATTATGTCCATTTCTGAATAATTTACATAAAGGATTGAATCAGAATTTACTTAATTGTACTCTGATTTCAGATGTGATTGTTCTTAATGTTTTCCTCTAAATTAGTTATAAGCATGAATTCTTAAATGCTCTTGCTTTGCTAATTTAAACATTTTTGATTACTATAATAAAGAATTCTTCATTGCTCTTTGTTTGTAGTCATCTCATTTCTTTCTTTTGAACATGGTGAAAGATTCTTAGCTGCCTTTCATCCCTTCAAAATCATCCCATCCACTCTAAATTTTTAAGGATTGTTCTCTGTCTAGCTATCTTGCCCTGTAAATCCATCTTGTGTGTAGAATAGAAATCCAGTAAAGCCATCCTTTGACTCCATAGCCCAATGGACTGAAAACTTTCAACCTTGCCCTTAGTTTGTGGATTCCACCATTTTTCAAACAAACTCTTCGATCTATAACTAGCCTAAAACCTTCTAAGAACAAAGATAAATTATAAAGAGAGAGCCCTCTCTGGATGCAGATTGGCTAGATTCTGCATCTAAAGGTTGGTTTGTGGTTACCTCGGGTATACTTTCCTTTTCCACAACTTCAAGGAAAACCTGAGTGATAACATAGTGGCGACTCCACTGGGGATCGAATCATTTTTATTTATTAATATTGTTCACTTATAAGCTATAGACAGAGTCTGAAGATCAGCCAGGAAGCCTTTGAAATTGCTTTTGCTCTGCAATTGCAAAAGTAAATAAATGCTGCTTCAGTCTATCTCTGATTTAGCTTATATACTGAACCTTAGTTTCAAAATGTTTAATCGGACTCTCTAGTTTAACAGATCTTTGAGAAAATTTTAATCATACATCATTATTTCTTGAAGAATTTGTAGAAGTTGTATTTATTCTTTCAATTAAAATAAAAAATCCAAAAACACATAGTCTAGGAAAACTGGCTTCAGAAAGGATTCGACATACTAGGTCAAACCCTGACCCTAATCCACCACCAATATTTGAAAATCCAAATCTGATTCCTAGGATTCTTAGAAGACAAGAAAGTCAAGAAAGTTCTGAAAGAGGAAGTCAAGAGAGTTCAGGAAGTTCTAGACCACTTTCTAGATCTGCATCCTGTCCTGTGAAAATTATATATATTGATGAAATTCCTTTTGATGCACGCTTTGAAACATCCTTATTTGTGAATTTTTCTGAAACCGGATTATCCAGATTAGTTCCAGATCCATTGTTCTTTGAAGATTTGCAATACAGATTTGTTTCACATCATCTTGACAGACAATTACAGAACTCTATTCAATCTGAACAAACCTTTGAAGAAAATTCAAACATCTCTGTAATTACCGAAGCTTCTCCAAGTTCAGTTAATTTTTCTCAAACTTTTCAAACACCTGTCACCCCTTCTACTCCTCCATCCCCTCCTGCCAGACCATCAATTCCTGTTACCCCACTATATCTTCCAATGGCCAATCAATACGCCCCTTTACAGTTACCAGCCAACACCGCTGCTTTGCCTCAAGATTACCAGAGTAAGATCACACCTTTTGATGGATCAGGTACTTATACAGCACAACAACACACCAAAAGGATGACTGATTACTTTGAGTTTTATGAAATTGATACTGATGATGTCCGAATGAGAATTTTCGTTCAGAGTCTTACTGGAGAAGTTAGGACATGGTTTAGAGCCCTTGCTCCAAATAGTATTGATGATTTACCGGCTTTATATAGGGCATTTTTGAACAGATGGGAGAAGAAAAAAGATCCTCTTCAGATCCTGCCAGAATTCGAAAAATTAAGAAGAAGACCTAATGAAACAGTACAAGATTACATCATTAGATTCAATGAAGCATATAATGCAGTTCCTTAAAACCTAAGACCCCCACCTGACTCCGTATTGGTTAAATTTCCAGACGGTTTTGATTCTGACATTGCTTATTCCCTCAGGGAAAGAGCTCCCCAAACATTAGAGGAAATGCAAAGCATAGTGGTGAGTGTAGAAGCAAATCTGATAGAAAAACGAGCCAGAGCAAGAGCAGAAAGAAGAATGCCTATGAATGAAGAACCTTCAGCTTTTGAAAAGAAGCTGGATGCAATCATTAAAGGTATGGAAATATTAGGAGACAGAGTGGAGACCATTGAAAGAAAGTCTTCTAGTGATAATCAGAATGTTGCAAGAAACCCAAACTTTAGGAGAAATCTGAATCAAAATATTGGAAAGAATGTCCCTGACCAAAACATTAGGCCACCTTTCCAAGAAAACTTCGTTGAAGGTTCAACTTCTGAAGAACCTATAGAAGATGTAGAAATAAACAATGTAACTGATGAAAAAAATGAACCAGAAATCTTCCTATCTCAGGATGATCAAGATAATCATATCCTTGAAACATTCCAAACTCATTCAGGTGAGACTTTTGATTTTAAGGAAGGCTATGACACAGCAATTTATGAGGTCCATAAACAGTGCAATTTGAGAAGTAGACGGATTGATGTGCCAGAGAATAGTAAACAGAAAAATGCAAAACAAAATGTCAAAGGTAAAGTTAACATTCCCCCTGTACAAAACATTCCCCAAGTACAAATTCTGTCTAGGATAACTCCCAATTCTTCAAATCCAATAATTGAAGATGTCTTTGACAACCAACCAAACAATAAACAACAATCTAATGCTTCTCCTCCTGTAGGAAATGTAGAAGAAATAGTAGAAGTTAGTTCAGATACCCCTTCAAAACAAAATTTCATTCATGAAAAAGAGAAAAACATTGAAGACCCAAAAAATAGAGAAAACCCAATTGTGCAAACACTAAAACTCAAACAGAAAAACCTTTCAATCTAGAGGCTGAAATAGGCAAACTAAAGATAGTTGTTCCTTTATCAGAATTGGCCAAACATGATGTCTATAGAAGTCAAATTACCAAATCCCTAAACATTAACATTACTGGATTGGATGATTCAGTCAATATTCTTGATGATCAACCCAAACTTCTTTTTGGTCCTGAGGTCAATGGAAAACCAGAAAGTGGAGGAACTCCTCCATTTTATGTAAGCCTGAATGTTCATGACAAGATACTCCATAATGCAATGCTTGATTCTGGAGCATCTCACAATTTGATGCCAAAAGCAGTGATGGAAAGATTAAATCTAGACATTACCAGACCGTACAAAGATTTGTTTTCTTTTGATTCTATTCAGGTAAAATGTTTAGGTTTGATTAAAGATTTGTGTGTCACTTTGGTACAATACCCTGCTAAATCTGTTTTGATGGACATAGTGGTGGCTGATATTCCCCCTAAGTATGGTATGTTATTGTCTAGATCTTGGGGTGCTAAACTTGGAGGGTCTATTCAACTAGACATGTCATATGCAACCATTTCAGTATTTGGTCAGCCTAAAAGATTATATAGAGAAACCTTGATGAAGTACTTAGTTAGTAGCCATGAGAAGCCTGAAAACTTCCCTGTTTACTCTGTACATTCTGATATGGATTCTTTTATTTTATACAATACTGAGTTGGATCTCCCTACTGAAATAGAAGCTCCAAAATTGGAAACCACAAACAAAACTATTGTTAAAATTGAAGAAATTTCTGAAAACAAAGAAACACCAGATGATCAAGAAAAACCAAAAGAAACTAAACAACTAGCTCCTGTCAAGAAACATTTTAAAACAATTGATGAAGATTATGAACATGAAATTCTATGGCATTTAGAGTTTGATGGCTCAGTAAACAAACTAGGGGCAGGAGCTGGGATTTGGTTACATAATGTTGAGAATAATCATGCAGAAGGTCATGCTTATAGGTTGAATTTCAAATGCACTAACAACATGGCAGAGTACGAAGCTCTTTTATTAGGGCTTAAACATGTCAAGAAGTTAGGAGCTATTAGGGTATCAATCATAGGAGACTCCGAACTAATCATTCAACAGATTAAAGGAGAATGTTCAACAAAGGACATGAGACTGAAACAATACAGAGAAACAGTTGTGGAAATTCTTAACACATTTCTACAAGCTCAACTTGCCAAAATTCCCAGGAAACAAAATTTGCATGCTCACAGCCTCGCAATGTTTGCTAGCACATGCAAGTTACCTTTTGATCCTAATCATCAGTTTTCAGCTGAGATTAGACATAGGCCTGCTATACCAGACAATCTTTTGAATTGGCAAGTATTTGTTAATAACAATCAAATCAATAGTTTTTTGACACTTCAAAATGAGTTTTCTAACTGTAATATAGATGAAGACACAACTATTGATGAATTTGATCAAGAAAAAGAACAAAAAATAGAAATTTCAAGAGAAAATGCAATTCATATGCTGCACCCAACCACATTCACAGAAAAAGACATGCAGAATTTGAAACACATGGAATCTGATGAGATCATAGAAGATGAGACAGAAATCATCAATCTAAAAGATAATCATTTGCCCAAAGGATTAACTCCTTTGGAAGATCTTTTTGACTCAAATGATATTCCATTTAGACCTAAAATGGAACCTGTTAAGGCTGATATGGAAGAATGCAACTTAGGAACCCCAGAAAATCCCAAAATGGTTAAGTTGTCCAAATCTCTTCCAAAAGATCAAAAGGTTAAATATGTTGAACTATTAAAGGAATTCCAGGATGTTTTTGCCTGGAGTTATGAAGACCTTAAATCATATGATACATCCATCATTCAACACACTATACCTTTGAAACCAGATTAGAAACCTTTCAAACAAAAGCTTAGAAGAATAAATCCTGTTTTATTACCCTCAATTGAAAAGGAAATTAAAAGAATGTTTGAAGCAGGGATTATAGCTCCTATCATATTCTCAGAATGGGTTTCTAACCTGGTACCAACAAGGAAGAAGACTGGGGAAATTAGGCTATGTGTCGATCTAAGAAATTTGAATAAAGTTTCTTTAAAAGATAACTATCCTTTACCAAAAATGGACCATATTCTACAAAGGGTAGTGGGATCTTCTAGGATATCTCTACTGGATGGATTTTCAGGGTACAACCAGATTCTGGTTCATCCTGATGATCAAGATAAAACATCATTTACAACACCATGGGGTACGTTTAAATATGTCAAAATGCCATTTGGACTCAAGAATGCAGGAGCTACATTTCAAAGAGCAATGGATATTGCTTTTGCTAAAGAAATACATGATTTTCTGGTTATTTATCTAGATGATTTGACTGTTTTTTCTAAAACAGATCAAGAACATTTAGATCATTTAAGACAAGTATTTATAAAGTGCAGAAAATATGGAATTTCTTTAAACCCTAAAAAGTCATTATTTGGTTTGGAAGAAGGAAAGCTTTTAGGCCATATCATTTCTAAAGATGGCATTAGGATTGATCCAGAAAGAATACAAGCAATTTTACAGATACCTCATCCTAGAAACATAAAAGAGTTGCAAGCATTCATAGGAAAAATTAATTTCTTGAGAAGATTTATTTCTAGTTTAGTTGAATTACTTAGATTGCTTACTAACATGTTGAGGAAAGATTCAAGCATTGACTGGACTGTAGAAGCCAAACAATCATTTGAGGAAATTAAAATGGCTTTAACAAGAACACCAGTTCTTACCAGTCCCAAATTTGACAGAGATTTCATTATTTTTTCATTTGCTTCTGAACATACAGTTGTAGCTGTTTTACTTCAAAAAGATGATCAAGGGTGTGAAAAACCAATAGCATTTTTTAGTAAAGCACTTAGGGATGCATCTTTAAAATACAATATCATGGAGAAACAGGCTTTTGCATTGGTAAAAGCAATTAAAGATTTCAGAGTTTACATATTATATTCTCATGTGATAGCTTATGTGCCTAATGTTGTAGTTAAAGATATTTTGACTCAAGATGGCATTGAAGGTAAAAGAGGTAAGTGGATAGCTACCATTTTAGAATATGATATTGAAATTAAACCAACAAAACTCATAAAAGGTCAAGGTTTGGCACAACTCATGACTGAAACTAATTGCCAAGCCTTACACATTAACGAACTGGATGACAACCAGGAGATGGCGACTCCACAGATCAGTCAAGCTTTCTTAGATTCACCCTGGTACACTGATATCATTCATGTTTTATTAAACCTGCAAGCTCCTCCAGGGTTTTCCAGAACGAAAAGAAGATTTTTAAAAATGACATCTTTGAAATATTGTATTTTAGATAGCACTCTATTTTGGAAAAATCATGAAGGAATCTTATTGAATTGTCTATTAAAAGATGAAACTGATAAAGTTCTTAATGAATTTCATGCAGGGGATTGTGGAGGACATCTCTACTGGAAATCAACTGCAGACAAAATCTTAAGGGCTGGTTTTTACTGGCCAACATTATTTTCTGATGTTAAAAAATTTGTAACAACTTGTCATAAGTGTCAGATTTTCGAGGGTAAAAGAAAGTTGTTACCTCTGCCATTAAAACCGATTTCCACAGAAAGACCTTTTCAACAATGGGGATTAGATTCTATTGGAGAAATCCATCCCCCTTCTTCAGGGCAACACAGATGGATTCTTACTGCCACAGACTACTTCACTAAGTGGATTGAAGCTATCCCATGCAGACAGGCCAATGATTCTGTGATTATAGGGTTTTTAGAAACCAATATACTTTCAAGATTTGGTTGTCCAGAAAAGATTATAACAGATAATGCTGCTGCATTTAAGTCAAAGAAAATGATTAGTTTCTGTAGTAAATATCATATTACTTTAGGCCATTCAACAGCTTATTACCCTCAGGGTAATGGACTAGCAGAATCCTCCAATAAAAGCCTTATCAATATCATCAAAAAATTATTGGAAGAAAACAAAAAGAATTGGCACAAGAAACTGACCAATGCATTGTGGGCAGACAGACTTACAACTAAGAAATCAATTGAGACTAGTCCATATGAGTTAATTTATGGCCTGGAAGCAAGATTCCCATCATCTTTAGGAATTCCTGTTATGAAATTACTTCAGGAGGCTCAAGTGGAGCCAAATGACATTCAAAGAAGAATTAATCAAACAATCCACCTGCAACAAACCAGGGAAGAGGTATACCAAAGATCACAAGTCTTGCAGGAAAAACTAAAGAAAATGTTTGATAAAAGGACTAAAGCAGAAGATTTTCAACTAGGTGATAAAGTCCTAAGATGGGATTCTAGAAGAGAAGAAAAAGGGAAACATGGGAAATTTGATTTCTTGTGGAAAGGGCCTTATATCATTCATGCCTTGCAGGGAAACAACACATACTTTTTGAAGAATTTGGATAATTCAGAAGCTGAGGAAGGACCAGTCAATGGTCGAATACTGAAGCATTATTTTGATCCTATTTACTAGGTTGTTTTGATTTTTCTAACTTGTACATAATATATCCTTTTCTAATGCAGTTTGGATTGGATGGTGACTTCTTGAAGTTGAAGCCCGAAGTGAAGGCCCTAAGCTTCAAAATTTTCACTATCATATGTACAATAAAGCTACCAGAAGAAGGAGATTACATAGTTCAGTTTGAAGATATGTTGAGGCATCTGACCTGCTGTTCTTGACTTTTCACAAGGAAAAGCCATCCCCAAGTGGAGCCAGTGTTAGTCTCCTATACCAATAGGTGTCATTTTTCATGATTGTCTTGATTGAACTATGGAATATGTTCAAACCTTTTCTTGAGCAAAGGTGTTCCATATTCTTGAAAAACCAAAAAATAAAAAAATTTTAAAAAATGTAAAGAGGGTATACCCTAAAAGAAAAATCAAAGGGTAAGAAAAATAAAATGGTCAAAAAAGTGAAAGAAATGAACCCCAAACAAAAATAGACCAAGGAAAGTGTGCAAATCCAAATGCCACTACTATTTCATTTTTGTAAATAAGCAATTGTGTGCAGCTTGTCAAACTTTTGCCACAATTTATGAAGGGTCAAACTGTTTAAACTTGGCTTATTCATATTTCAATTTCATGTTATAGAATAGAGAATAAATATCTGACCAAACAGTTTAATCTTGGCAGATAAGTAGATAGGTAGAGTTAATAAAAGGTGCTCAACAGTTTAATCTGAGCCCTTGGATGTAATAAGGGTAGAAATAGATAGATTTGTCATGTAAAAAGAAAAGATTGATAAGGGTTTGCAAGTCTAAATGCACCCTAATAAAGAAAAGAAAATGGTAGTGTTAAGTAGATAGGGTAGGTAGATGGTGCTGCAAAGTGTTATCTGATGAATGATGCTGCTACATGTTTTTGATCCTTTGCTTTCATCACAAATACTAAAGCAGGAAATACACTTGAAAATCACAGCAAGCAAAGTCAAACTCATTAACTTCCCTCATCACTTTCCCCTCAAAGGTTTTACTAATTTCCCCCAAAAGTACTAAGGTATTTGGAGATCAAAAGGGCTCAAGGCATTTCCTTGACTTTTGGAGGGACCGGACCCTCGGCCTAATGATCAAAAAGACCTAAGTACTTGAGATAATTCATCATTATAATCATTCATCTTTAACCTTTTCCTAAGTAAAATCTCATTTTGCTTAGGAAAAATATGCAAAACTTCCATAAAATCCCTCAAAATAACTTACTATTCTAAGTTTAAGTGTTGAAGATGAGATATTGCAATTTACTTCAGAAATTGTCACTTTCTTAGATGAGCAAAGTGTTTTGAGTTCCCTTGTCCCTTTGTCATATTAATGTTTAACTATAGTTACTAAATCCCTAGTGAAAATGCCTTATCCTAAGTATATAATTCCTTTTAAATTAATATCCCAAAAACCCCTCTATTATGTTTTAACCAAAGTAATTACTTCCCAAATATTCAATAAAAACCCACTATACAAACCCTTTGGTTAAATATATCCTTATATCATAGTCCCGCCCCTTATGGTAATTAAATAATGTTTATTTATTACCATATAATAAAAACATATATGAAAAATAAACTTTAAACATACGATATATATGTTTAACCCAAAAATATAAATAAAGCCAAAGTTTTAATTCAAACTAAAACTTTGGAAAAACCTCGTGCCACCGTGGCTCATCCACCTGGCATCCCACCCGACACTTTAAATGAAGACCCGCGCGCAAAATTCATTTACCCCGACCCTTTGTAACTATGGGATTAATTAGTTATCAGAACTAATTAATAACATTTTTCCACCAATTATATGCCACCCAAGATGATTAAACAAACACTAATTAACTCGGGCCCGCACGATAACGCCCCACCATTTCCCAGTACTTTCCACCGTTGGATCGTCCCTCCGCAGATCGACGCTCCACGTCAATTCCGCCAGCCATCCTTTGTCAGAGTTTTAACGCGCGGGGACTTGGTGGTATTTGACTAGTCACCCGTCCACGTGTCGATACTCAAATGGAATCGCTGCCCGCTCATCTAATACCACCTTTGTCCATAAGCGGTGCGGGGACTAACCGCTTACCGCCCGGCCCTCCTGCCCCACGTCAGCCCGTACCAAAGTGACGTCACTCCTCGAAAAACTAAAACCCCTCTTTTGCCTTTGGAAATAAAACGAATTTTCGCGTTTTTATGTCATTTTCGTCATTTGAACGCGACTGTGCTTTCCGCTAAAGAATTCGAATTTTCACTAAAATCCATTGTTCCATTCGATTTCGCTCCAGAATTCTGCCAGACATATGTTCAAGCATCCTCCTGCTACTGCCTGTTACCTGTTAAAAGCCAGCTTTCCTCCAAGAACAGGGGTTTATCCTATAGCGCTTCGAAACTGCAAAAGAAAGTCTGTTTTCCTTGTTTTCCACTGGATTAGTGATTAAATCTTATCACTGAGATCATTCCCTGAGGTTTTAAAACTGTGAATTGTTCCCATGAAACTGCAATTGTGTTAATTTCCTTCATTTAAATTGAAATTGCACCCGGCCTGTAAAGAAAAACCAGAAACCTCTGTTTTGAATCCACAAAAACCAAAATGGAGGCCCCGGTAGCTTTGAATGTAACTCCACTGAATGCCCCTCACCGAGAGTTAGAATATTTACCTTTAGTAGATAAAGATTTCCAGATTAAAGACTTGCATTTTGATGAAAGTCCCCTTCTGAGTTATTGTCGCTGCAGAGACGAGTACTCGAAGGGGCAAGATCTCATTGGGTTGTGGGAATCCAATCTCCTGAGATATCTCATCCCCTCAGTCATTTCTTTCCCAGAAATCATCCACTATTGCCATTCTAACTATGATCCCACTCAGAGAGCTGTAATATCCCCTGACCATAGTGTTCTTTTCTCCATTACTCCCCAGGCTATCAATGCAATGCTACATTTTGAACCAGACCAAGAACTAGCACCTTTGTCTATGGAAGAATTGATTGAAAAGTCTAATAAATTGACCCCAGAAAAGTTGGAGTCCATTTGCCAGAATTTCATGTTGCCTGAACATCAACCTAAGGGACCTCCTCCCTATGGTTTTTATTATTTCAATAAATTGGGAAGGCTCATCCTAAATATGATATCTTTTGTCTTGGGTTTCAATACCAGTGAATATGTTGATGAGATAACCCTGGTTTTGTTGTCTATCTTTACTCTTGGGCAACCTCCTGAAGTTAAATATGACTTTGCCTCCTTCATAGCCAATAAGATCCATGATCAGTTCATGAGGCTAGATGATGAGAAAGTTTTCAAATATTCCTCAATTATTTATCATCTCATTATCTTCTATCAATCAGAAAAGTTCCCTTTCCCTGTTAAAAAGCTTGATGCCAAGGGAAACCCTAGGTCAGTTATATTTTGGTCTCCCATAATTCATTCTTCCTATAAGTCTCCATATTCCTATACTGAGTTCATCGATCTTTTTGTATATCCTGCAACTACCTTGTTGACAGGAATCCCTCCACCAAGGCTCAGTAATGAAATCAAGAAGACCTTGCAACTTTCAAGGACTTATAAAGTTGGAGATTGGTATCTATATCAAAACCATTCAGTCATCAGAATCTATGGATGTGAATTACATCCATTCAAGTTGCCAAGATATGTGCCCATGAGAATTTTTTCCTTGGAATATTTCAGGCAAATGAATAATTCAGATGTGATCCATTTTTGTAGTGTGAAGAAGAAAGCCCAACTAAGGATCAAAAGTCAATTAGGTCCTTTCATCTGCAACTCTAGGGAGGCCGAGCGAGAGGCAGAAAATATATTACAAAGCCGTTTCCAAAGAACTTTCCGTTGGGTTCCTTATGATCCATTTGGTTTTATTTGTGAAAAAAGAATAAAGAATAAATCATCCCCTTACATACACCACAAGATTCCCGAAATAGAACAATATGCAAATCAAGATGAATGGGTTGAAGGAACACTAGTTGAGGAAGAAAGTGAAGCAGACAAAATGAACAGAATGATGAAAGATCTTGAGAAGAAGTATGACCTAGAATCTTGTGGTCAAGTGCAGGTACCTCACATTGGCACTTCTTCAGCAGCAAATCTACAGCAGAGATTACAGGAAGGCAGTTCATCCGTTGCAGCAGAGACAAAAGGCAAAGGAAAGGAGCCTGAAATACAGGTCATTGAAACTTTAGTCATGGCAGAGAAACCTCAAACCTCCAGAGCACCTGATCAAACTCAAGTTTCTCCCACTCAGGTAAAACATCCACAAGTTTCAGAATTACAAACTCCATCCAATGTGGAAATAGGAAAGAAAAGGCAGGTTCCAGATACTACTCCTCCAAAAGACACCTCAAAGGTACATCAAGCCAAAAAACAGAAACCAGATCCACTTCCAGATGTGGAAATCATAGATGAGGTGTTTGATGATGGAAGGGAAGACAGTCAACTGATTGGTTCTATTAGTGTGACCCATACAGATCAGAAAGGAAAAGCTTTGCAGAAGCAGTTGAGTACTGAAGTATCCTCCTTTAGGCCACCAAAAACAGACACAGGGGATATAAAAAGAACTTTCATCAATATAAAGGCAAAGAATGATCCATTAAGAATGAAGGTCTATGATCAATACTTGAAAATGGCTCCACATAATTAGGAGAGGTTAATGTCAGCATTTGACATTTCACAAGGCAAAATGATGATGAGCCACTTCAAGTCAAAGGTGCCAAAACCTATGTCAGCAGCTGATTATATTAGAACAAATTTTGAGGTCCTGGCAAAGGACATTCATCTTTTGGACCAGATAGAGCTGCATAAACAAACTGGGGAAATGGTGTATTCCACTCTTACCAATAAATCCATGGCAGCCCTGACGCTGCAAGATTCTTTAAACAACACAAGTGCCCAATTGCAAATTGAGAAGGCCTCCTCTCAGGCCAAAGATAACAGAATAAAGTCTCTGGAAGACTTAATTATCAGCTTGGGTCACAACCCCAAAGATATTAAAAGCATTGAGGCATTAATAAAAAAGAAAGATGATGACATAGCTGCACTGAGAAAGCAGCTGAAATTTCCAGCCTCAAGGCACCCCCAAACCCAAGAAGTTCTGAAAGAAAATTCACAAGAAGAGGTAATGGAGTTGCTCCTAAAGGTGACTGAACGACTTAGTGAAACAGAGAAGGAATTGGAACAAGCTTTGCAAGAAAAGGAAGCTATCAAACAGACATCAACCACAGAAGCTACTATAACCACAGGTACAACAACAGCAAAGCAACAAACAGAGCCAGTGCAGGTAAGCACTTCTGGTTTAAGTTCTGATGAGTTAATAAAACAAATGGAAAGTTTACAATTAAGAGTCACAGAACTTCAAACCACAAAGTTACAATCAAAAGATTTGGAGCAGAAGTATGATACATCTAAGAAGATAGTTGCTGAGAATACCAGGGAAATCAAAAGATTGGACAGATTAGTTAAGGCTTTGGAAAAAGATCTTTCACTAGAAAAGCCTTGGAAGGAAATAAATGAAATTATTTGGGGTAACATAATTGAGTTAATAAAAAGTATTTGGCCCTCTGTTCAAGCAATTTTTGAACAAAATGACCTGATTAAAGTAGCTCAGGAAGAAATAAATAGAACAAGAGATGAATTAAGAGGTAGACCTGAGCAGGCCAATCAACTTATTCAATTTTTGAACACCCGAACGAAACAACAGCTTGCAGTACTAGGAATTGAAGACAGAACCGGCACTATTTTGATGATAAAAAGAGTTTTCATCAAAAGAACTTTTATGCAGAATTTAGAAAGGAAGTGTGCAGATATTTTGGATGATATTAATGCTTTCAGAGAAAAATTTCAAGTTTTGTTAGACAGTGGGTTACCCAGTCCAATGCTCTCACAGGACCAAATAATGGAATTGGAAACTTATGTCAAGAAAATAGATATCCATGCTCAAAATACAACTGCTAGTTCTAGCAGTTTGGTAGAAACAACGTTGCCAATAGGGAAAAATATTTATGACAGGTTGAAGAACTTATTTCATCTTGAGCATGAAATAAAGTATTTGTTTCCTAATGAGCCCACTTTTTACAAACTCACAGAGGCTGATGAGACATTGAGGAAACTTAAAAGGACTATGATACCAGAAGATCAATGGTGGAATGACCTATTGGAAATTCTATGAAAATTATCTTTAGTATGAGAATTTTATCTTTTTACTACTATGTGAAAGATAAAAATGAGCACAGATGAAAGAGTATCAGTTGAACAGGTTAAAGAGTATCCGTAAAGACAAAGAGTATCAAACAAGCAAAGAAATCAAAGAAATTATTCCAAGGGACAGCACCGAGCCCTATTTCAGCACTTACCTCCAGCACATCAGAAAAATGAGGGAACAGCACATCAGCAGTTACTTCATGATTCAGTTTAAGGCATTTTGAGGCATCTGACCTGTTGTTCTTGACTTTTCACAAGGAAAAGCCATCCCCAAGTGGAGCCAGTGTTAGACTCCTATACCAATAGGTGTCATATTTCATGATTGTCTTATTGAACTATGGAATATGTTCAAACCTTTTTCTTGAGCAAAGGTGTTCCATATTCTTGAAAAACCAAAAAATCAAAAAATTTAAAAAATGTAAAGAGGGTATACCCTAAAAGAAAAATCAAAGGGTAAGAAAAATAAATTGGTCAAAAAAGTGAAAGAAATGAACCCCAAACAAAATTAGACCAAGAAGAAATATACAGGACAAGAAATGAATTAAGAGGCAGGCCTGAGCAGGCCAATCAGCTTATTCAATTTTTGAACACCCGGACAAAGCAACAGCTTGCAGTTTTAGGGATTGAGGACAGGACCAGCACAGTTTTGGAAATAAAGAGAGTTTTCATCAAAAGAACTTTCATGCAGAATTTAGAAAGGAAGTGCTCAGATATTTTGGTTGATATCAATATTTTCAGAGAGAAATTTCAAGCTTTGTTGGACAGTGGGTTACCAAGTCCCATGCTCTCAGAGGATCAAATAATGGACTTGGAAACCTATGTAAAGAAAATAAATACTCATGCTCAAAATACAGCTGCTTGTTCTACCAGTTTACCAGAGTCAACATTACCAACAGGGAGAAATATCTATGATAGAGTGAGGAATTTATTTCATCTGGAACATGAAATAAAGTACCTGTTTCCTAATGAGCCCACCTTTTACAAACTCACCGAAGCAGATGAGACATTGAGAAAACTCAAAAGAACTATGATACCAGATGATCAATGGTGGAAAGAATTATTGGAAATTCTATAAAATTTATCTTCAGGATGAGAATTTTATCTTTACTATCAGGTAAAAGGATAAAAATGAGTACAAATGAAAGAGTATCAGTTACGCAGGTTGAAGAGTATCCGTAAAGACAAAGAGTATCAAGCAAGCAAAGAAATTACTCCAAAAGACAGCATTGAGCCCTTTTTCAGCACTTACCTCCAGCACATCAGCAAAATGAGGAAACAGCACATCAGCAGTTACCTATTATTCTATCCACGAGACCATTTGTCTCCTGTTTATTTGTAAATTACTCCTTAGTCACCCTAGATTATGGGCTAAGTTAGTGTGAGATTTTTTCAAGTTTTTCTTGTATAAATAAACCCTCAAAGGAAGTATTGAGTGTGGATTCTATTACTCTGCTGTAACATTGAGATTTTCGGAATAAAAGCATTTTGGAGAAATTTATTCGTGGCTTACTGGATGACGATTTAAAGCACTGGACTTGTTGCAAGATTCATGTGTTGGACTACAGTTCAATAAGTTTTTCTACCCTTTGTCTGAAATTTTATATTAGTTTATAATACCATCATATCCATTTCTGAATAATTTACATAAAGGATTGAAACAGAATTTGCTTAATTGTACTCTGTTTTCAAATGTTATTATTCTTAATGTTTTCTTCTGAATTAGTTATAAGCATGAATTCTTAAATGCTCTTGCTTTGCTAATTTAAACACTGTTGATTACTATAACAAAGAATTCTTCATTGCTCTTTGTTTGTAGTCATCTCATTTCTTTCTTTTGAACATGGTGAAAGATTCTTAGCTTCCTTTCATCCCTTCAAAATCATCCCATCCACTCTAAATTTTAAGGATTGTTCTCTGTCTAGCTATCTTGCCCTGTAAAGCCATCTTGTGTGTAGAATAGAAATCCAAGAAAGCCATCCTTTGACTCCATAGCCCAATGGACTGAAAACTTTCAACCTTGCCCTTAGTTTGTGGATTCCACCATTTTTCAAACAAACTCTTGGATCTATAACTAGCCTAAAACCTTCTAAGAACAAAGATAAATTATAAAGAGAGAGCCCTCTCTGGATGCAGATTGGCTAGATTCTGCATCTGAAGGTTGGTTTGTGGTTACCTCGGGTTTCTTTCCTTTTCTTACAACTTCAAGGAAGGCCTGAGAGATAACACTCCCCATTAAAAAAAAAATAATAGGAATAATAGCATACAATTTCAAAACTTGTCCAAGCTTTTCCCCCCAAGATCTAGACAACAACATACCAAATCTGGCTGGAATATCAGCTACTACCACATCCATCATAATACTCTTAGCTGGAATTTGAGCTAAGGAAGCAACCATATCTTCGATAAGACCTACACACTTCACCCTTTTTGAATCAGAGGAATAAAGGTCTCTATATGTTTTGGTGATTTTTAAATTTAACTCTTTCATCACAGATAGTGGCATTAGATGATGTGATGCATCAGAATCTAGCATACAATTATGGAAAACGAAATCATGCAAAAGAACTAATATATAAAAAGGTGGAACAGAAGAATCTACCTCTTCAACATGAGGTCCAAAAGTAACCACTGGTTTCTCTTCTTGCGAATTCACTATATCACCCACCTCATTAGACTAAGATAAATTAATAAACTCTGCAATTTCTTTCTTATAACCAGGTGTTTTGATCACCAACTCAAGAAATGGTACTTTAATCTTTACTTTTTATAACTTTAGACAAACTGAAAGTTTGATTTTGTTTTGTTAACTTTTTCAGGTTCTTCTTGGCCTTTATTTGAATTTGCATGTTGATCAGGAACAGTAACAATTTTCCCCAAAATATTAGGGTCATTAGATTTTATTTGAGGAGCCTCAGATTGTTGCTTCTCTTTATATTTTTCTTGATTCATGGGTCGTTTCCCCTTATCTGGTTTTTTAATAGGATTCTTCTATAGTGGAGTCGCCATTGAAGTAGGTACTGATTCTGATTCCTCTCCTTCATCATCCTGAGTTCTCAACCTCTTTTTTGACCTCAAATGATATTTTTTATGCAACTCTGCTTGCGTAAAATCAGTAAATTGTTTGCAATAATCATCCATTTCTTCGTGATCAAATGAGACATCAGCTTCTTTACATTCTTCTGCATATCCTTTCTCACTCTCTTCTTCTATCTCACCATCTTCTATATACACAACAGAAATTTGATCTTCATATTTTTTCTGATCATTATCAGCAGAATGTGATGGGGCTGCCTCTATATATAAAGGTGCTTGGACTTGATCTTGATCTTTTCTTGCTCTCTATAGAATTTGTAGGGGTTTTTTTCTGAATTGGGGGTTGAAAACCCCTATGTTTTGTTGTGCATGTTTCTTGTAATCTAATTCCATCTTTACTAATTTGTTGGAAAAAAATTTAAGGACCTTATTAATATCATCTATCCTTTGATCTTGTGATGAATCTTCTTCTTTAGCTTTTCCTTTGTCTTGAAGCTTTCCAGTAGCAGTCATGTTTGCCTCAATTTCTAAGGCATCAGTTTGAATCTGTTTAAGAGTGGAGGCTCTTCTTTCTCTCAAGGTAAAATTGAAATATGATGCAAATGCCCCAACAAAAACAACCCTTGCTCCAATAGGAGGAGGTTTCATTTCCACAGGAAAACTATTGTACAACTTATTAAATATTTTGACAAAATCAGTCATACTTTCATTTGATTTTTTATTTATAGCATTAAATTATGCTACAGAATAACCATGGTCTCTTTTTTCACCCCATCTCTCAATGAATTGTCTTTCTAATTCATCCCAATCATTGATTGAACCATTTAATAATCCTTTGAACCATTTTCTTGCCTCTCCACTTCGAGACTGCACAAAATGTCTCATTACAACATCAATATGTTCTACATTAGAGTTTTTAGAAAAAGTGCAAAACAAAGGCAAGTGTTGTTCTGAAGTTATTTCATCTTCACTAGTAAATCTAGGGAGAAAATTAAGGTACTCCTGAGGCATTGCATTCATTGGTTGGGGTATATTTAATGGTGCATATCTATTCATCAAGAAATTAGGGGTTGCCATGTTTATGCCCTGATTGAATTCTCCTTGAGCGGGGGTAAAATGAATACCAGTTGTAGGTGGAGATAAAAGGGGTGGAACAATTGATATGGGAAGGGGTATATGAAAAATAGCAGAAGAGATGGCAACTGAATTAGGTTGAGATTCTATGAATGGAAATGATACTGACTCAAAAGATATCTCTTCTAATGTTGGTTCTTGGAAATGAATGGGTGACGGTAAGGATTATTTTTCTGATAAAATGAGTTTCAGGGAAATTTCCTTGGATGACGAGATATGAGAGCTGTTGCTTGGTGCAAGCAGTGTGGCATCAGGTGTAGAAAATATTTTTGTTTTCTGGCCTTTCTTTGAAACTAACTTTTATGGATCTGACAGAATAGGGATTTTTTACTGAGAGGTATTTGACCTCATGTGAAGCCTCTTAGGAGCCAGAGTTATTTAAAATAAAGCACATCTTGGTATTTCCTCCTCTCTGAATAACCATAGGAAATGTGAACAAAACCCAGGGAAAACCTTCGAATCTTCGATCCTCGGCAACAACGCCAATTAATGTTGTACCTCAAGAGACAATCCATTAGCTGTGATAAGGAATCAGTGCTTAAGACATTTATATGATTATGTCAAAAAAATTTATGTCTCTGTTTTATTAACCCTCAAGTATTTATAATCAAACCCTTAAATATCAAATATGATGAATTCTTCATAATGCTACCATTTGTTGATGTTGAATGAAGTGACTAGAAGAAAGTGTAAAAAGAAGTCCAAACTAATATGTTGTTTTATACAGAAAATATCACCCCAAACCCTAGAATAAATATATGAAAGTAATAGTTAAAACAAAGGAGCCCATATAAGGTTTTTAACTCTTATATACAGAAGTAAAAAGGGACTTGCTGCTCATAACCTTGTTTTATTCATAGATAGAAAATACATAATGTAAACTTGAATACATTTCAACATAAACAAAATGCCAGAAACTTGCTTACTAATTCATTAATCTTTGAATCTCTGAGTATAAATATAGTTGTCTGAAGGTCCAAAACTCAGAACCTTTCCTTCCCATGAAAATTACATTAAGTACAGTAAAAAGTAGTTTGGAACTACTGTAACCAATCTTAACTACCAAAAATTCTTTAAGACTTCGAAGGTTGTCTATTACATGCCTTGAAAATGTCTTGTTACAATTACATTATCTTCATAAAATAACATAAAATAAATATCCTAATCTATAGGAATTGCAGATGATGTGGCTTCTTTTCCTTGGTCAACTGATTTATCTTTCTTTGTTGCTGATCCTTTTGGCAGGTCTATTGTCCAAGCTCTGCACTTTTTCCATATTTCTACCTTTGTCTTGGATGAATGTGTTAGATTGTGATATTCCAATCTGAATGCAGTAATTCGATCATAAGAAGGCCTTTCTGTGAAAAGAGTCTTTACCATCCACAAGAGTTGAAAATGTCTCTACAAGAATTTGACCATTGTCTTTCCTTTAAGCACCTGAGTCTTTTCATGCCTATTATCAACTTTGATTTTTGTCATCACTGGTAAGTTCTCATAAGAGCTCCATGGAAAAATATTTCCTTCAACTCCCCAACATGATGGCAAGCCTACTCTTGTCATTTTATCAAAATACTTATCAAACTGACTTATTGCTTCCTTGATTTCCATTAGTTTCTTTTCTGCAGCCTTTCTGAGATCATTTCTGAAAATCATTTTATTAATTTCTACTGCATACAACATTCTGTCCTGCATATCATTCTCCTCTAACTCCTAATCTGATTTGGAATTAATAAAATCAATAAATCTTCTGGCCCAAATGGCTCTATTAATTCATTTTGGCTTATCAAACATGATTGGTTCTTCACATTCTAAAATAAGGCTTTTCTCTTTTGCAATTATCATTAAGAAGCACTAATTGGATTTCATTTCTGAAATGATATTAGTCCAAATGATATCTTTAGCTTGTATTAATGAGATATTTCCTTTCATTCTTTCTTTGAGATTTTTAATCTCAGCTTCAGCGTTTCGGAAATCCATTTTGTATTTGTCAGCTTCATTTTCTATGACTTTCATCAATTTTGTTGCAGTCTCCAGATCCGTTTGAGCCTTCTTTCTATCTTTTTCAGCCATCTGAAACTCAGTATTTAATTGAAAATTTTGTGCTTGAGGGTCTTCATCACCTGTAGGAAAAACAAAATTACAGTTATGATTATCAATATGATTTTGCAATGAAATTATAGTTTGCTTTATTTTAGATAGTTCTTCATATTTCTGCATTAGTTGCTGCAACAATTTTTCCTTTTCCTTATCTGCCTCTACAACTTCTGTAGCCATTGAATGTTCTCCACTAGGTAACTTCAACTTCTTCCTTAATGTGGATATCTCTACCTCAGCACTTTGCATGAGTTTTTGTACATCAGTCTTATCACTGGGGTCTACTCCAATTTTTATAATAATTTTCTTCAATTCTTCATTTTGAACTATTAAGGCTCTTGAGTTAGCCTTCTCTAACTTCAACTGTTTAATTACTTTACCCAACATATTCTCTTCCTTTATTGCCATTGCATTAGTCTTTGTGAGGTCGTTTACAACCAATTGACCTGTTTGCATATGAAAATTCATTTTATCCATTAGTGGAATTTTCTTTACATCCACAGTCATATTGACAATGTTGAAATTTTTTTTTTTTTGCTCGTTTACTTAATCCTAATCTTCCCATTTTGTCTCCTCCCATCCCAATCTACTCGGTTTCAAACCTATGACCTTGCGTAATGGAGTGCCTTAACAGCCGCACCCCATCACCAATCGCTCTACACGAAGTGGGCTTGACAATGTTGAAATTGTTGGAAGAACCAATTGACATATCTGTAGGATGTGAGAGGGAAATTGTAAATTTATCTTTCTAAAGATCCATTACAGTTAAAAATATTGTTCGCTCAGCAGTAACTTGATGTTCAACTTGGGCCTCCATGCTGGCCTTCATCCTCTGATTTCTTTCTTCAATTTGTGAAAACAGTTGTTTAATCAAGGGCACCTGTTCATGAGAAGCTTCATGATTCCTGGGTGAAGCAGGAGAATTTTGTTCTTCTCCTAAATGTAAAGAAAAACGAGGTGCAGTAGATGCAGGCTCTTCAGTAATTTTTGTTCTCTTCATAGCTCCCTACTTCTCATCATCTAGATCAATAACTACTTCCTTGCTTCTTTTAGCTATTTTCTCAGCTATGATGAGAGTTTGAATGTTTGCATCTACTGAACTCATCACACCTTTACATGCTATCTTCTCTTGTTTTGGCCTGCTTTCATGAAGGAAAGCATAGTACCCATTCTCAATTCTTCTATTTGAAATAACACTATATGGGTCATAAGCCCAACTTTCTCCTAGTAGCATATGCATGTCATCTAACATTTTTGTTACTTCATCAAATGCCTGCCTCATATTTACTATGAAAGGACCTAAAAACATGGGTAATTTATACATGTGTCCAAGTTTCTACATAGGCGTGAAATGAACCTGATCAACATTTAGACTCTTTCTAATGAACTCTAAAGCAAAAATCCTCATTGGTACAAAAATTGGAAGTCTGTAAGGCTCAACACTTGCTCCATATAGCCTTATTTCAAAATATTACTCAAAAACAAACCAATATCCATATTTACAATTGTTTCCTAAATGCAGAAAATCCTGAGCTTTAGGTAAGCAACGGGGAGGAGGACTTCCATTCAATATTTTGTATGCAATTGGAATGTAATAGCTAGAAAAATCAAACAACCCAGCCTCATTTTTCTCCCTTATAACTACATCTATCCATAATATTACTGATTGCCTTCTTTTATTTACATCCATAATATTTAGACCTAAATTCATGAATTCTTCCACATTCTGATATAAGAGCAAATATACAATTAATGAAGGAAATTTACAGGAACCTATTAATGAAAGGCTCATCAGCTGTGAATTGACTGCTTCCTACCAATATGATGGAATATCCAGCACCATTCATGGCTTCATCATCATGGAAAACATCCCTAGAAATGTTTTATCCACTGTATTATCATCATCTTTACCTAGAATTTTTGCAATATTACTCAATACTGGACGAGTCTCAGCATCAAAAACTCCCATATCAAACTCTTTGCAATCTGGCTGAAACTGCTTCATGTCAGGCTTCAAATAAAACATGAATTGATTGAATTCTTCTCCTACAAGATTATCATAATATTGTACCAGTGAATCGTCAGAAAATTGGATGGATGAGTCTGACTCAGGATAACAAAGGGCTTGGCGGATTAATAGGGTAGACACCTGCAGAACGTTCTCTCCTTGGGAATTCATGACAAAACACTTCCCTAGATACATGATAGATACCAACCAATAGATAAATTCAGGGAAAAGGTGGGTTTTAGGAATGCATGCAGACACAACTCTAGACTTGACCATGGCAGAATACACAGGGGAAGCATTATCATTGAAGATAACTTGCTGGTAGAAATGGAGGTGAATTATTCAACAGAGGGTATCTTTTATATCCCTCTCGGTATCCATGAGAGGGATTTGGCTAGTTGAACCTAATAAGGATGACCATTTAGCCATGGTTGAAAATTTATGTGAAAACAATTTACAGGGTGGTCAAATTTGTAGGTGGCGGAAAGCTGAAACAGGGTGCAGTGCAAAAATCACAAATAATTTGAAAAACAGATAAAAATTTTCTTTAAATAGGTCGCGTGGGTTTTAAATTTAATGCTAACAAGATGCGCCAGCAATCTATTAACTCTGCTCGACGTGGAAGACAGTTGTGACCAACTCAGCGTCTCACGTCACTGCGGGGGCTCTTGGGGTATGGAGGAAAACTTCGGCTAGTGCCCCTGCACTCAATCTCCGTCGTTCATCTCTGCTGTCCCCACAATCAACCTGGTCACATGTGGAGGCACTCATCATGGTATCCAGTGTGCTAGTTGTGCCAACTGGTTGGGCCTTTTGATAGGGAATTTAATGATCAACACTTTCCACCAATCAAACCAATCAATGTTTAACATTTAATATTGAACCCACAACTATAAAGTTTAAATGTTTAAAATTTAACTTAGATTTTGATGAACATACATCTTTTTTACATGCTAAAGTATAATATTTTGATACTTTAACATATTTTCCAACAATTTCTTATTTTTATATTTTCAAATATTTGAAAAATAAAAGGATATGCATATGATCCACAAAAAGAGGCTAGCCTACGATTGTCATAAGGGGATCGACAAAGAAATTTTAAACAGGGGGATACTTTGTGTTGGGCACAACACTATTTTGATTTTATCTATTATTTTTATATGACATGTGGCACACTTTGGCTGAATTCTCATGTTTTAAACTATTTTAGACAATTCCATATTGTACATTGTTGTGTATAAGTTTTGGGGAACTCGGCTTGTACCAGCCTATATCTTGTGTGTCTTGTGTATCTTACGGTTCTTGCAAACTCTCAGTTAATGCTCTATTATTTATATGAAGTGGACGTACATGTGAAATATTTCCTATGTAAGCTATGTTGCTTAGTTATTTTATGGCCATGTCTATATCATGTGATCCTTGTCTTGGTAAATAGTTAACTGGGACAAGTTGAGCTTGTACGTGAGTGGCATAAGATGATTTATAGGCAGTTCTTAGGTTAAAAAGGCACAATATACTTGTAGTAGGTGCAATTGGTCAAGTTGTTGTGGTTGAAGCAGGCAAATGTTTTCACATGAACTGCAGTAGCCAAGGACTTGATTGGGTTCCGAAGTCGTGAACAAATATAAAGGCTAGTTGTGAGGACACGAGTGATAAGGCGTGCTAGGGAATGCTAATATGTGCTAGATAGTGCGAAGTCATGTCAAACATGATAATATGTGCAAAGTGATTAGGCATGCTAAGATGTGCAAGGGTATGTCAATGCGTGCCAGGGACTGTCAAGGAAACAAAAGGGAGAAGCAAGTTAAAATACAAGGAAATGAACACATAAGAGGGTTAATAAGTCATCAAGTTACCTTTTATAAGAAGGGCATGCTAGGTACACCAACACTATGTGCCAATAGGTGCCAATTGAAAATTCTTAGTGCATTCTAAGTGCCAAGTATTCTTTTGTTGCTTCTCATCTACTTTCCAAAAGTTGATCTCAAATAAATTTAATATTAAACCATGCCAAATCATACCAAGGCATCTCAACGTGTTCCATACATGTTAAGACTTTCCAAGTGCCAACACGTGCCAAGCGCCAATATGTGTCAAGGAGTATTATACATGCTATGAAGTGGAATGGCATGTTGAAGAGTGCTAAGGTGTGCTAGAGAGTGCTAATGCATGTTGAGGAGTGTTAAGGATTCCTAGGAAAAAAACGTTAAGGGAGCACTAGGTCAAAATTAATGGAAGTTAATGAATATGAGGAATGTGTGCCAGAGACTAGTGTTAATGAGTGTTAGTTGTCATGCCAAGGAGGGAGTGAAAAGGTATGCTAAGCATTGGTAATGCATGCTAGGGAATATCAAGGCATGTAAAGAAGTGCCAAAGTGTGCTAGGGAGTTCCAAGGTTTGCTAATTATATGTGCCAAATAGTGCCAAGATATGCCAATACATGCCAGGTGCTAAGGATGAACAGGGTGCTAGGGTATGTCAATATGTGTCAAGAAGTTTCAAGGCAACAAAAGGAAGAACCAAGCTAGAATGTAAGGGAATGAACACATAAGAGGGTTAATAAGTCAAGACTTTATCTTTTTCAAAAGGGGCATGATAGTCACACTAATAATAGGTCCCAATACATGTCAAGTCGCATTGTGTACCAAGTGCTACTGTATGTCAATGCATTCAACCAAGGTGTTCTAGGGCATGCTAGGGACTACATGCATGCCAACACATGCTAGGAGAGTTCCATGTTGTGCTAGCAAATGCCACCATGTGCTTGGGTGTCAGTCTCATGAAAATATGTTCTAGGTACAAAGATGTTCCAAGACATGCGAGTTGCTAAGAAAAGTTAGTATGTGACAAAGCATTAATTTAAGGTGTGCTCGGATTGTTGAGGAGTGTTAGGTCTTTCTCATTAATAGAATTGTGAGAGCTTGATTATGTATTAAATAATATATTTCTTACACACACTATCAAAACTTTATCTAAAGGGAATTTTATAGATAATAAACTTAATATATATGAATCATGTGTTGAATCATAGGAAAACTCTATTCGACTAGTGATTACTTGAGGGAAATGATACACACTAATTACTTCTTAAAAAATTGATTGATTCTAACCACTATGGCCTTTGAAATATCATAAAAAATACTCCACAATAATGGCCTTAAATCGTTATCTTTTGAAAAAAATATATATTAACAGGCATATAGCATCATCAAAAACTCATTGGAGTGATCAATGGTGATGAACATTTTTTGACTGTCACCAAAAGTAACAAAAAGAGCATTGGTGAGGGTCATTAAAATTTCATTACTAGAAGTGTCACCAAAGAGAGAATTAGTGATGGGACTTTAACGACCCTCACCAAAAGTGTCATTGAAAATGTCTTTGGTGACGAACCTTAAAGGACCATCACTATATACACTTACAGTGACACTTTTTTAAGGACCGTCACCATATGTGACATTGGTGTTATAGCATCATTTTTCACCTTCATATGATTCATGATTTCTTTTATGGCTTTGGGCACCCATTCCTACAGACTTGGACAAAATTCACTAAAAAACAGTGTTAAAATCCCCATACGCGGTTATGCCCAGACTTTTCCACGTGTATACGCGAGTCCACATGTACTTTTCCGCGTATGCCATTAAAATCATTAAAAAATATATTAAAATTCCCTATTTTTGGGCTGGGTTGATGGTTACTCTGGTAGTTCAACCACCCCAGCACGTGGCCAACTGTTTCCAACTATTGAAACTACTTTGAGGGAGTATAAAAGCCCCTCATGTGCATGGCCTAAGGGAGAGAGAGAAATTATTGATATTATACTCTGTTGGTATTCCCTATCCAAGTATGAATTCCCGTGCCTCCTGCACTTCCCAGTTCATTACAGGAAACCCTTGTTTCCTGGAGATGCTCATCTCTTTATATGTCATCTCGTATGCACCAGTTCGGAAGGAATCTTAGTGAGGCAAGGGTGGGACGGATCCGGACGACGGTCTGCTCGAAGATCGTGGAAGGATTCAGGTGATCTCTCCACTCGTTATTTCTGTACATGCTATTTATAATACAGAAGAACCATCTTGTTCCCGAAATATACGTGTTAGTGTCCGCTTGCATATGTGAGAATATTGTTATTTAAGCATTTATTATGGTTTATCTAATGTTTCATATCGATTTCACTAACATTTAGAGTAGATATATGTTGTACAACCATTTCTTCGTGCTTGTTTCTTCTTGTCTTTCAGGTTGAGAAGGAAGAAGGGTTGCTGGGGGTTTGGACCCTGCAGGATCTGCTTCAACCGTAGGACCTACGGGTAACTTCCTCGATCTACTCTATTTAGTTTTTCAAGAACATGTATGGTTGTGTGAGTCCTTCTTAAGTAGCATGCCCTGCTCTGTGGAGGTTTAAACCCAACAAACCTCTAGGGTGATTTTCCCCGAAACAGAACTGGCGACTCCACTGGGGATCGCATTCTTGTGATTCCCCTATTGGGTGGTTTCAGCTGTTTGATAGGTTTCCAACAGTTTTAACTTTTATTTCCAGTCCAGTTTACTCTTTCTCAGTCAGACTGAAGTCCTGGTTTCTTATCCAGGCTTGATCCTTTTTGTTTTTCATTATTTACCTTTATATACGCGCTTTTTTCTGCACACAGTCGCGTATACACGCAAGTTTGTCTAAAGGGAGTCGCGTATACGCGTGTTTCCTTTAGCACAGTCGCGTATGCACGCTTGTTGCTAAACTGTAAAGTTGCGTATACCTAGGCAGATTTTGAAATTTTGGATTTCTTGGCTTTTTAGTCCTTTCTGTCTGTGGAGACCTGTTCCTGCAGTGTCTTTGTACCCTCTGGATTGTGAAGAAAGTGGTCTTTGGTCTTTTCTCTCTTTCGTTTGATTGAAAACTAGTCTTTTTGGCAAAGTGTTGTTTCTTGTGCTGGCATTTCTGGTTTGAGTACCAAGATCTCTTTTTGGGGATTCTTGGCTGTTCTGCTTCATCAGAACAGAGAGCTCCTGCTCATTTACTCTTTCCTATCTTTGTGTTTTGCTTTGCGCTACGATTTTTGCCCATTTCTTGGTTGGTTTTCTTGAGTTCAGTTGGCTAGGTCTTGTTGCAACTTTTGAAGAGTCTTTCTTGGTTCTTTGAAGTTTTTGTTTGCGGCAAGGTTGCACTATTCTTCTAGGCTGAGTGGCTGAGTTTTCTTGTCTTCTTTTGCTCATATTGATCTTGCTACTAGTTAGCCCTATAAGATTTGGAGCATTTTTGAAGTTTTTGCTTGAAATTCAGTGTTGTTTGGCTTGGAATTTTATAGTTTTACTTGGTCTTTTCGAACTCTTTTATAAAACTCAAAAGCTCAAAAAACATTTTGCTTTGTTGTTTGCTTTTGTTTTTGCATTTTTGTTTTCATTTCTTTGTATCTTTTGAAGCTTTGTTGAGGTTTCTTGCCTTTGGATTTTGGCTTGATTTTGGAAAGGAGTTGTCATTGATTTCTTCCTCTTGTTTTTAAGCGTTTTTGGTGTCTTCATATTAAGAGTTCTTGATTTTGGGAACTAGCTTTTTGGACAACCAAAAAAGAGATAAAACTGAAGGACTTTTGGGAAATTTCACTCTGCTTTAGGAGATTTTGCATCTTAGGATTTGCATGCTTGTAGTGATTTGCATCAGGTGCACTTAAGCATTTAGTCATTTTCATAGTTTTTGTGAGTGTGAGTTTGCTATCTGAAAAGAAAAATACAATTTTTAATCTCTTAGAACCCGTGTAGAAGTTACTTTTCATCGAAAGACAATAACTGCATTTGCATGTAGTTTGGTTTTTATTAATTTCTTTCTGCGTCAAAACATCATAAGTTTCATTTCCGCATCCCTTTGACTTAACATAATAGCCCATTAAAATAAGCGATATAATTTAAAATCAACTAGCAAGTTTTCTAAGTGTCATACACCAACTAGCTAGGTTGTAGGGCCTTGGATTAGGTGAGTGGAGAGTTAACTCTCCAAGGCCGCTCAAACAAAACATAGAAGTCGATTAATTGAGCGAAATCCAACTCCGTTAGGTGGACCGGGAAAGCTCTCCTCCAGAGAGTCAAGCGCGAGGGGAAGTGAAGGCTGAGAAGAGGGATACCCCCTCTCTAATTAGCTGAATCTGACCTCAAGACCGTTCCGCCCGGCTTCTGACATGGATTGGTGCCCATAGTTTCCACTCCTAGGTTCCACACAGGTGACTGCGGGGGGGAATACCCGTGGTACCTGAGGCAGACGTCGCATCACTTTCAGCAGTACTTCTGGGGGGTGCCCTTGCGAAGCTTGGGTGCTTGAGCCGACAAAGGTTGTCGTTAGGAGGTCGGCGTAACTGTTTCTGTTACCTTCGCTAGTAGGCCTGGGCCGTAATTATCCCAGACTACTTTCGGGAGGTCCTATATTTCGCTTTCCTGTATTTTGGTGTCCGGTCCTCATCACCCGGAGCGGAAATACTTGAAGGCTGTTTGCTTGATTGTATCTCAGGGATTTTTCTTATAGTGAGTGCTCTTTGCTCCTAGCTTGCCTAGCTTTTCACTTTTTTTAGTCTAATTTAAAATCTATAAAAGTGGCTGATCAAGCGCCTCGTCGATCGAGGAGAATCCGGGGGTTATCTCTCGAGAGTCCAGAGCCTTCTTCGGCGTAGGAGTGATTTAGCAGGTGGTTACCACCTTGTGACGTCTAACACAGTGAAGAGAGATCCTCCACAAGGGTTTGAAGGTTTCATAGCTGATTCTGGTGTCGGTTCCGAGAGGAGCATTCCGCTCACCTCGCGAGTTTTATTTCCTTAGGAAGAAGATTTTCAAATCGAGGAATTACCTGAACCTCCTGGGTCAGGTCCATCTCCTCTTCCTCCTGATTATCCGTTCATTGTTCAATACATCGGACCTGAGTCAGAGAGACCAGAAGATCCTCCGTATTATTCATACCTTTCGATGGCCACGACTGGGAACGCGGCTTCTGCTGTGAGTGCTGCAGGCATTCAGACTCCTGCTTCTGTTGAAGGAGGGGGCACTATTGCTTTATCTTCAATTGCTTCTAGTGCTGCTGTGTTTGGCTCTGGTTTCACCCAAGCACATGCTTCTCATTCTGGTCCCTTCTGTTTCGGAATGCCCACTAGTGGGATTCCTTCTTTTTCCTTTTCCGCTGCTGCAACTGGATCTACACCCATGTCTTCCATGGCTAGTGGATCAGCTTCTTTTCAGGGGTTCCCCTTTGGAACTGGGCACATTCCTAGTTCCAATCCTTCTTTAGGGTCCTTTCCGTTTACTTCTCAGACCCAGAGTTTCAATCCTTGGTCTGGAGGTCAGAATTTGAATTCGACCACAGGATGGAACCCTGTATTCACTACAGTGGGGGCAGGGAATCAGTTTTACGCTGGTCACCAAGGGAATACTTCTTTCCCTTTGTCGAGTGCTTATCAGACCTTTTCTCCTCTTTCTAATGCCTGGAACCCCTATCAGGGGCTTTCCTCTTCATTTCATACTTCAGCGGGGGGAACTGGTCTGGGTTTTGGTAACTCTACGTTGGGAGGAGGTTCTTCTCCTTTTTCTACGAGTCCTTTTTGGCAACCTGGTGCCTCATCAAATCTAGGGTATTCTTTTCATAATGTTGGGAATCCATCCCATCAAGGATGGAATCCTCGGGCTCCACCTCGCTTACCTTTTCTGGCAACGTTAAACTTGCCAGATCTGTCAAAGTTGACTAATGATCCGATTCGTTATAGTCCGGGGTGGCCTCCGGTTCCCACCAAACTTCCTTCAGACATTCCAAAGTTTGAAGGAAAGAATGGAGAAGATCCGGTGACCACATTACTCTGAGACTTGAACAAAATTCACTAAAAAACAGTGTTAAAATCCCCATACGCGGGTATGCCCAGACTTTTCCGCGTGTATACGCGAGTCCACATGTACTTTCCCGCGTATTCCATTAAAATCATTAAAAAATATATTAAAATTCCCTATTTTCGGGCTGGGTTGATGGTTACTCTGGTAGTTCAACCACCCCAGCACGTGGCCAACTGTTTCCAACTGATGAAACTACTTTGAGGGAGTATAAAAGCCCCTCATGTGCATGGCCTAAGGGAGAGAGAAATTATTGATATTATACTATGTTGGAATCCTCTATCCAAGTCTGAATTCCCGTGCCTCCTGCACTTCCCAGTTCATTACAGGAAACCCTTGTTTCCTGGAGATGCTCATCTCTCTATATGTCATCTCGTATGCACCAGTTCGGAAGGAATCTTAGCGAGGCAAGGGTGGGATGGATCCAGACGACGGTCTGCTCGAAGATCGTGGAAGGATTCAGGTGATCTCTCCACTCGTTATTTCTGTACATGCTATTTATAATATAGAAGAACCATCTTGTTCCCGAAATATACGTGTTAGTGTCCGCTTGCATATGTGAGAATATTGTTATTTAAGCATTTATTATGGTTTATCTAATGTTTCACGTGGATTTCACTAACATTTAGAGTAGATATATGTTGTACAACCAGTTCTTCGTGCTTGTTTCTTCTTGTCTTTTAGGTTAAAAAGGAAGAAGGGTTCTTGGGCGAGGAAAATTTTAAGAACCCCCCTAAATTTATATATATAATAAATGGGTGAATCCCCATGATACATAGGAAGATTTTATCAATAATATAATATGTATATATAATTTTTTTGCGAATCTCTCACGAGATTATATTATCTTATGAAATCATGGCGAATCACTAGTACAAACGGCGAATCACTAGTACAAAATGGTGAATCCTTTTCTAGTGGAGTTTGGGGTGTTGGTTCTAATGAAGATATGGTAGTTGAACCAGGAGTTGAAGGAAGTGAACCACCGAGACCAAGCATGGTACATGGTGACTGATGAGGGAAGTAGTTCTCGTGCAGTTTGGAAAATGCGTTCTAGTTCTGCTAAGCGTAGTGTTGTTTCTCATGCTACTACTAGCACTAATATGGAGGTTGGAGAGGAGTTTGAGGAAGCATGGAAGGTATCAATGGTGGAGAATTACAAAGAGAACCCCATGATGGGCTTCATTTTTCCGTTTGGTATTTGGGCCTACAAGATCTTATGTCCATTAAACCAACAATTAACCGTTCAACCAACAATCAACTTAACTGAGTTGATTAGGTACGAGTCAACTTACACTAATATTCAAAACTATGCTTTGCACTATCCCATATTTATCACACTAATGCTACACAAAATTGTGCATTTGCACCCAACTCTCATGCATGCACACAAAATTTTCATCAACATCTATAACCCTAACCAAGTGAGAATTGATGAACAATTTTCACCAAAGTTTGTTATAGTTTTGAAAGTTCATAAGAAATTTAGATCCATGGTACCTTCAATAAATTTTGAGATAACCTCCACTAATTTGACCACAATAGAGCAAACTTGTGATAAATTTTAAACCTACAAAAATTAGGATTCATGTTCCTAGGAATGATCATAAGTAGTTGACATATAGGTAGAGTTTTGAGCCTTGACACATTGATAATGCAATGGCTTAGGTCAAAACTCACACATTGAAAAGTCATCAATGAAGAGAAGACAAGATCATTATGAATTACACATACTCCAAACTTCCTACCAAATTCTACTTAGTTGTCCATAACTCAGCTATGCATAATCTTATAGTAAATACAAATTCCACAAAGCCTTCTTCACATAGCTAATAATTGGCCACTAGAAGAGCACCCCATATATAATAGTAATAGTAGCAATCAATAGATTATTTCATATTGAACTTCATAGCCATATCACTCCTATGTATTGTATGATGTATTCAACTTGCATTATCAAATATAGATAAAATCATACTTTTGATTGATACATGTAAATCATACTTGTGCACAATGTTGAATGCAATGCCAATCAAGGAGTAAAGTCGGTTTGACGTGTAATGATCTATAAAATAATGAAGAAACTTAGTAATGCATCACAACTTTCACGTTTGAAAAAATTATAAAGCTTTCATGCAAATCCATTGTTGTTATAGTTCCTTCTCTCGACAATGTTCCATATAAGCATGGAAAATCAAGTAATATTAAAATGCATTTATAATACTTTGAAGCAATTAATGCTTATGGTGTATTTTAATATTGATTTATTACTCTGCCCCAGTTGTAATTTATGCAATTAGATTGTATTCAATCCTTACAAAGAAATTGAAGAGAGGATAGTTCAGAACTAGGGCTCAATATATTATAAGCATTCATGCCTTGATCGATGATATAGAATGCATATAAAACAAATGAGATTTGGGTAAAGCACGAATGTGGAAATCTCGTTGTACACAATAAATGACTTGAGTTTGACATAAGATATTGTCTTTTACCAGTGTTTTATGATAGATTAGTGCAACTTAAAAGCTATAAGATGTTATAACTTTAATATATCTAAATTTTACCTGAAGAGATAGTTAGAAATACATAGATTTTACAAACAATAATTTTGCAAAGAAATCCGAATGTTGAATTAACACAAGTATGCCTCAAATAAAAGCATCTATAAAACCTTTTTCCCAAAAGAAATTCATGAGTTTGAAATTTTGAATATTTATCCATGATCTTTAGATTGTAGGAGTATATATAGTTTATATTCCAGATTGCTTAAATTAAAGATTAGCTTACCGTATGAATTACAGTGCATAGATAGAAACATAGATGGTTTCCAACAAAAAGCACCCAAAAAGGCAGCGAAATTCAGATGAGACAGTTATTTTGCTTCTTCAGTGCCGGTCTTTGATGACCAGCATCATCATCACTTCCACATTCATCCTCATGCACCTCAAGAGTTGCAGGTACCACTCTGCCCCTGCAAATAGATCAACGAAGTGAAAATTACAATTAAAACATTCTATATTTTTACAAAGAGTTACAATGCACATTCACAAGAACGACACCAAGCCTTCTCCATTAAGCATTTCCATGCTAGTGAAAAATTTCTATATAGGGCATAAAACACTATTATCAGAAGCCAATCCTATATAAAGATGATAAACACTGAACCCAACTAAACATTTCCATTTATTGGAACTACCCATCATCAAAAGTAAGTAAAACAATCTACAAATTTATGATTAACTTACAAGAATTATATGTCACGGAGGAAAATTTTCTTAATAGAAGGTGCCTTGCCACTCGAAGGATCACAAAAACTGAAGTAGAATATCGGACTAAATAATTATTTCAACAGTTTGTCATTGAAAAGGATTTTATTTAACTTCCACATTATTGTCTCATAAAGTCTATTATTGAACAACACAGTAGCATTAATATGTAAATATCACATTATAGAATACTATTCTACTAACATCTAATTCTATTTCGTATTATTATGATACTGTCGAGTCTCAGAGCCCGCCAACAATTCCAACCCACCTTCTTGTCTAACTTTTAGGGGATGCCAACTTTCACAGGAAAAACAGAGTATTTACAAACAATACTGAAATATCACTGGAACATCACACAAGAGCCTTGACACTTGTGTGCATAATCAATAATGTTAAAAGAAATAATATTTCCAAGCAAAACCAATTCAGAGCCCCTGCATCCCAATCTAATCTTAAGACAATTGCCACAATTCAAAAATATGTGGAGGTTCAATGCTAGTTATAAAACGTGTTTGACTGCAATATTGTTTCCAAATCAAAGTGTCCATCAGGGAAACTCTCTCTATATTCTTCTAGTTCCCATAGCTTCCTCCACTCCAGATATCCTTCACATATCAATGTGTCAAACTGTGATTTTATTGGCATAGAATTGGAGTTGTTTTGTAACCAGTCAGCAATAATTGCTACCAAAGAAATACAAGCACTCTTCCCTGCAGCATGTTCACTTCATTGGTTAATTGAAGCAGAAAATACTTTAGTTGATAGCTTCATTTGTCCATCTTTGCTAACCAGTACTTTATGTTCCCAACTGCTAATGGTAAAGTTGTCATCTCCAAAGTCTACCCAGACATGTTCAGAGCTACACTGGAATCAATCTCATTGACCTGCAATAGATAAATAGATATTGATATCAATATCTACCAGATATTGATATCAATATCTACCAGATATTGTAAGAGATAGTTAAACAAAAATGAAGCAACAAACAACAGGGTTCTATCAGTTTCTAAATTGATGTTGAAGTAAATTCAATACTTGAAAATAATCCATATCTAGAAGCATCGAACTATAATCAAAGTATTCAATCCAAACAAAATATCTCAAACACTCACAAGTCGTGCCAAACTAAGTAGCACACATCCAAACTTGTTTGTAGCACCAAATGAAGCACTCGAAAATGCCGAAAACAGTACAAGCATCCATCAGTATTAAACCAGTACTTTTCGTTGTGGTATGAATAATGTGACATGGTTATAAGGGAAGAAAACATCAAGAGACGAGTTGTATATCACTAGGTAAGGCCACATGGTGAAGATTGATTAAAAGGAATCCAAGTCACCAATCATCTCCACTGGATCAAAAATAAACATAAATTCATAAAAACAAACAAAATGTTTGACTTGTTTTTACTTAAAAATGCGAAGATACCAAATTGTAATCACAACCATTCAGGCCAAACACATTACCATACATGATACACAATCGTTGATTGTAGCACCAAAATAATGCAATCAAATATGCCGAAAATAGTACAATCATGCACCAATATTGCACCATAACCGTTACCTTTCCTATATTAAATTTATGTATTGTGCAAAGTGATATGGTCAGGAGTAGCAAAAATGATAAGAGACAGGAATATGTACCATCACTTGTGGGGGGGTAGCTGTGTAGGAAATCTTGATTGTCTGCGATCAAAATCAATATTATCTTCACCCTCTTCTCTGCATACCTTATTCAACAATGGTATATGGAGGAGCTAGTTTAAACCAAGAAGGATCATCCACATGTATAGTTTTTCATAGATGAGGATCATCTTTCACTGCAGCATGTAGAGACTTGCAAACTTTTTCAATGGATAGAATATCTTGCAGGCCCAAATACCAAAGGGAAAAATGGAGCCCATCATGGGATAGTGAAATAAGTTCTCGTTTTGAGCCAGCCTGAAATCTATTTAATAGAACTCTCCCAAATTCAAATTGGCATTCCATCATAATAGAAACTTCTAACAAACATGATGAATCTTTTTTCACAACATTAAATGGAAAAGTAACTGAACCAGATTTTACTCCACGATTTCCTTCAAATTCATTGACATCTATTTGGTTATATTGTACTGAGTCTCCCAAAACCATCAACAACCAAATTCCAATAGGCACGCCTATTACAAAATTAAGAGGACACTCATAACTATTTTCTGGAACAAGCAAAACTGCTCTAATTTCTTTAAGTTATTCACTGAGAGGTATGGGTTCAATGAAAAATTGTTTAGGTAATTCCTGCACAAGTTTCAAGGGACATGATATATTTGGATTGTCATCACAAAGTTGCTTCTTAACTCAGCTCTAAAAAGTCAGAATGCTCCAATCCAATTCCTTCATAGGGGAACTTAGCAGTAGAAACTATGCACTTCAGTCTTCAATCTGGTAAATATCTATGAATGTAAATTTAGTCCTTACACAAACAACCTCAACATATAACTGAGGGAATTCAACTCAAATATGTGCAACTCTTGTTCTTCACCTAGACCCAAAAAGTAATTCCCCGTTCATCTTAATGATTTTTCTAATTGTTGCAGAAAGAATTATGGTGAATTTATTCGAGAATGATATGTATTTCGACAACTTCCAAGTATCAAGTTGGCCCACAACTTTGCTAAAATTGGAATTGAGTATATATAAAGAGAAGAAAAGGCTATCACAGAGCTAGGCCCTTTGAAATTTCTTTCAATTTGTCCCAAGTCTTCCCTGCCTAGGTAAAACAAATTGCCTAGGTAAAACTATGGAAAAATTGCATGAACATGAATGAAACTAGGTAAGTGTATTACCACATCAGAGGATACTTATGATGTAACCATGCAGCACAAGGTGAAAGTGACCAAGATGTGATTATTTGACAACCTTGATGTTGGTTCATGAAGAACATTATGCACCACTGAAGCAACCTCCACTGATAATCTAACCTTGTGAAGGCTAGAATCA